>VDFB02105785.1:90458443-90496792 GCA_007258455.2 Sequoia sempervirens | reverse complement strand
AGAAGCCTGCTTTTGTATTTGAGGACTCTTTTGATGGATAAACTTTCCTTTTTTATTTTTTCCCATAGTTTCTTTGACTAGTGGAGTTTTGGAGGGATGATTTTCTTTATTTTTCTTCAGTATCCATTTGTACTTGGTGTGTCCCTTTTGCTTTATTGTTTTATTTTATTTGATGATCTTTTCCTTGCTTAGATAAGATTTCTTCTTTTTACGTTGGTCCCAGTTTGTGTATGAGATTATGGGTGAATGCCAACCCATGATACAACTAGGTGTATCATTGACATTATTTTCATCATAAGGATCCTTTGTGCCCCAAATGTTAATGTTTGTTGTAGACAACATTTCCCTCGATATGATGAAGGTATTATCAATACCTAATCCTTTGCCCTAATAATGTATCCTTTGATCCATATCCACTTAATATGACTTGTCGTGAGCATATGATATTGCTATGGGTTCCCGCCGTTTAGGAATATGAACTGTTTGCTTTGATCCTTTGACATTGTTATCTATTAATACTGCTTCAAAAGATGTTGATGTTGACTTAAAAGATATAATGTTAAGCCTTTGGATTCAACTATGTAAGTTTTTGTGTTGACATTTTGGATCACACACAATGATCCATCATCAGGAAGAGGAAGAAATGAAATGGGAATGCAGATCGAGTCTTATAAAGGGTGAGGTTGAGGTGCTAAGAGAAATGAATAAAAAATCAAAGAAATCAAATAAAATATGAATATAAAAATAATATACTAGACAAATCAAATAAGGATATGTGCAAGTAAAGGGGGAAAAAACAAGGGGTAAGACAAAAAGGAAGAAGAAAGAAACTAAATGGGACTCCACAAAAATAAATTTAGATTACTATAATAGGTAATAAGAATAAAGGAGAAAGATAAACAAAAAATGAAAAGAAGAATAAAACTAAAAAAAAAGTTAATAATAAGGCATATAATAATCATAGCCTTACTATTAAGGTTATTAATATGATACCCTTAATAGTAAGGTTGATAAAAATGGGATAACCTTAATATTAAGGTTATTGATAATAAAAATCTTAAAATTTTAATTATCAATAACAAGAATAAAGAGAACAATTATAGATAAAGAGAACAATAAATTAAGGTTATTGATAATAAAAAAAATAGTATTTTTATTATCAATAATAAGAATAAAGATTAAAAAATAATAATAATAATTAAATAATAAAAGAAAACAAAAAATATTCCAAGAAGAATTATAATGTCAAGAGAACTTACAAAAATAAAAAAGGAAAAAAAACAAAAAACATTGAAGGAACACACTATAAATGACAAAAGGAAAGAGAGACAAACACAAAGAAAAAAGAGAGAAACAGAGCAAGCAAAGCCAAACCAAAATGAAGACATAGGGGGAACAAAAGGAAAAAACTTAAAGTGAAATAAGGAAAAACAAAGAAAAAACTTAAAAAGAGCACAAGAAAAAGATGACCCGGGGAAAGGAGAGGTAGGGAGTAGAGAAGGAGAGAAGAGGGAAAAATCAAGGGGGAGGGACGGAGTGGAGGGAGTTTAACATGGGGTTCCAAGTTAGACTTAATTGCCAACCTTCGTCTCGATTGAGATTGATAGCATGGTTTCTAATGGCAATAGCCTCTTGAAGTTTGCGCTTGAAAAAATTATCTTCTTTAACTATCACTTGGGTGTTCTCAAGGAAGATGTGGTGCTTGGTGTGGTGGGAATGCTCTGCAAGGGCTGATTTGGAGATTCTATCATGTCGAATATCAACAGTGTGATCTTTAATTCTAGTGTTGATGGATCGACCAGTTTCTCCAATATACAGGGTCCCACAAGAGCAATTAATCTTTTACACTCCAAAGTGGAGAAGTGAAGGTAAGGGGTTTTTGGAAGAGGGGATGAGATTCCTAGTGGTGGACTCCTTGTAGTGATCTCCAATTTTCCACCCTCCCTTATATTGAAGGCCTCTCCAACAAGATTTCCAAAATTCTTCACAAGAAAGGTATCTCTTGTGCCTTCAAACCCTTATCCACCACTAGGAATCTCATCCCCTCTTCCAAAGACTCCTTACCTTCACTTCTCCACTTTGGAGTGTACAAGATTAATTTCTCTTGTGGGACCCCATATATTGGAGAAACTGGTCAATCCATCAACACCAGAATCAAAGAACATAGTGCCAATATTCAACATGATAGAATCTCCAAATCAGCCCTTCCATAGCATTCCCACCACACCAAGCACCACATTTTCCTTGAGAACACCCAAGTGGTAGTTAAAGAAGATAATTTTTTCAAGCGCAAACTTCAAGAGGCCATTGCCATTAGAAAGCATGCTATCAATCTCAATCAGGATGAAGGTTGGAAAATAAGTCTAACTTGGCACCCCCTGTTAAACTCCCTCCACTCCTACCCTCCCCCTTGATTTTTCTCTCCCCTCTCCTTCTCTACTCCCTACCTTTCATTGTCCCACACATATTTTTCTTGTGCTCTTTTTAATTTTTTTCTTTATTTTTCCTTTTTTCACTTTAAGTTTTTTCCTTATGTTCCCCCATGTCTTTGTTTTGGTTTGGCTTTGCTTGCTTTGTTTCTCTTTTTTTTTTTTTCTTTGGGTTTGTCTCTCTTTTCCTTTTTTATTTTTTTAGTTTGTTGCTTCAATGTTTTTGTTCATTTTCCTTTGTTATTTTTTGTAAGTTCCCTTGACATTATAATTCTTCTTGGAATATTTTTTGTTTTGTTTTATTATTTATTTATTTTTAATTTTTTTTTTTTAATCTTTATTCTTATTATTGATAATAAAAATACTAAGGTTTTTATTATCAATAGCCTTAATTTATTGTTCTCTTTATCTATAATTGTTCTCTTATTCTTGTTATTGATAATTAAAATTTTAAGATTTTTATTATCAATAACCTTAATATTAAGGTTATCATTATTATCTACCTTATTATTAACTTATTTTTTAGTTTTATTCTTCTTTTCATTTTTTATTTATCTTTCTCCTTTATTCTTATAATCTATTGTAGTAAGCTAAATTTATTTTTATGGAGTCCCATTTAGTTTCTTTCTTCTTCCTTTTTGTCTTACCCCTTGTTTTTTCCCCCTTTAATTGTACATATCCTTATTTGATTTGTTTGGTATATTCTTTTGATATTCATATTTTATTTGATTTCTTTGATTTTTTATTCATTTCTCTTAGCACCTCAACCTTACCCTTTATAAGACTTGATCTGCATTCCCATTTCATTTCTTCCTCTTCTTGATGATGGATCACTGTGTGTGATCTGAAATGTCGACACAAAAAATTACATTGTTGAATCCAAAATCTTAACATTATAACTTCATCAACTATGGAAAACTCATACCAGCTATAGATTTAAAAGATGTCAATGATGCACAATCATTGTAAGAATCAAGAATCTTGACCATTGCTTGCTCTTGTGTGGGTATATCAAGAATGGGAGATTCTTGTTTTGGATGAAGAATGTCTATATATCCTTTAAAAAGAAACATCTCAGGGGTGATATCGGGGAATCTTTAGAGTTTAAAATGGTTTGGAAGATGTCTCTTAGCTCTTGTTGAAAATATGAGGATACAAATTATTGATCTTGACTTGATTTGAAATAAATTTCATTATCCTCAAGGGCCTCCTCTTGACATGATTCTTGGGTGGATGATATATCATCGATAAAAGAATCTTTGCAATAGTTTGTGGGTATGGGTGCAACAAGGGATATGTCCGTCTCGTTTGGAACTTGTTCAACATGCCCAATCATTGAGTCTTATGTGGGAGAGATAACATAATTTGATATCCACTTGATGCCATTATGGTATAAAATAGTGTTAAACATTGTTGATGGGTTTGGACTTTTTTTTAAAATAGTATCTTGATACATGTCTGATTCCTCATGTTTTGATAAATAAATATGTCCCACCGTGGTATCACATGTATGGTTTATGTTTTTTGAGGTCGAGGCCTTTCTTGAATCTTTTTCTTTTGTATGATCAGGCATAGGGTTTGTGTAAATTTTTAGATTTTCATTCCCAATTTTTTGGTTGACATCAATGTCTCCTCGTTTAGTAAGGTCTTCTATTAGATGTTTGAGTCATTTTTTCTGTGTGTTATGACCTTTGTATCGGTGAAATTCACAAAAATGATTGTCTCTATAGCTACGAGGTTTGACTTGTGGCTCTTGATAGTTCGAGAAATCTAGAATTGTGATAAGGTTAGACAGTATCAACTACTTTAGTACATCCTCCATATGTTCTTCTAAGGGAGTGAATTGTCATTTTGGAGCACTATTTGTTCTTTGTGTTCCATGTTGAGTGTTTGTAGCATTGATTGTTTTTTGATTGTCTAGTTGTGATGTGTATGGTTGTTGTGTATTCATTGTTTGGGTGTTTACTTTCCTAGGAGCAATTAAGACCAACCTTGTATCAACAACACTATCACTAGTAACATTCTTGTTCTTGGACCAATAGTGGGGCTTGTCGTTAAAACTAGTGGATGGGCAGTTGTCTTTATACACTTGTGTGTTTCCCTGTGAGTTTAGGGCTCGCTTGATGTTAAGGTCCCTAGGGACAACCTAATCATAGGTAGTAATGCACTGCATCTTAAGGTGGAAGAATAGATTGGGATTGACAATTGCTATGATAATCCCCACTTGTTAATTTTCTGGGATGGTCTACTTGCTCTTACTATATTTTTTCCTCCACATTTATAGGAAATTAGTGAAGGATTCTCCTTTGTTCTACTTGAGTGTGTATAACTCTTTTAAGCTCACATCCATGTCAAGATTGAAGGAGAAGTGATCTATGGATTTATCAATGATTTCTTGGAAGGTTTTGATGCTTGGAGATAACTATGAAAACTAATCCATGGAAAGAACTTTGTGGGAAGAGGCACATCAAATAAGATTCATTGTAGGTGACCTCCATACACATGACGTTAAATTCTTTGACATGGTCTAAAAAATTTCCTCTCCCTTTGTATTTATCAGATTTGGGGACCTCAAAACTAGGAAGGAAAGGTACCATTGCGATGTTTCAATCGAATGGATATGGACATAGGTTTTGTTGTGTGTGGGGATTCATCTTTCCCATTTGGAGATCCTACAATTCTTGTGATAACACCTTAAGTTGCGATGCTAGATTGTCTTACAAGTTTGGTGGAGGAACATATGTTGTGTATTGTGGGATGGCAGATGGGTTGTATGTAGAATTTTGATATGATGAGGTGTTGTATATGGTGTGTATGGGGATGTAGGATATTGAGAATGTGATTTTGGTGTCAATGTGTATGTTCCTAATGTGTTGGTATTGGTGATGTTCTATTGCAGATTATAGTAGGAACCTTGTTGTTGTTGTTGTTGGGCATGTTGTTGAGCTAGTAAGGCTTGTTGTTGCTATTGGGCTACTAAGGCTACCTGTTATTGTTGTAAAGCCACTAAGGTTAGTTGTTTTTGTTGTGCTGCTAAGGCTACTTGATGTTGTGCTGCTAAGACTTTTTGATATTGTTGCTGCAGTTATTGTGCTACTAAGGCTACTTGTTGTTGTCGTTGTTGTGTTTCTAGGGCTGCTTGTTGTTCTACTAAGTTTGCTTGTTGTTTTTGTTGATATTGTTGTGTTGCTAAGGCTACTTGTTATTGCTATTGTTAGACAACTTGTTGATAAGCATGTTGTGCTTGCTATAAATCTAAGGCATGTGCTTGCAATGTAGGACTGTTTGATTGTTGGGACATCTATGAAGGGTTTTGGGTGTTTGTGTTTTGCATGGGTTGTGGGTTGTTGATGAGAGGTTGGGGATTCCCTTGGTTTAACATTCCTTTTAATATAGTGGATTGAGGTGGAGGAATGTAAGTTTGAGGTCCCATTTGATTTTACATGACGTGGGGGACCAAGGGGAAAGATTATGATGGTACCATTAGACATTGTTATGTTAAGGGCACATTAGGACCTTGAGTCCATTAATTGAAATGATTCCCTTGAGTGAAACTTTGGAGATTTCCTTTTGCTTGGGATGTGGTCAAGGTATTTCCTTGGTTGATGGGGTTTGTAACCAAAGTGTTGTTTTGATTTGGGTCGATGATAGATGGGTTTGATGTGGATGGTGGATTGACTTGAGTAGCTTGGGTAACCACTTGTTTTGATGTGTCGATGGGGTTGTTGGAACCACTTGCTAAGGGTTGACTTTGTGTGAGTGTTAACTTATCCTTGTTGTCCTACTTGAGGCACTTGGTCCACATTACCTTGTGTAAGGTTAGGAACACTTGGGGTATTTGTGGTGATGGATAAAGATGGTTGCACTTGAAATGTCAAGGTTGTTGTGGTATCATGGAATGTAAGTGGTTTGCAAAATTTTGGTGTCCAACTTGTGTTTTGGGAAAGGTTGGTGGTTAATGGAATGGTCATGTTGTGAATATCGACAGTTGTGTTTGTTCCTAGACATGAAGTGAGACCAAGGTTGGTTCCTAGCCTTCTTCCAAGAATAGATGTTAAGGGTTGACTTGGCACAATGGATGGAGTTCTTTGAATCATAGATGAAGTTGAGCCTTGTGTCAATGATTGTGAAACAAAATATGGGGAAATTGGAGCCACATTTTCTAAGGCTTCATGCTCCATGATTTCTTCCCTAGTAAGTCCAAATGGATTGTTCATGTCATCTTCTATCTCATATGGCCCTGATGGTGACAAGGGTTGTTGTGATAGGGTAACTTGAATTCTTGGATCAAATTATTGAAGATTGGGATCACTTGAGGTGAATGTGAGTTTGGTTTTCTCCATGATTCTCTTGTGTTGTGATCTTGTCTTTACCATAAATTTTGGGTCACCTATGGGAGAGTTGTGTTGAGATTTGTACTGTTTGAACTCTCTAGTTGACTCAAATATAGGTAGAAGGGACACTCTAAGTTTTTTTTTGGAGAAATGATGATAATTGGGGATGGAAAAGGTCAATGATGTGGGAAGTGATCTTTGCAACCATTTTGGGACAACACTTTTGATGTTATGATGTTTGGATAAATGATGTTTATGAACTTGGAAATATTTAAGGTAGACTTGTGACCTTCAAGATAAACCAATTCATAAAGATGATAACTAAATTAACTAAATGCATGGAAAATGATTCATTTCACATAAAAATTAAATAAGCTAGTGTTTGGGTTTGATTGATGTCTAAGTCCAAAAGTGTTGGTGTGTTCAAAATTTTTTAAAAGTTTTCTGAAGTGAAGAATGAGTTTTGATGAAGGGGTGGATGAAATGTTTGAACCAATGTTTACCTAGAGTGAACCTTTATTTTCCAAGACCAAGGTAGTGAGACACATACTATACCTCTAAAGGGATAAAACCCTAAGAACTTGAGCAATGATTTTGGTAAAATAAAACTCAAATGATTTTGGAAATAGGACCTAATGATTTTGACAATAGAACTCAATGAATTTGGATAATGCAACTCAATGATTTGGAAAATAGAATTTGGACTCAATGTTTTGCAATGTTTTCATTGTATGATAGTGGGTGTAAGGTTTGGTTGTTCCACCAGAGTGATTGGATGCCAAATGGTCATGTGGGGTTCAATTTTTTCAAGTTATCTTGCTTAAATGGGTTTCTTTCTACCACAAACACTTGTCTTGATTAAGTTCAAACTAAATGTCTATGTCAAAAACATCATAAATTTCACAAGGTCCATTTTGTGAAAAGGATGAAGTCGAGGGAATAGTTACTTAGGTTAAATTTGGAAAATATGGATTGAGATGTAAACCAAAATATTTAGAAGTCTCTAAGAATAAATTCTTAGGACAAGCATTAATATCAAGGCTATTTCAAAGAGTATCATACTTAGACCAAAGGGTTTGAAATTTTGAGGAAGATTGTAAATGTTTTGGAACCAAGCAAAGTATTAAACTGACTCACAAGAATTTACCATCCTAGGCTCAAAAGATACTACATGTTGAATCCCCACTTGAATTTCTCCAAACACTAAGACAATGTGAACAGTTAGAGATTTGGTGACATTGGCTCCCCTCCAGGGAGCACACTTCTCAAGACCACCAAATCTTAAAATCCTAAAGATCTAAAGATCCTAAGGATTTTTTTGTTTCAACAATGAATAGTACAAATGTGGGGCAGCTTCAAAATGACTGGTCCTGCACCAAAAAGCATAATGGTTTTTGGATTTTAAACAAGTGGCTCATAATAAGGGATTTCGTTCAAGGTGGCCATACATGTGGAAAGATTAGCTCAAGATTATGGAGAATCAAGAGGCCTCCTAGTCTCTTCCTAAGAAGATATTTTAATGTATCACATAGATACTAAGGGTTACACTTGTTGGTATGATGCATCCACACCTATTTTTTATGACTTTTATCACAAACATGTTTTTATATAGTGACTTGAAAGAGTTTGGCTTTAGCTTGTTATTTCTTGGGTTTTTCCCTCCTTTCAAATCAAGGAGGTAGACCCTCTAAAGATAAACAATAGCAAGGAAGTATGTTTGTAGTTTGATCATCTCGGTTTGCATGAAACAAGGATAGAACACACACCACGCCTTTTCCCTATACTATCAAGGGGCTCATTTTTAATCCAATGGAAAGATGTAGGTGAGTATACAAAGTGTTAAGGAATGTTTTTGTTTCTCAAGATCATTGAGTGGAATGAGAGAATTGGATACACATTCAATAACAAAGATGTAAATAAAAACATATCAAATAGTTGTTAATTTTAACCCCTAAAGCTAAGATGAATTCATTTTATGCACCAAACAAAATGTTAAGTTGCCTTGTTCAATTTTAAACCTAAAGTAAGATGATGAAATGAAGGTTCAATTTTAGTCCCATTTGAGCGTTCTTTTTAAACCCAAATGAAAATTAGTGTAGTCCTAAATCATGAAATTTTAGAAGCATAAGAAGTGGGTTATAATTGCCCCAAAAGCATCAAACACTTGTTACAATTATAAGATTCAAAGATGAGAATGTTTCTTCACTTCAAATTTTATCATCCAACATGAAAAACCCTATTATTCTAAAAACTAGAACAATATTAGAGGCATGTTACTAATCTAATGAAGCGAAAAAATTAAAACAAATGCTAAAAAATGATTGTAAATTTTCTTACCAGAGTTGGGTGTCACTATTCATGATAGCGTCACTTTGGTGAAGTTGGGTGTCGCTCTATCAAGAAAATAGGGATGACAATAGTGTCACCATTTGAGAAGCATCACACTTTACAAATTTTGATACCTCTAAAAAGTATTAGTGTCACCCTTTGTTTTAATCAACACCATGATATTAAATATGTGTCATTATTTGAGATGAAAATAGCGTCACTATATGGTAACACCCAAAAAAGGTGTCACTGAAATTCTTTTGAGCATCATTGTTTCCTACAAAAGTCAGATAAAATAGAATTCAAGATATAAATTGATTAAATTTGATCAAATTTTCCCTCCTAGCTCCATAATGTGATTAGATGGATTAGTATGAGCCGATTATGCTTGATCCATGAAGAATCAAAGCATAACAAAGCCACTAATGCCAAATCTCAGTAGCATCATTCAAATAAAGTTAAACTAAACATTTATCAAAAGTAAGCATTCTAAACTATGAAAGCATTTAAATGTCTATTCCAATCCATTCAAAACTTATCCCATTGTGGGAGTGGTGACGCATTGATGTGGAATGGCAACCCTTTCCCAATCCCATGGATAAATGAGCTTTCCCTAGTCAGTTTTACTGAAGAAAACTGATGAAACCATTGATAAATGTGTATGTAAACATGATTTCAATCTAAATGACCATGATGCAAGCTAATTAAACATGTTTATATTCTAAATGATAGAGATATACAAATGCTAAGATAATTCTAATTGATTCTAACCTAAAAGATCCAAACCCTAATTAATAAAATAAGCTAAATAGATGCATTATGTGATCATGGAAGCCATTAATGGAAGCTTAAAGCTAATTAATGAAAATAAAATGAACTAAAAGATGCTAAACGTGTGCTAAATATGAGTGTGAGTGTGAGTGATTTCAACATCATAAGTTTTTTTCTGAAAGATCGATCCATTTGCCTCCAAATAGTGCTTTATGTTGGAAGAATGAAGAACATCTCATTTATGTGGTTATTGTGTTGTCATTAATGTCACCATGTTATATGTGTTGCAACTGCAAGGTTTAAGTTCTATCTTGATTTGATATTATAAATCGGTATGCAGTTATGATCCTCTGGTATTTTGGTTTGCAATCCTCTGCTAATGAATATTATAGCTTGCAGTTTTGGGAAATGTTTTTTGGATGTTGGAAGCTTGTAAGTTCAAAATTTCATGAGAACAAGTGTTTGTATGGCGAGTTGGCATTATTATGTTGTTTCATTTTGCTATTAGGTCTATCTCTGGATGACCTAATGAATAGTTGATGTTGTAATGAATTGATTTATCTTGCAGATGTATTTGTGACCTATCTTAGGTCTATGTCGACATGTAGCATTCTACATGCTTGAATTTTTTTTGGAAAGGTTTTGTACATGCTTGAAGCCGAAAGTCAATCTTTTTGGTGAATAAGGGTTACATCTATTAGGCTGACCTAATTGATGCTTGTGGATGTGTTAGATATATATATTGCATAGTTTTGTGATTGATGAAGGAAGAGTGCGAAGGTAGTCAAGTATGCAAAAGATGATGAAGTGTGTAAAGTTAGTTTATTGAGCTTCGAAGGAACTGAATCAACACTTGTTAGGTGTAACTTTATCAGATCATTTTCTGGCTGTAATCCATTTTGTTATTGTATCTTTTGTAGGAAATGAGCCTCCCTTTTGGATAGTGAGTCTTGGCAGTGAGCCACCCTTTTTAATATCTTATAACCAATTATACTATATTGTGAGCTAATCCTCACTGTGGTTTTTTCCCATTTTGGATTTTCCATGTAAACTTCTTGGTGCTCATGTGATGTGTGTTCTTATGTTCTGCTAATGCTCTTGCTCATTTTTACTACTATATGCATTGGAGTATTTGGATGGTATTTGTCCAATAAGTTTGAGAAGATATTGATTCACTCCCCTCTCAGTATCTTGGGTATTCAAAAATTGGTATCAAAGCTTAGTTCCTCCAAAGAAGCCTAACAGCTTGAGGAAGATCTTGAATATTGAACAAATGGATGATAAAGAACTTCATGCTACTCTTGAAGATCTTGACAAGGCTGAAAATAAAAATAGAGATTTAAAAGAAAATATTGATGAGGCAAATGAATGCATCCAAAAATTGAAAGAGAAACTGAATAAATTCAAAGAAAGACATAGAGAAGTGAGTGAGCAATTAAAACAAGCAAATGAAGAGATCACCAGATTGAAGGTGCAAGTGGAGGAAAAGAAGAGAATTGAAGATTGTCTGAATATAGTGGTGCAAAGCAAGTATGATGAATGCACATGACTTGAACATGAGGTGGTAAACTTGAAAGTAGATCTGGAAAAAACAAAACTATGTGAAGATAAGTTCAAAACAAGCTCCACCAAGCTTGATGAGTTGATTGCAAGACATAAACCAACTAAAGACAAAGGTGGTTTGGGAATGGAAGCAAGTGAAAGCTCAAAGGAAATGAAAACTACAAACACAATGGTTAATCAAAGGACTCAAACTAAAAGAAAATAAAAAAGAAATCCAAGAAGCTTTGCTAGAAGACTGCCTATCAGACAACCAAATGCTCAAAGGTACCCATCTTTCAATGGTGTTTTCTTTTCATGCAATAAATTTGGTCACAAGGAAACATAGTGTAGAAGTAGAATAAACCAATATGCTAGTCCCTGCTTTGGACAATTTTTTGCATGCAAGAAGGTTGGACATAGAGCTAGTGAATGCAAAACTTAGATGATGAATTGGTTTAATGGAGGTAGAATGATTCAATCATTTGTTGGATACTGCTATACATGTAATAAGTTTGGATACAAATTTAATCAATGTAGATCAAGGGTTAATAAAGGTCAAACAAATTATAAAAATGTTGTTTGCTACAATTGCAACAAACTCAGACACATTTCAAGAGTATGCAGAAGTAAAGGGGGAAAGCAATTTAATCTAGTAAATAAAAATGAACCAGTGAATAAAATTCACAAGAATGAGGTTAAGCAAGAAATTAACAAGATATGGAGGAAGAAAGAAGATCCAATAACATCATGCAAGTCAGTGCCTTCATTTGGTGTAGACAATTCCTCTGGTAATTAGTCCCAACTTGGTCTTAGGGGGAGCATTAATAGAAAATTGTTCAACCCCCTTGGATATTTGGTGTGTTAGTCTTTGAAAAGAAGATATGTTGTAAATGATAGAAAAAAAAAGGTTATGCAAAAGGAACCGGAAGAAATGTTGCAGAAATGCTCATTTGTAGAGCAAATTAGGGTTTTTCAGTGCAATGAAGAAGGTTTTTATCAGCTTTTTAAATTCTACCACATTTAATGTGAATTAGGGAAAATTGTTGATTTATAAAGTGGATTTGTAAGGAATTTTTGATCACTTGTGCATTTGAAGAAAGTGAAGAGTGATTTTCCACAATATTAAGGTGATTTGAAGTGTGATCTATGCAAACCCTAGTTCTAGTTGCAATGATGCAAGTTTAGTGGACCGGTGTTTGCACAAAGTTACAAAATACTTGTGCACCATACATGCTTGGAATTCACTGCATGATCCATAGAATGAATTTAGCATTCAAAATTGTAAGCAAGTTTCCTACAATATCAAAAGTCAAAAATCTAGTTTGCGATATCCATGCATACTTCTGCTAAAGTCCTAAATGTTTCACATAATTTCAAAATTTTGCTAAGGGAATAACACCAAGAAACAAGCTTCTCAAGGATGTTGATACTAGATGGATCTCCCTACATGGACCATTGCAATGAGTTCTTTTAGAATATCAATCCTTGATTGGAGTGATGTACGAAAATTGCAGCACATTAGACAAAGCTCCTAACCTCTTACATAGGTTTAGTGATATAGAGACACTCTTGACTTTAACTAGTCTTCTCCCCATGTTGGATGTGATGAACGGGCTTGTGAAGAAAGCCTAAGACAAAACTATGTATATTAATAAATATTCCAATATATGTAAGCATACATGCTTGGCCCTCAATCATCTATATCTAGATCTAACACAAGATGGTGCAAATTATTTCATGTGGCAAAAAATTACTGATTTGAATGATCCTGATAATCATTTATAGTTTAATGCAAGTGGGAAATTATGTATCTATGTACATGGATATGAAATAAAAACGTACCAATGTAAGATAGCCAGGTGCTCTAGTAGAGAAGTAGCTATTAAGGCATTGTTAAATCTATTGGTGATAATTTGAAGGAAATTACAAAATCTCTTTCCTTAGAGATTCGTGAATGATTCCCTCAACATGAAATACTTGAAGCCATGAGTATTTTGTATTCTCAATTTTGGGAAAACTGAGATAACCCAAAATATTTTCATGCTCAAGTAAAAGTCTTGGTCGAACAATTTTTGAAAACTGTAACATACAATGAGTAGAAAATAAAAGGAATTTTAGATGAAGCTAAGCTTAGAAAACAATGTAGGAGTTTTGCAACAGCTATGAAGGACTAGTATAAATCCATGGGAAAGGACAAGGCCTTTGAACTGGGATCAATAAAAAAGGTTTGGACAAACTTAGGTCAGAGTGAAATATTGTGTGGTTCGATATCAAAATATTTCAAACTTGTTGATTTATGTCAAACAATGATATTGGGGTTGGTGGAGGATGGGAGAGTTTTTAGTACATTGGGGATTTTGAAATCAAATTTAAGAAACAAACTAGACAAGAATTTGTAAAATTACTTGAGGATGAAATAAACTGTGTATAATGTTATAAATTTTCCTTTTGAAAGGGCACTCGCGATCTGGAGGTCCACATGTGAAAGAAGAGGGACCGGGTTGTGCAACTCTCCAATTCCAAAGGATGGTACTAGTGGCAGTGGTAGCGGCAATGGGTCTCAGACAGATGAAATTAACAAAAATTACACAATGAATGTTGAATTTGAGACATGGGCCAAAGAAAATGAAGAGCAGACTTTGAATCAAATTCAAGATGACTCTTTTACTTTACTGATGGTGAACATCAATTTGAGGACCCCGAGTTCATTTGGGAAATGGAAGAGAATTAGAAACTTTTAGGAATTTATACTGCACTTCATGGATACCAGGATCAATTTCCATTGTCCATACTATAGTTGATGATATTTTATATTGCATTCAATGAAATTGTGAATCATTGCACTTCATGATATTTTATTTTACATTGCACTTCATGAATCATATTCCAAATTCAAACTGTAGTTGATCATATTTTATGTTGTATTCCATGAAATTGTGATATTTTATATTTTATATTTTACATTAGTCTGTACATAACATTCAATGAGGTGTTAGATGATGAAACCTTTGAAAGGTTAAGGCAACATAAGTCCATAATGTCGTGTGGTCGTTGAAAATTGAAACCTTAGAACCAAAGTTTGAAGTTTCAAAGTTTTCCAAACCTTTGACCCACTTACTAGAAAGATGACCAAGAAAGACTTGCAACTCAACAAAGTGACCCATCAACCAAGTCATGGAATTGGGAAGTTATGAAAATTTAGAGCTCCATGACAAGGTTATAAAACTCTAAGGACTAGCGACTAAGGTTAGGAAAAGCATCAAAACCACAAATTTGAGTGATAGTAACCACAACAATGAAACTAACCAAAAATCCATCATTCCAATTCCAATAATAGATAATCCATGACATGAATTCATATAAATTTTTAGTGGATATGCTGAGTAGTCATGGAGATTGAGTATTGATGTGTGAATTGTAATGCAATTTCACTAAGATTATGGATTCCTGGAATTAAAATCACCTTATAGTTCATATTTTAATTGTGTTAAAAGTAAAACTTGAGCATGTGCTGAGCAATTCATCACTCAACTCAATGATTATTAGATTAATAGCATATTAACAATAGTATTAGTAGCATATACAACAATGAACACCAACAATCATTTAAAGTGTATCTAGAAGTGGAAACCACTACCATAATTTTTCTTCAAATGATATAATAAATAATATAGATAATTGAACATCAGCACAATACTAAAGTCTGAATTTGAGATTTTAAATTGATTATCACATGAAGGAATACATAGAGGCATTACCAATGCAAAATATTTCTCAAAGACAACACTGCACAAAGCTGAGTTGGAACTTGGAAACTCATATTACCAAAAATTAAATCACTGCATCACCTTTTCTAGCAACTTCCACTCTTCAGGTTTTGGAATTGTCATTTGTTCTAACTGATGTTGTTTGACTTGAATATTTGTTACCAATTCATGATTCAAATTGGAACCTATCTTGGATTCTTTGGTCAATTTTGCATTCAGGGTTAGCAATGACTTGATGGAATCCAAATAGGTCACCACATCCGGGTTCTAAGCAAACTAGTCCAAATCAATCTTCCTTGCATCCTCCATCTTCTTTTTGAAATCATTTTTTCCAATGAATCACTCATTTGCATCAAAAGCCTCTAGAAAACCAAGCTCTATTAAGTTCCTTACCTTTTCATCCACCTTCTTCATCTTGTTTGTAGCCAAATGCAAATATTTCTCTGTTTCACGCATTCTCAAACACTTTTCAATGACATATAACAACATCATTGATGTAGCAATCCAATTAGTAATCCCTTTTGATTTCAAAACATTGTCACTGGCTTTGTAGACTATTTGTTGATTTCTCTAATGCTAGAAAAAAATTGTTCTCCATTAGATATTTATTGAGCTTATTATGATGTTGTCTGATAGCATCAATCAATTGAAACATGTCACACAAATGATCAATCCACTTCATTATTTCATCCTAGATCTTTTGTTTCATATGCCTCATTGTTTCTCTACAAAATACAGATAACTTACTTTGACAAGACTTAATTTCATTTTTTGCTTCCATCAGCTCTACCTCCAATCTTTCATTTCTTTTTCTCTCTTTCTCCAATTTTTGTTCCCACTGTGCATTTCCATTTGCAATGCTTAGTCTTAATTTTCCTAAAGTGGATTTTTCCTCATCATATTTCTTGTTTCTCTCATCTAGCCTTTGCTTCAATTCATTCACTATAGTCTCATTCTGCTTATCCTCTTTGCTTGTTAATGTAGAGGCAGATTTTTTAATTCTTTTTTCTAATTCATTGCTCTTGTTTTTTGTTGCTTTCCTCTTTGCTTTCTCATTTCCTAGGTCTACCTATAACTTTTCAATTTGAGTTTGCAACCTTTTTTCTCTTTATCTTGCTTTAGCAATGATGTGTACACCAATTCATTGTTCTTCTTTGATACATTAATGTTGTCAGTATTTATGAGTCTAGAAAAATCCAATTGAAAATTGTTCACCTCGAATTTAGATGGAGCTATTTGATTTCCTAGCTTTTTTTGAACTGTGGGAACAAGAGTTATGTACTCTATGATTTATTTACTTGTTTCAAATGTGGCTAATACCATGGTTGTTGTAGGATCTGAAGTTAGAGGAGACACACTCTCCATCAGTTGCTTCTTTTCTTTTTTATTCAATTTTGATTTCTTTTTAAACTCTTTAATGTAATCAAAACCCGGGGATGTAGGAACAATAGAATGCTTGAATGGAAAAGTAATAGGAGTACTTACAGTTGCTAATGATGTCAAAAATAGACTAACTAGCATTGGGGGAGTTCCTAGAAATAACTCCTTTGTGGTGGATCCACTGGTAGTGTGACTTGGAGTTGGACCTATCAAAATTGTTTGCCTCTTCTGTATGCCTTGATCACTTGGTGTTTCTATGGTATATTGTGTTGTCCTCTTGTGTGTAATTTGTTGTTGTAGCACATGTTGACCACTACTCGTACTACTACCCATACCATTGCGACCAGAGGAAGTTCCAGTTGCACTAAGCCCTCCACCATGGGCATGTCCTAGTTATGATTGTGTCTAACCATGAGGACGAGGATTTGAAGCTCTAACAAATTGAATTATTTTGGCTCTACTTGTTTTCCCTTGGTCTACTTTATCAGCTCCAAGGCTAGATTTATCAACTAGTTTTCAATGCTGGACATTTATTACTATAGGAATTCCTTGTCCCTGGGACCCCAAACCACCACCTTCATAACCCATTTTTTCAGCTATGGTTGCTCTTGTAGTAAATTCTTCTTGTGTGGCCTCACTTAAGCAAAGTTTGAAATTGACATGGCTTTCTTCTTCCCTATCATCATCACTTTGTTCATCTTCTCATTCATTCAAATGCTCTATATTCCACAATTTGCTAAACTCAAGATCTTCTTCATTATCTCCATACTCTGCAAGAGCTCTTGGATTACCTAACTCCTTCCTCATAGACCAAAAGGCAGTAATTTTTTATCGTGACCAATTTTTTTTTGTAACTTCCTTCTCTAGAGAATCTAACATTTTTACTCTATTAGATGGTTGATGATTTTTTTCATAAAAATTGTTGTACCTTCTAATTGTCTTTCGATACAATGCCATAATTTCTGCTAACAATTGTTCACAAGAAATACCATTCTCAACAACACTTTTCTCCATTGCTACTTTGACCTCATCCCAAGAATCTTTGTTTCTCAAGTTTTCAAGCAAGGGTTTACTTTCATGTTGAATTCTATTTCTAGCATTTTTATTGAGCACAATCATTGATTTAATGGTGTCACATGGATCATACTGCCAGTGACAGATAGCATCAAAATTTAAAAAAAAAAAAAATATCATGTGCCACACTAAATTCTTTTCTCTTGAATGTCATCCCTCCACATGAAAAAGGTAAAGAAGGAAAGAAGGTCTTCTTCCCCTAACCGCTAAAGTGTCTTTCATCAGTACTTTGTATCTGCCTTACATATTCCAAAGAAAAAACCCTTTCTGTCACATGTATTGGAAGTTTGTATGGGTATACTTCCAATCTATAAAATCTTAGCATAGTATATTCTTCCATTAAGTACCAATCAGCCAATTGTATTTCTTTTCCTAGTTGAATGCAATTTCTACATGACATAGGCAATCTAGGCATTGGAGTATTTGTAATTGCTTGATGCATTGGAGCCAAAAAGTAGTCTAAGAAATTATTGTAGTTCCTTCAAGAATCATGTAACCTTATAACAATGGTCCATTCATATACCGGAGCCATTTTATTTTGTTCATGATTACTATTACCATAGGGCTAAATCTGAAGCTTGTTGGTTTTAAATATTCCTCCAAATTTGAATAGAAAAATATAGCACAAGTAGGTTGTGATCATAAATGTCTTGGTGGAACCTCCTTTAATCATTAAAAAATATTTATGCATGGATTCAACAAATTTTTCAATAAAATTATATTTGGCATGTGAAACACCATAATGGATATTATACACCATTTCAAGGAGGCATGCACCCACTTCCAAATTGCTATCCAGTCTAAGGAAAAATGCTAAAATGGAAATAGTATCCTGAACCCATGGTTGAAAAATATCAAAATCATAAGGAGGCTTATGATCACCTTTCAATTTGTTTCTATCCTAAGCTATTCTATTTAAGAAATAATTTTTCTCCATTTCATCCATTGCTTCATAATCACTAGCAAGCTTTTCTAGGTCAATGTGGACATTTCCAAATTCTTCGGTTGTAAACCCCAATGCCAACAATTTTCCAAGTTCTTCTACATAAATGGATAACAATTCTTCTTTGTTATCTTTATTAACAATTTCTCTTTTGTTGTCATCATAATTTAGGGCACAAACGATGATAAATTTTGGGCAAGAAAAAACCTCATGTAAGATCATGTGCCCTAATCCAGTTACCTATGGTACACTGATACTATTAACTTGATATTGTATTGTCTTTGCAACCTTATTCTCAAATGAAAATCTAAGTTCTAAGGTACGCCTACCATAGGTTTCAGGATCATAAATATCATGGTATTCATCAGTGAAACCTGGGGTTTTAAGAAATTTTGCATAATGTATTTTTTTATCTGGCATTTCCCTAGTGGTACTAGTGGTAGACATGTTGATACAATCAACAATATTAAATTTATGAATTCCCTATTAGTCCTTAATTTTTCTTAATTTTTAAGCCTCTTAACCCTAAACCTAAACTTCAAAGTTTGAAAAAAATAAGATTTTAAGAAATGTCAAGTGATGAAATGTAGCCATAGGAATTCTTGAACTTATTTGGATTTTGAATTTTGATCCTTGAAGTTGAAATTGTGTTGAAACTTGTAATTGGGTTTCTAGAATGGATTTGTTGGAAGTAGAACTATGGAACCCAGAATAGGGTGGTGCACTACAATGAGCAAACTGAAGATTGAAATCTCCTCGTGTGCTGACACTCTAACTTCAAAATAAAATCATTTAGTAATAGAAAGTGTTGTTTTTTCAAATATTAAAGTGAATGACACCGAAATGTCTACTCGTTACTTATAGAATACACAATACAAAATTAAGTAGTACAATGTACATGGCTGACAACATTTAAAACAAGCCATTAATGATTTACTCCTGCATTGACAACAAATTCTAAACTGTTGATCTTTGTTAATCTAACGGTTATAGGGTGATTCCAAAGGTTTAAGTTCACAAGCATAGCACTCTGTACATTTCATTTTGGAATGCAACTACAACCTTACATCAAATCTTCATCGAATGGTTAAGTAATTTATGATATAAATAATAAACATGAAACATGTGTTTTAAATTTACTTAAACTTTAATGTGCTAGGATTGACATCAAGGCCAAGGGGATAGAAACTTAACGTTGCAAAGGATTTAATTAAATGAATTACAATGTCACATTAATAGCATATTACACAACCATTAATAGCACTTAACTTGCAAAGGACTTAATAAAATGAATTAAAATGTCACATCAATAGCACAACCATTTATTTTATTACAACTAAATTACAATGTCACATTATTACATAGTACAAATAAAAATGTAAGCGCAAGCGCCAGCCTTCTGCTAGACCACTAGTGAAAAGTTGAAAATGTAGATGTGATACATGTATCTCTAAAAATAAATGGAACTTACTAGGTCAACCATGAGCTCTAAAAAACACATGGGACTTGTCGAGTCAACCATGGTCTCTAAAAATAAATGCATGGGGAAAGGGGGCCCAATCAAAGTGGGGAAATGTGAGCTATGAAGATACAAAATGAACTTATCCTTTTTCAGAACCAGACACACAAAATATGAGGGGTTGTAAAATTTCTCCCATGCAAAAGATGAGCACTTACAATAAATGAATGGGGCTTTCCTGGTAGGCCATGGTGTCTCAAAATAAATGCAAGGGACTCTCTTGACCAGTCATGAAGACAATGAGGGGTAGTAAAACTACCCCCATCTTCTCCTTGTATCCTCCATGCATCAGGATAGCACTTATGTCCATCAGAGATCCTCATCTTAGTTCAAAACCTATCTAAGAAGTTAGGTGAACCAAATCAACTTCTTTCCAATTCCACCCATTTTGAACTTGAAGGAAATTGGTCTTTTACATTGTAACTATATAACTGGAGGTAGGAGAATTTAGAGCATCCCCAATAATATTGCATCATCTTCTTCTTGAATCCTTATTAAGTTATTAACCCTACAAAATGAAAACCCTTATGAAAATTAAACTAATGACTTTAGTTGTGCTCACTATCCTTATTTATGTGCCAAAAGTGTCGTCAAAAGTGCCACTACCAGCCTGGTCCCTTGTACGCCTCACACGTGTCATGTGTGACAACTGAGGTTGTGTATAATTACCACTGACTAGTAATAATTGTGTTCACACAAAACAAAAACCTAACTTAAATTGTACCTCAATTTGGCTCCATTCAAAGTTGTAAACTATACCTCAAGTTAACAAGCTGTCAATTGTCAAAATTGACAGTACCACACAATCTGTTGATTGTCAAAATCATTGGATTATTGACATCATCATCTATGATTCTATAGTGTATCGTGCAGTTTTCAATATAAAACTATGCAATCAATCACTATGGCTATTCATATGGTATTAATCCATGTTGTTGCCTAGTACCATAGCCAAATTAAGAATTTCAATAGAATAAATGAAAGGTAGAGTACTTCAACACATTGAAAAGAGAGAATTAAATGTCTCATTTTACCTTAGTCATTATCAATGTCCTAACAAGTCACAATAAATTTTGCTCACTTATGATCATAACTATATTTTGATTTCTAAAACCAATAATTAATAAAATCACAACTATTGATTTCTTGAAATCTAACAGGTCTAGTGTTATTCTAGAGGTTTTAGTTTGCAAGTCTAGTGCTTCAAGGATTTACTTCCAAAATGCATCTATAGTCGTCCATCGGAAATTCATCGAACGGTCCCTCTTTTAAAAAAAACTTTATGCACATGCATAATTTAAAATGGGGACATTGCTAGGTTGACGAGACTTGATTCTCAAGATTAAAGAGTTAAGATTTAAGGATTTGTCATAAAATATTTTGGTCTGACTTAGGAAATATTAAACAGTAAACAAGAGCATGCTGACTGACAGACCTAAATAATTAATAAAATCTCAACCATTGATTTCTGAAAATCTAATGGTTCTAGTGTAATTTTGGAGGTTTCAATTTGTAAATCTAGTGCTTGAGAGATATACTTCTGGAATGTAACTACAGCTATCCATCTAAAATTCATCAAATAGTCATGGTCCATAGTGTTGTGTGGTCATTGAAACTTGGAACCTTAGAACCAAAGTTTGAAGTTTCAAATTTTTTGAAACCTTTGACCCACCGACTACAAAGATGACCAAGAAAGACTTGCAACTAAGGTTAGGAGAATTTTTACTGACACTTCGCCATTGCATTTTTTTTATTAGTTTGATATTATGTTTAATTTAGCAAAAAAAAATTCTTAATCATTTGAAAATAGGTTTAATTTGCTAATGAATTTTATTTTTTAGTTTGAAAAAAAGTTTTAATTGCCAACAAAATTATTTTTTCCAGTTTGAAAACAGGTTTAATTTGCCAATCAAAATATTTTATTGGTTTGAAAATAGATTTTAATCACCAATGGAAAATTTTTAGTGGTTTTAAAAAAATTGTATTTCGTGAGGATTTTCCATAGACTTCTAGCGATTAGAAAAGATTCACCAATGCACATTATTCTTTTCATGAAAAATGAAAAAAATTGGCACTAAACTTAATATTTTTATTGGGAAGTATACAATATTTGCTAGGATTTTACACATTCGCCGAGGGTGGTGGTTTCTTAAAGTTTTCCCTGATGGAACTTACCAGTACAACATTTGACAAGAGAGCTCTTGCAACAAAGCCTATCACTAATCTTGTTGTGAAGTATGCAACCATAATGATTAGACACAAGATCTACTTCACGAATAGAGAAAATTATGTGTCTACTACAACCATATACACTGGTTATGACATGGAAACCAATGGTGCAGAGTATGATTTATTTGAACTTCTCTGGTAGCAACTTTTTGAAAATTTGAAGATGACAAGGGAGAAGAAAAATGCATTCAAGTTTGGTTCCCTGATTGTTTGTTTGTTGTTCTACTTTCTTAGAAGACTTCCTAGAAGAGATAATGTGGTAATATGGGACACTTTAAGACCAGTTGCACATCATATTTTTTATTACATTCATAGCTTGGGTGATTTGAAGTGTTAGGAAAATGCTCTGATAGCATTCTTTGTTGTATTCAAGAGCAACATGAATGAGAGAGAAAGGATTCCAAAGAAAGTTGTTGAAAAATATAAGAATGATATCATATTTCATGTCTCCTCTAATGCGTGCATGATTGAAGCTGTTAAACCCCAGACTATCAAGATTCAACCCTTGGGTTATGAAGTTACAAAGCATGAAGTAGAAGGCTATGTGCAAGTTTTTTTTTTAAATTCCTAAAGATTTTAGTGAACTTGGAGTTGGCACTTATGCAAAAAAATCTAAGGAAGTTCACATGACACATAGGGAGATTGTGATAAGAAAGAATGTAGATGAAATGCTTAGAAAGGATGGCTTCATTGATGAACATATTACACAAGGAAGATCCATGGGAGAATAGATGGTTGGAGAATCATCGAGACTAAGGAGATCTAGCAGGACTACTCCTTCAAAAACATCTGCAACTCCTACAGTGAAGGTAGAGCCCAATGCTCCCGGTAAAGGTAAATACTCAGCTCCTTCCTGACCCAATACAAGATTTGGAAAAAGTAAAGAAACTCCTCTGATTGTACCATTCAAGAGAGGAAAGAAAGAAAAATATACAAGGGAAAAGAATCTCAATATCATTGAAGAGCAAGAGGAAGAGGAGGAAGACCCTGCAACAAAATTGGTAAGAAAGAAGAGAGGGAGCATATCCTCTAGTGAAGGTGCTTCATAGGAATCAAATGTTGGTTCTAAAATATTTCATTATGTGTCATCCTTTGAAGAAGATGAAGAACCAGATTTTGGTGTTCATGTGCACACCAAATTAGACTCCAAGAAGACAAAGGTGTTAGAAGAGGCATCTCCAGATTAGGAAGAACAAAAATCCTCTCCAGTAAGACTTGGTTCCCTCTTATATTAGAAGAAATTGGTTAATATCTTGATACATTTTGAAGATATGTTGCAGCCTATAGTAGAAATTTATGATCAAGTAGGTAGAGAAGACAAAAAAACATTAATTTTGGCTATTATTCAGTATGTCATTACTTTGGAAGTTAGTTGAGACTATGTTAAAAACAATGTGCTTGAGAAATTGTGGGAAGCCCCAATGAAAAGAAGATCAGAGGTTGTTGAGTTGGAAGAAAAGATTAGAAATGATGCATTTGAGAAAATTAGGTCCTCTTTGAGCCCAAATGATTTGGAAACCCTGAAGAAGGTATGATCAAAGGTGTTTCAGATGAAGAAAAGGGTAAATACTCTGATGAAAAAAGATAAGAAACAGGTAAAGAAAAATAAAGAAAGAAACTGTAGAAGCCATCAAGGGTATGGCGAAGAAATATGGTATGTTTGGTGCACTCCCATCCGGTTCTATACCTAAATTAGGAGAAGTTTTTGTAGAAGAAGACATTCCTTTGGAAACAAATGATATAGATATCCTTCTGGATATAGGTGTTACAAATGATCCTCCGGAGATAGAGCAACAAAATGAGGAAGAAGATGAACCAGAGAAGCCTAATGTTGTCCCTCCAGAGCATGCAAAAGAAGAAAAGGATAAAGATGAAGGTGATGGGAATGAAGAAGAAAGAGCTGAAGTTGAGAAAGAAGAAGACGAAAAAGTAGAAGAAGAGGAAAAAGAAAAGGAAGAAGAAAGAGTAGAGAAAGAAGAAAGAAATGGGAAAATTTCCAACAAAAATGAAGAAGAACAAAAGTAGGATGTGAAATCACAAAGGTCCCCCAGAGAATCCTCCTCCAGCCATGATGTTTTAAAAGGGTTGTTATCCAATAAAATCGGATTCCAATCAATGATTCCTCCAGAACTTCTACAACTTTCGATGATTCAAGCTAGTGTGGATTTGGATAATATTTCTTCTATTCTCAAGTTGGTGTTAGGGGATGCATTGCATGCATTCAAAAGAAGATAAATTTTGGAAAAAAATCAAAAGAGGACAAAGCTTATTGATGATGCTCTCAAAGCTTTGTAGGAGGCTACCCCAGTGCATTAGTTGATACATCTCTCTCTAGTAGAGAATTTGAAACTTCTATTAGACTCGTTTAAGGAGTAATTGTCCAGACTTAATGTGAAGACAAGGTGAGAGATTGAGGTGAAATTAGTAGAGAAAAGTCTTTTGGAACTTCATGATAAGTGTGCATTGGCACACACCAATGTGAAAAAGATCCTGGAAGTTGTGCAAGCTTGCAAGTCTGAAGAAAATACTATATTTTCTTGCTACATAAAGTGGCCAAATGCCACTCAGAATATCAAAGATCTCATGGAATCCATTGAGTCCCAATTGACAGTTGTTTCTAGTACATACAGTACATCCAAAGACAAAGACAGGTCAACTTAAAATGCTATCTCTACTCAAAAAGAAAAAAGTTTTTTTTATAGAGGCAAAAGGAAGATATCGTTAGGAGATTCGGTCAGCTAGGTGACCTTGTGAGAATGGAGTACACTCCAGTGGACAATTCTTTGGTCAATGCAGAAAACCTAGGAAAGATCAATTTGACTCTAGGTACTCTAGATGATGTAGAAGAAAGTCTGATGTAATTGGAATCTCTGAACATAATGTTGATATCTGCTAAGAAGAGTTGGGAAAATGGTAATTTAGCACGGCAAGGTGTTCTCAAGGAGCTTCAAGGCCCGCCATCCTCTAGGTAATGCTTTTTAGTTTTCATGTTTTTGGACTGCCCTTTGTCCTTGATGTCAAAGGGGTAGATAGTGTCATGAATAAGAAAGGAGAAGAAGGGAGAGAGTGTTGCACATAGGAGGTTTGGCACATGTTTCCATCAATGACAAAGGGGGATATTTTTGGAAGAATGAAGAAGAAAATGTCATTTATGCAACTATTATGTTGTCATTGATGTCACCATGTTATATGTGTTGCTACTGCAAGGTTTAAGTTTTAGCTTGATCTAATATTCTGAACTTTGGTATTTTGGTCCACAATCCTCCACTGATGAATATTATAGCTTGAGGTTTTGGGAAATTTTTTTTGATGTTGGAAGCTTGTAAGTTCAGAATCTCATGAGAACAGGTGCTTGTATGGAAAGTTGGCATTATTATGTTGTTGCATTTTGCTATTAGGTTTATCCCTACCTGACCTAATGAATAGTTGATGTTGTAATTAATTGATTTATGTTGTGGATATTTGTGACCTATCTCAGGTCTATGCCGACATGTTGTAGTGTGATACATGCTTGAATTGTTTTTGGAAAGGTTTTGTACATGCTTGAAGCTGACAATCAATATTTTTGGTGAATAAGGGTTGCATCTAATTAGCCTGACTTAATTGATGCTTGTAGATGTGTCAAATATATATATTGGATAGTTTTGTGATTGATGAAGGAAAAGTGTGAACGTAGTCAAGTATGTGAAAGATGATGAAGTGTGTAAAGTCAGTTTACTAAAATTCAAAGGAATTGAATTAGCACTTGTTAGGTGTAACTTTATCAATTCATTTTCTGGCTGTAAGAAATTTTGTTAAATTGTAGGTAGTGAGCCTCCCTTTTGGACAGTGATTCCTGGTAGTGATCCACCCTTTCTAATATATTATAACCAATTATAATATATTGTGAGCTAATCCTTACTGTGGTTTTTCCACATAAAAATCCTAGTGTTCATGTGTTGTGTGTTCTTATGTTTTGGTAATGCTCTTGCTCATTTTTACTATTATATGCATTGAAGTATTTGGATCGTATTTGTACAATAAGTTTAAGAAGATACTAATTCACCCCCTCTCAGTATCTTGGGTATTCAACACTTTATTTATAGGAAAGCAAATGAGAAATGAAGGGTTGAAATTGAAAAAGCTAATCAACAGTCAAGGATGGAGGAAATTGGAGGCATGGATCATGGATTCTCATCAATGGATCAAAATGCAATATGAGATTTAATCGAGGGTTGGAATTTCTTCAAACAAACACACTTTCAACTTTTCCAAGAGGTCATAAGTTAATTTGCACAAGAGGTCACAAGTTAACTTGCTCAAGAAGCTAAGTAAGTTTGTTGAGAAAAAAGGAATATTCCCCTTTTTCAAATGAATGAGGAGAGAGAATATGCTTTGGAATATTCAAGCATGGATGAGGGAAAAGGATAATTTAGTTAATCAAAAGTAAATTAAATTGTCCAAAGGAATATTCCATGGGAATATTTCCCTTTTTGGAGGAATGTGCATAGGAGGAATACTCCCTTGGAATATTCCCTTACAAGTGGGGGGAATTAGATTTAATTGATAATTAAATAATATTAATAATGCAATTAGGGGAATTAGAAGAATTAGATTTGTGTGAGGTAAAATGTGTAAATGAATAAAAAGATCATAGAACAATGAAACATTATATGAGAAAATTCCAATAACAATTTAATCTAATTGAAACACACAAATTCTCTAAAATTGTCCCATTGCTCTCTATCTCCAAGGATTCATGAAATCATAATTTCTCTTAGATCGTGTACACACTATGTTTGCTCAGAATGACAACCTATTGAATGAGAATGATGTAAATGCAGTAAATCTAATCTTATATGATGATTGTTGAACTATATGATACATTGTGATAATGATAACTATGATAATGATGTATGAAAACTATTATGATAACTAAGATGAAACTATGATTAAATCCATGATTCTAAGCTTAATATGCTTCTAAAATGCTATTTACTAAATGCTCAAATGCTCTAAAGTAATTTTTGCAAAGTAAACTTTCTCAAAGTTGGGATCCATTTCCTGTAGAAAGAGGTTGCTTTTATAGATTCTCAAAAGCATATTGTGATGTGGTAGTAAGCAATGGTTCAAATTTGATTTGGATAAATTGACAGTAGATGATGAAGAAGTTGGAGAAGATCAGGGAGAGTGTTTATTTCAACAAAACATTCTACCAAGTGACTAGGAAGAATAAGTGGAGGAAGAGAGCCAAGTCTCTTAAGATTGTTCTGAAATTTGTTGGAGAAAAGCATAATTAAACATATTTGAAACTTTCAATTTTGTTGAGACAAAAAGTTGTAGACCTGTGCCTAATTTAAAAATTGGAATTATTCAAATTTAGTAAGAGGAATATAATTAAATAAAACAAACTATGTGAATTTGTTTATTTAATTAAGATGAAATGATGTAATTAAGATAAAAGAATTAGAATATGAACTATATAAATAAATATTTCTATTTATTTATAAGTAGATGAATTAGGTCAATTAATTAAATAACTTGTCTTTAATTAATTAGATTATCCAGACCATTTTTATGTTTATACAATTTGCCCCCCTTTGAAGTAATGTGTTTACACATTGCTTCAAAGATAAAATTTGCTGATAGTGTTGACAAAAAAAAAATCCGATATGCCCCAGACATTGATTTTCGAGTGATGATAGATATATGCTCCCTCGGGAGATAACTCAATGAATTTTTGAATTTTATGATTTTTATGAATTTTTTGGAATTTTTTGATGATTTGATGATAATTTGATGTCGAGACGATTCATCTCCCAAAAAATGATATGTAACCTGCCCCATTGATGAATTAATTGATTAAACCCCCCCTTTTTCAAAAACTAAATTAATTCCACTTAATTACCACTCAAAATACCCCTTTACTAGGTGAAAAGTTATGATTTGAAACTCATTTGAGTTATTTTCATTTTGAAAATTTGGAGTGAGTGAGTGAGTGATTTGAGCAATTTTGGCAAGATGGTGATCCCTTTCCACACACTTTGATTCAAGCTTGTGCAACGTCACAACCACCCAGTAGTGTATGGACCTCTGGTACATACCCCAAAAAACTTCCTCATGATTTGCATAATTCATTTCTACCTCATTTTTCATGTTTGAATTCAATTTTTAGTGTTTTAGCACATATAAGGCCCGATGTAGCGCATATGATTACTGTAGTAGTGCATTCAAGCTTTTAGCACATAGAGAGTTTTAGTGCATAGATAGTAAGAAATAGTGCATTGATAGGATCCTATGGCGAATATAAGGTTTTAGCACATTTAAGGCATGATTTAGCACATTGATAGGATGATGTAGCACATCTAGTCATTTGATGCATTGATGCCATGAAATGGCACATTGATGGATTTGGCGCATTTAAGCACTGTTTTAGCACATTTGTGAAGTTTTCTAATGAATCCAAGTTTTTAGCACATTGAAACACTATCTTAGTGCATCCACACAGGATTGATTATTATTTTTTTGATTAAACTCCTTGATATTGATGATTTTTTATCATGTAAACCTTTGATTTGATATTGTTGGATAGATTAGATGATGATTAATCTCATGATAAGTGAGATTCAATGATAGGATATAGATAATTAACCTCATGATAGGTGAGGATCAATGATAGATAGATTGATTAACCTCATGATAGGTGAGGATCAATGATAGATTGATTGATTGACCTCATGATAGGCGGGATTCAATGATAGATTAATGATTGACCTCATGATAGGCGAGGATCAATGATAGATTGATGATTGACCTCATGATAGGCGAGGATCAATAATAGATTGATGATTGACCTCATGATAGGAGAGGATCAATGATAGATGTTCATAAGATTTGATCAAAGCCTCACCAGAGCTGATTAGATTGATAGGTTGATTTATTTTGATTGATTGGAAAGTTTACTATTTTCAATATGTTATGATGATAGGAGCCTTTGATAGTCCTCCAGTTTTAGGAGTGCTTCCCGAGGACTTGGGATTTGATTCCACATCTGGTTTAGGTTGAGCTAGATGCGATTGGATGATGCAGATTGACCTCCTTGATACACATGCCCCAAATTTAGATTAACAAGGGGCTCATGATAGCTTTGACAGAGAGGGGGCATAGTGACCACAACACCTTCCACTTGGCCACCAGTGAGATGACCATGACACCGGAGGACATATACCAGATTTTATGGATTCTAGTTGTTGGAGAGTTGGTTGTATATGATTCCACTAAGCAGGGAGGGAACAATTCACTACAAAGAGTGTTCAAGGATGAGTGGATATGTGGCTATGAGATTCTATGGTGAGAGATGGTTAATGCTTATGCAACATTGCCATGTGTGCTTGCTGGTTTCATGGGAGGATTCTTTTGTCCTGACCATAGTTTGAAGGGACTATCAGTTGGATCGGGTCATTTTTGGAGAGGATGATTATGCAGTGGTCCAAATATGCCTAGGGATCCTACATGTTAGCCCATTTGTATCACAATATACATCAGGTTGTCTATCTGAGAGGAGGCAGTTTGTCAGCTAGGGTTACACTTCTATAGATATGGGCATGGGAGCATATAGCCATCACCTAACCTATTGTAGATAGAGAACGACCAGTTGGGAGACCCTATGTTCATGGTTACACGGGTCTAGTTGTCTAGCATAAGCTAGGAAAATTGGAGTATTGGAGGAGAGTATTAGATGATCTCAAAATAGTTACCTAGAGGCCTTATATTGGTTGTGAGGAGTGGCCAGAGGATGACATTGAGATACCGTATGTGTGGACAACTACATACTTCCTTGGGCAAAAAACGGTTGATCATTGAGAGATTTTTACTAATGAGGGTACTTTGACAGTATGACAGAGTACAGGGCACGCCTCAGGGGGTTAGTCATTATTCACATAGATAGATAGATATTGTAGAGTGGGGGCCATCTCTATCATATGATGCAACCTATCATGAGTATATGGGATTATAGTCAGTGATATGGGAGTATCACCTAGAGTTTATAGAGGCAATAGTATTAGAGGAGTATGCCCACTATTTCTTCACACACCCATTACCATGGATATCGTGTCCAAATGAGCCAGTACCTACACTAGATGATGATGAGAGGGTACCACATGCACGTATGTGGAGGATATATGGAGAAAATTATGATGATGATGAGGAGAAGAGCAGTGACGATGGGGATGATGGAGATGGAGATGGTGGAGATGGCCATGGTGATGGTGGGTGCCAATTTATGTGTGAGGTAAAATGTGTAAATGAATAAGATCACACAAAAAATGAAACATTATATGAGAGAATTCCAATAATTTAATCTACTTGAAACACACAAATTCTCTAAAATTGTCCCATTTCTCTCTATCTCCAAGGATTCATGAAATTACAATTACTCTCAGATCATGTATGCACTATGATTGCTTAGAATGACAACCTAAAGAATGAGAATGATGTAAATGCAATAAATCTAATCTTATATGATGATTGATAAACTATATGATATATGACTTGAGATTTAGGATTATTGTAGGCAAGATTAAACACTTGTTCCACCATAAAATCATAATGGCTTCACTTTTTTGGTATCTTTAGAAGGGAAGCAATTGTTGCCATAGCATTGGCAACTTTGTTATCCACTCTTGGAATCTATTCAAATTTGATATCAACAAATTATTTTTTGAAATTTTCCACCATTCTCTTATACAACATCAACTTGTTCTTTATCTGATAATCATCATTTACTTGATTAATGACCAGTTGTGAATCTCCATAGACCTGCAACTGTGTGATCTTCCATTTAACTACTACTTTGATTCCAATGATTAATTCCTCATAATCAGCTACATTATTTGTGCAAGGAAATATGAGTTTGTAAGATTTAGGGATGGTATGTCCTTGAGGTGTGACAAATAGGATTCCAACACCTGACCCGTGTTGCATGTATAACCCATCAAAATACATCCATTATTGTGGTGTGGTGGTACGAACGTCTACATCTAGAAAATCAGTATGCATTGGATGATCATCTTGTAGGTTGCTTTAGCTAACTGATCAGATATCACTTGACCCTTTATGGCTCTTTGATCTACATATTGAATGTCAAACTCACTTAATATCATTGCCCATTTGGCTAGTCTTCTTGTTAAGGAAACTTTTTTGAGTAAAAACTTTAGTGGATCAATCTTTGCTATGAGTTTAATAGTGTGAATTAACATGTAATGACACAGTTGTTGAGTAGCAAATACTACCACCAAACAAGCCTTTTCAATGAAGGTGTAGTTGATTTCATAGCCATTTAATGTCCTGCTGGTATAATAGACAACTTTTTCTTTTCCCTCAAAATCTTCCTATGCTAATAGAGCACCCAAAGAAATTTTAGTTATTGCTATGTAAAGTAATAGTGGCTTTCCTTGTGTAGGTGGCACCAATATGGGTGGAGACATTAGATATTGTTCTAGTTGATTGAAAGCAGTTTCATAATTTCTATCCCATTTGAAAGAGACATTCTTGTGTAGCAAGTGATTAAATGAATGACTATTTTCTACCAATTGAGAGATGAATCTTCAGATAGATTGAAGCCTTCCCTGTAGAGACCGTAGTTGACTAATGTTTTTATGTGGAAGCATCTCCATGGTGACCTTGAACTTAGCAGGATCCACTTCAATTCCTTTTTCTGAGACTATGTACCCTAGGATTTTTGCTAATGTCACACCAAACACACATTTCTTTGGGTTTAATCTTACATTGAACTTCTCTAATCTAGAAAATATTTTGTCCAGAATCTCAAGATTTCCTTCTCTAGTGAAATATTTTCTTAACAAGTCATCCACATAATCTTCCATAAAGGTATGCATCATGTCATGGAATATGGTGGTCATTTCTCTCTCATAATTGGCTCTAGCATTCTTCAACCCAAAAGGCATGATGTTCCAACAAAATGTTCCCCATGGACATGTGAATGTTGCTTTCTCCTGATCCTCTGGTGCTATTTTGATTTGATTGTAACCTAAAAAGACATCCATTAGTGATAATATGGCATGTCTTATTGTCAAGTCTACAATGATGTCAATGTTGAGTAGGGGAAAATCATCCTTTGGACATGCCCTATTGAGATCTCTAAAATTAGTACATATCCTGATGCTATGAACTGGTTTAGATATAGGTACAATGTTGGAAATCCACTCAGCATAATCAATAGATCGAATGAATCTTGCGTCTAACAATTTCTTCAGTTCTACTTTTACCAACAAGGTGATATGTGGATGCATTTTCCTTAGTTTTTGCTTGACGAGTTTTACTCCAAGTGGTAGAGATAATTGATGCATTAGGAGATCTAGATCTAGGCCTGGAATATCAGAGTAAGACCAAGCAAATTTAATTTGTCTTTCCTCAAAGAGCTTGGTGAACTCAGGATTTTCCTATTCTATCATGGATGTTGCTAGATGCAAGTTCTTTACTTTTTCTACTATGTCGATGTTGATAGACTGTGTTGGCTCAACCAATCCCATTGATCTTTCATGATAGTGTTTACGAAGAGTGTCAAATTCCCTATCCTTCGGTGCCTCGAAGAGGTTTTCACCGTTATATGCACTCTTTATTTTTACTTTTTCCTAATCTAACACTTCCATTAAATGTTTTCACCATTAGATCATTTTTATATATTTTCCATTTTGTATCTATATGATTTGACACCCTCCTAACTTGAAGCTTTGTTATGAGACTCATGGATGGGACTTGTGTGAATGTTTTTGAAACAAAGAAATTTTACAATGGAATTTCCATCCACAAAGATAGGGGCATTAAGGTGTTCAATTTGTTCCCAATTGATAAGTTCAGGATGTACTAAGGGTAAATGATCATTGGATTGGTCAAAGTCAGTGACAGTGAGAGTCATAATGGCAATGTTGTCAAAAATTTTGATAGTGATGTCGAGGTGTATGATGTTACTCTCCTCCAATTCATCTATCATGCTTGATATTTGTTCATCCTCACTTGATTCATCGATATTATGTGATCCAAATCCAAGGGATCTAGACCCTGAGCATCATCCCTCCTCACGTGTTCGAGCATACCTTTGTATCACATCAACTTGTTTATCATGAAAATATTCCTCAAACAACAAATTCCATTCGTACTCATTTGAATTGGTTTCATGTGTACTTGTAGTTGTAGGATTCATTCAAAAATTTGTTGTGTTGTTTCCTCTTTAGTTTCTTCTTTGTATCCCATTCTAGTCTTGTCTCTTGGATTGAGTCTAATAGGTTGGATAGGTTCTACAATGCCTTCTTTCCTTTTTCCACTAGGGCCTTGTCCTTCATACCCCATCTTCTCTAATATTGTTTTCCATTTTCCATATTGATTTGTTTGTATGCTAGGGATTGCCGATGTAGATGCTTCCTCATCTTTGTAGAGCAATTAAGAATGGCCTTATCTTCAGTTTTGTCAACTAATGTGCCTACCTTGACAAATCTTCCATAAAAAACTATGGTAGGTTGTGATGATTGTTGTGTTGATGTCAATGGATTTCCATAAGTTCTTGGAGAAGGAAACAACTGTTGAAGGCACAATGATTGTTGAATGGGATATTCCCCCATGCCTTTGTCTTTTAATTGGATATTTTCTTCAAATTGTTTTGATAGAGAATTTAGTTGACTTTCCTTGTTTGATGGAGTAGAATTAGAAACACCTTTATCTTTTGACTGGTCCTTTTTCTCGGCCCATTTTGATACAACATTTAGTTTCCTTTCATTGTTTGATGAATTAGGAGTGTTAGCTTCCCTGTTATGTGGCACAAAAGTATCTTGAACTACATTAAATGTGTTACAATGTTGAGGATTGTTTGAATTAGCTGAAATGGTAATTTCTTGTCCATTGATAGGAAACTTCAAGCATTGATGATACATTGATGACACTGCTTGCATCTCATGAATCCAAGGACATCCCAAGAGTATATTGCATGTCAACTCTTTGTCTAACACTTGGAAAACTATATCTTTCACAATTGGTCCCACTTGGATAGGTAGCATGATTAATCCCTTGGCTGATCTCTCTTCATCATCATAGGCTTTTATTGTGATCTTGCTTCTGGAATCAATAACATCTTTAGAATATCCTAGTGCATGGATAAGTTTTAAAGTGCAAATATTTAAACCAGCTCCACCATCTATTAGAACGTGTTTGACCTAATGTTTGTGAATCAAAACCTCATTGTGGAGGGAAGCATTATGTGGATGGTTAAGAGATACATCATCATGTTTAGAAAATGATAAGCAGTGAGGTGTGGTCAAGTTTCCCACCATAGTTGGGAATTGGTCAACTTCCAAGTTATTTGGTACTTTGGTGGCTACGAGAGCTTGTTCTAAAATCTCCTTGTGAGCTGGTGATATTTTCAAAAGTTCCAATATTGATATTTCTGCTAGTATTTTCCTTAATTGATCGACAATGTTGTATGGAGTTAAAGGGGCAGTGAGTGTGTTAGATGTAGCTCCTTTCAATATTACTTTGGCCTACCCTCTTGTGGTTGCATTGACTGGTTGGCACTCTTGCTTCTCTCTGATCTTAATGATGTTAATATGATTATCAGTTGCAACAATGTTTGTGATCAGATTTATTGGTATAATATCATTGATTTGATTTGATTTGGTGCTGATATTGGTGTCATTGAATTGAATTTTAGTTATAACAATGTCTTTGTTTTGATTATCAGCTATAACAAGGTCTTGTTTGTCATTAATTTCAATGTTATGAGTTTGATCTTCAACCAAAGAAATATGAAGGATAGTGGTCATAAACATAATTCACATTTTTTCCTTTGCCATTTGTAGAAGATGATTCTCCTTTTTCATAGTTTGGTAAAGGATTTTTGAATGCTCCATGATCGTTGTTCATTTGAGGTCCTTCTACAAATATTTTCTTATTACCAATCAAAACTTGTATCAAATGTTTCAATTTCCAGTAGTCCTTTATTTTATGGCCTTTTTTTTATGATAATCATAGAAATCTGCATCATTCCACAAAAATGGTTTGACTTGTGGGTCCTAATTATGTGGCTCTTGTAATGTTACAAGTTGTGCTTCAAAAATCTCCTTTAATGTTGATTCCAATGATTGCCCCAAGGGTGTTAATTTCCTTGAATTTGATGGATTTTGAAATGGTAATGATTTAGATTCAACATTTTTTTGATTGTTGTTTTGATTGGCATTTTGGTTGTTGTTTTGATTGGTCTTGGAGGCAGCAACTGTCAAGTTAAAAACCGGTCTTGCATTTTGTGTTTCAACTGCAGCATCATTGTTACCAACATTTCATCATTTAGATTGTCAATGAATAGTTTCATCTTTTCCTTTTTAGGTATGGAATGAGGATATCTTGCAAACAATATTCATCTTTGTAAAAACAAGAGAAATTATTCACCTTTCTTTTGTTTGGTATAACAAAGGTTTTTCATTGTTATCTCATGTTGGATGTTGTAAGAGTATTGAGTGATAAACTTGTTAACCAACTCTTCAAAGGATCTAATTCCTAGAGATAATTTAGAGAGCCACTCCATACATTATCCACCCAAGCTTCATGGGAAAAATATCATCAAATATGTCTCTTCATGTGCAAACTCAAAGCTCATGGTTCCAGATTCCCTCACATGATCAAGAGGGTCAATTTTCCCATTATATTTATCATACTTTGGGAATTCACAATGCTTAGGAAATGGTATCCTGTTTACACTTTGATCAAAAGGTATGGACAAATGTCTTGTAATAAGTATCTTTTTGTGGTTCCTCTTTGCATATCTTGGAGTTGTTGCAATTTTTTCATTTGATGTTAATGAAGCCACTAGATTTGTGTTTGCTGGTTCAATCTGAGTTCTTTTGGGTGCTTCTTTCAATTGATTAATATCAAAGTCCTTTGGAAGTTTAACACCTAGATCAGCTAGCATTATAAGGTATTTTTCTCTATCTTTCTCCATGAATTTATGGAATTTGGGATCTTGTTGAATAGTTTGCATGTCTTCCTCAGTTATTTCATCACCTTTAGGTTGGTTGAATCTATTAAATGGATTCTCTTCACCTTCAAACATGGTGTTTTGGATTTCAATTTCCTTTTCTTTAATCTTTTTCTTTTGTGATCTATTTAAAATGAGCATACAAGTGTTATAGTTTTCACTAAACTTTGATCTTTGTTTGCAGGAGTGCCAAGGATAATAACTAAGTCAAATAGAATGAAATTTTTTATTGATTAGACTAAGTTAAATCTATTTATATGATAGATGATTTAGGCACTTTAAGGTGTTAGATCTTGGTTTAATTTGAATAATTACACTTGCAAAGTCTAGTTTTATCAAGTTTAAAGTAGTGTTGTGAACAAGGAATGCTTTTGTTCTGACAGGGATCCCAAATTCTGATTTTAATTGTCTAATGTATGGTGAATTTTGCTCTCTGGATTTTTAAATTTACTAGATGTTCTAAAAAAAATCTCAAATGCACTAAAAGAATGCATAGACGCACTGAAGGGTATGTGCAGGATCATGGGGGTCCAAACTAGGCCTTTAAGTGGTGATGAAAATTTACAAAATTAGAGTTAGGAAACTTGAAATAAAAATTTGAATAGGTTATTAACATAATTAGAAAAATATGTAAGAACAAAAGTTATAGAAAATTGAATGTAGTTTCTAGGTTACTTGTCCTTTTTTGGAAAAAAGTAAATTTGTTTTGAGAAAATTTGAAATTTCAATGCAGTGATACTAAATTTTCTTGAAAAAAGATAAGAAGTAGGTGTATGTTTGACCACCCTAAGTATAAGAAAAACATAATATTTGTTTTTGAATTTTTCAATATAAGTAGAGGACACATGCTCAGATGTGCCAAATTTTTTTTTGTAATTTTTTTCCATGTAAATAATTAGTTATGTTTTTTTTACTAGGACTTTTTAGAATTGTTAAAACATTTGTGTCTGACCACCATAACTTGGTAAAAAAATTATGAAATTCATTTTTTTTTATCCTATAGTATGCAAAGCATAGAATGTGGTGCATCTTGTAGATTTGAAAAGTGTTAAGTAGTTTGAAAGTTATAGAAGTTTTTCAATCAACCTATCAATCAGGAATTTAGACGTAATGTAGGTTGAAAATCAATAATAATTGTTTATTAAATTCAAAATAATGCAAAAGGCATATTGGTGGAAAGCTAACAATTTTTTCTATAAACCCTTTTTATTTGATGAAATTCAGGTAAAAAAAAAGTTGTCAACCACAAGGGAGAACCTCAAAAAACTAAAGAAATTTTCAAAAACACACTTTGTGGGTTGACTTTCCAGGTTAGGCAATCCCAAACCAAATCCTGAGCCAATATCCATTACTGGATGGATATCCATTATTAGACGGATATCCGTTAGTTATATATTTTTTATATTATTTATAATATAGAATATTATATAATATGTATTATGTATTTATAATACATAAATATATAATATTGTGTATTATAATATGTATTATATATAATATATTATATATTATATTATATATTATGTATTAATATATATAATATTTATTATAATTTTATATTATACTATATAGTACATATATTTTGTATAGTATATAGTATATAATATATATAATATATATGAAATATTTTGTATTAAATATTAATATTATGTAATATATATTATATATTTATTGATGTCTGGCCAATTCACAAGAAAGAGAGAGAGGGAGTGGGAGGGACTTGAGAGAGAGGGAGAGAGAAAGAACTAAGTGGGAGTGAGAGACTTGAGAGGGATGGGGAGAGAGAGGGAAGAGAGAGAGGGAGGTATAGAGGTGAGGAGAGAAATAAATATAGTTTGGAGGGAGAGAGGGAGCAAGGGAGCAAGAGAGAGAGATACTTGAGAGGGAGAGAAGGAGAGAGTCTTGAGAGGGAGATGGAAAGAGGGAGGGAAAGAGGGAGGGAGCGAGGGAGAGAGAGAAAAAGACTTGAGAGGGAGAGAGAGAGGGAGAGATTCCAAGAGAGAGAGACTTGAG
>VDFB02105785.1:90438622-90458343 GCA_007258455.2 Sequoia sempervirens | reverse complement strand
AGAGACTTGAGAGAGATAGAGGGTAGAGGGTTTAAGGGTTTAGGGTTTAGGGTTATGGGTAGAGGGGAGAGAGATAGAAGGATTCAGTGAGAGAGAGAGGGAGGGAGTGGGAGAGAGATAGAGAGTAGAGGGTTAAGGGTAGAAGGTGGAGGTTTAAGGGTAGAGGGGAGGGAGGTAAGATTGAGTGAATTCGAATTTGGGGGAAATATGTTGTGTGCTTGTCGTGGGACTTATTAATAATTGTTTTAGGGCTATAGGTTAACTGAATTGTGGGAAATTGCAAAGTTTTGTTCTATAATTTCATATTTTGTTTAGCCCTAGTCTTTCTAAGGTTTGAGATAGCAAGGAAGCCCTAGTTTACTCAAGATGGCACCAACAAAGCAACACTTTGGCCATATTGATTATTTAAGTATAAACCTATATGATGACTTCCTGTATCAATTGCCCTTGTCAACAAATGATAGGAAGAAGGGATTGGCTTTGATGTGGGGAAATACCCTAGGGGAGTGATCTGTATAGGATCTATACTAAATTGCAGAATTTGAATGCTTAACTTTTACAATGATTATTCCAAGTTAATTAATACAAAATTAACTCATGGAAATAATCACAATAATTAAAATGACAAGGTGATAACAACAAAATGAGGAGAGAGAGAGATGCAAACAGAGGTTTGATAATGGAGTTCTCCACAATCGTGACTACGTCTCCGGGTCCGCTCCAATGGAGTGAGACCGATCCGATTGATCTCTAGAAAATGATTACAAAGCCTCCAGCATAGCCTTCCCTTGGATCACAAAAAAAAATCTTCAAATGCACTTCCCAAGTGTGTGGTAACAAGCCTCTCCACAAGAGACACAAAGCTACACAAGATTTCCCCAAGGAGGCAAGAAAACACTCACTCTCCACTTACAAGAATTCACCTTCAAAATTCCTCATAATAAAATTAACTAAACACTCTTAGCCATCTCTCACACATTCACCCCTTTTAAATACATAAAAATTTCTCCAATTGGTTACTAACTAATTGATTTACAAATATTTCCCCATATCTCCTAAAAACAACTTAATCTCCCAAATTTACAAGAAATCCCCCATTTATACTTAAAAATCTAGAATATATATCTCCTTTAATCATTCTAAGCCCCTTTTCATTATTCATTCCTGGGCTTATTACCATGGTTTTTTAGATTTCATTGTTTGTTTTATTTAAAATTAGGTGAGTTTGTTGTATTTTAAGGCAGTCGGTTTTGAATAATAGGTCAAAATAAACTGATGCCATCTACATGTTAAACTGCTTCGATGGCCCGTTGGTGGCCAAGCCTTTTGGGACCCAGCCGGTTTGGGGTTTGACTCCAACCGGCCTTACCTTTTTCAATGCATGCCACTGTTTTATTTAACAAAACAAACCACTCACCAAATAGAGTTAGGCGAGCTCAGTTGGGTGCAATGGCGAGCCGACCGACGGGTGCGCAGGATATTGCGGGTTCGAGCCCGCCCAACAACTTTTTAAACAAACAAACAATTTTTCAACCAACGCCGACGATGGAGGAGAAACAGGGGGCCACGTGTCGCACCAGGAGGGTGCCACGTGGCGAGTTCTAATTGGCTGACGATGCTGACTGTCTGCTAACTAAGCTGCCGATGTGTCTGCCATTGGGTGCCGACATGTCTGATGACATGGCTTGCTGACTAGACAATGGTGTGGCATGCTGACTCAGCTGATGACTGTGCAATGATGTGTCTGCTGAGTGTGCTGATGACGTGGCATATGGATGCCATGTGTCCACCTATGATTCATTCTGTACAATACATGCCATGTGTCAAATTTTGATTCATCCACTTCATCATTCGTACAGTACGAAATGCTGATGTCAGCATCCGTACGGTCCACCACAAAAGTCAACTAAAAGCTTTGACCGCTGATAACTCTCATGTACGATGTTAGATTTCGACGAAATGAATGCCATCAGAATAATCTCGACGAGCTCTTCGTGATGATGCCAACTTTGACAGCTTTTGATGACATCATTTTTTCTACTTCCTAGATGCCCCTTGATCCTAGTTTGACCCAAGGTTTGACTAGCCATAACTTGCACAAACGGACTCCTTTTTGCTCTGTTCGAGTTACGTTGGGATCAGGACGCCAAGCTCTTTCTGATGGTGTAGATTCTAGAGAGAAATGAGACACTTCAATTTTCACTAAAAATATCCACCGGATCAGGCCTCCCCACTGAAGACCTTTTGGACCTCCAAAAGTGACATCTACTCTGACAATAAGTGAGGACTTGGCCTCCCCACTTGTCCTATATCCTCCGTACATCTGAATACCTGGCTCACAAGCACAATGAAGACTACAATAACATTGTTGAACATAAACATAACTTTAGCACTTCCATAAGCATCTACATCAAATGTCGTAGCCACTAACCAACAAAAATTGACTAGCATCAAGCTGAACAACAATGCAGAAATGAAAGAGAATAAGTCAACAACAATTCAATCCTTCACAATAGGAACATTTTTACCCAAGGATCCATCAATGCTTTCAAGCATCATTTTCTCATGCTGTACTGCGGGTGCATCCTGCAACATCTGACCCTGGTTAGCTAATCCAAGTTCAAGTTTAGAACCACCTATACTGACAGACATAAGAGTTAACTCTTTACTTACATTAATTACCCTCTTTAACTACCCTGTGTTTGCAAAAGAATGATCAGTTTTAATCCTATGATAATGTATAATATACTGAATGCCATCTTAAAACAAGTGATAATGATTCTTTTCCCTATAGAAAATAGCTTTCCTGTCATATAAATAAGGGCTACCAAGCACTATCCCACAGATATCCAGTGGAACCACATCAAACTGTACTTCATCCACAAATTTACTAGTGATTGTGAATCTTAAGGTGCATTGTCTTGTTACTTGCAACTTATCATTTTCACAAATCCAACCTAGTGGATAATGTTTCTTATGATGTGTAGTTTTCAATCCCAAGTTCTTTACAACACTTTCTAAAATTAAATTAACCTGAGATCCACTATCTATGAGTGCATCAATTTTAGTGTTCTTAGAAACAAACCTTAAATGAAACAGCTCATTCCTTTTCACATCTTCAGAGAAATCATTAATTCTAGAAGTAAAAGCACAACTAGCAATAGAAACACCAGAAATAGGAGCTTTACCTTTCAAACCCATAGCTGTTATCTTAGTCTCATCATCTGAATCTGAACCAAGATCCATAACAACATTTGTGGCTTTCTCCTTACCCTTATGTTTCTGATTCTGTCTTTGATCCCACTTAGGCTTCAATTCGGGATGCAACTTCCAACAATGTTCTTCATAATGACCCTTCTTGTCATAATGAGTGCAATAAAGTTTCTCATCCTTCTTAACTATAGCTGCCTTCTTTCCTTCCCTTGTCTATGCATTCTTAGAAGATTTCTTTACATCATTATCAAACTTATCAATAAAAGATCCTTTACCCCTTGACTCTAAGTGTGTAGCCTGAACAAACACTTCATCCAAATTAGAAGGGTTCAAAACCAAAATGGAATGCCTAAGGTAGGAATGTAGACCTCCTATGTACTTCAACAAAGTGTCCTGGGTGTACAAAGGAACATTCAAAGCAATAGCCCTTTTCCTAAATTCATGGGTGTACTCTTGGACAGTTTGACCTTTCCCTTGCCTAAACATTTTCCAGTCCATCATTAACTGTTGCATATGTCCTGGGGGATAAAACTACTTCTTAAGAGCATTAACAAACTCTGCCCAAGTTAAACTGACTCTACCATGCTGTGAAACTTCTGCCTTAGTCCTACTCTCCCACCAGGTTAAAGTTGTACCTCCTAAATGAAGAGTAGCTAATTGGATCCTATCAAAATCATCTAATAGGTTTTGGACTCTACAGTAAACTTCTACTTGTTGAATCCAATCATCCAATTTTTCAGCATTAAGTTCACCACAATACTTAAGCAAGTCAAATTTTACATCCAATTTAATTTTAGGCTTATACCCACTCTTGAAAGGATTAGAAGAAATAGAATGAGGAGAAGATAGACAAGAAGGAGAAGAGGGAGGAGAAGAAGAAGAGGGTGGATCTGGTTGCTTGTCACCATCTCCATGTTGTTTGCCTTTCTTGTCTTTGAAATCTTCTTGCTTCGATGAACCTTCTTCATGTTCCCTTTGCTCTTGTCTCTCTTGGAAAAGAATGTCCACCTTAGCCTTCATCTCGAGGAATGCTCTTCGAATTTCCTGCTCACTAATTTCTTTAGGAACCTCCATTCCAGAAACAGACATCTTTGGAAATGTTCTTCACTTCCCAATCTCAGGATCAAAGTCTTCGAGCTTGCCTTCGCCCTTCTAAAGCCTAGATCTCGTTAGCATTCAAAAACAAATAACTACAATAATAGTCAACTGAGCTCTGATACCAACTTGATCTGTATAGGATCTAGACTAAATTGCAGAATTTGAATTCTTAACTTTTACAATGATTATTCCAAGTTAATTAATACAAAATTAACTCATGGAAATAATCACAATAATTAAAATGACAAGGTGATAACAACAGAATGAGGAGAGAGAAAGAGATGCAAACAGAGGTTTGATAACAGAGTTCACCACAATCGTGACTACGTCTCTGGGTCCACTCCAATGGAGTGAGACCGATCCGATTAATCTCCAGAAAATGATTACAAAGCCTCCAGCATAGCCTTCCCTTGGATCACAAAAAAAAATCTTCAAATGCACTTCCCAAGTGCGTGGTAACAAGCCTCTCCACAAGAGACACAAAGCTACACAAGATTTCCCCGAGGAGGCAAGAAAACGCTAACTCTCCACTTACAAGAATTCACCTTCAAAATTCCTCACAATAAAATTAACTAAACACTCTTAGCCATCTCTCACACATTCACCCCCTTTAAATACATAAAAATTTCTCCAATTGGTTACTAACCAATTGATTTACAAATATTTCCCCATATCTCCTAAAATCAACTTAATCTCCCAAATTTACAAGAAATCCCCCATTTATACATAAAAATCTAGAATATGTATCTCCTTTAATCATTCTAAGCCCCTTTTCATTATTCATTCCCAGGCTTATTACCATGGTTTTTTAGATTTCATTGTTTGTTTTATTTAAAATTAGGTGAGTTTGTTGTATTTTAAGGCAGTTAGTTTTCAATAGTAGGTCAAAATAAACCGATGCCACCTACATGTTAAACCGCTTCGATGGCTCATTGGTGGCCAAGCCTTTTGGGACCCGACCGGTGCGGGGTTCGACTCCCACCGGCCTTACCTTTTTCAACACATGCCACTATTTTATTTAACAAAAGAAACCACTCACCAAATAGAGTTAGGCGAGCTTAGTTGGGTGCAACAGCGAGCTGGCCGATGGGTGCGCAGGATATTGTGGGTTCGAGCCCACCCAACAACTTTTTAAACAAACAAACAATTTTTCAACCAATGCCGATGATGGAGGAGAAACAGGGGGCCACGTGTCGCACCAGGAGGGTGCCACGTGGCGGGTTCTAATTGGCTGATGATGCTGACTATCCACTGACTAAGCTGCCGATGTGTCTACCACTGGGCGCCGATGTGTCTGATGACGTGGCCTACTGACTAGACGATGATGTGGCATGCTGACTCAGCTGATGATTGTGCAATGACGTGCTCGCTGAGTGTGCTGATGATGTGGCGTACGGATGCCACGTGTCGACCTATGATTGGTTTCGTACAATACATGCCACATGTCAAATTATGATTCATCCACTTCACCATCCATACAATATGGAATGCTGATGTCAGCATCCGTACAGTCCACCATAAAAGTCAACTGAAAGCTTTGACCGCTGATAACTCTCGTGTACGATGTCAGATTTTGATGAAACAAATGTCGTTAGAATCGTCTCGATGAGCTCTTCATGATGATGCCAACTTCGACAACTTTTGATGACATCATTTTTTCTACTTCTTGGATGCCCCCTGATCCTAGTTTGACCTAAGGTTTGACTGGCCATAACTTGCACAAATGAACTCCTTTTCTCTATGTTCGAGTTGCATTGGGATTAGGACACCGAGCTCTTTTTGATGGTGCAGATTCTAGAGAGAAATGAGACACTTCAATTTTCACTAAAAATATCCACTGGATCAGGGAGGGATTATTGTATAATTGTTCCAACATAGCCTGATGGAGCTTCAGTTTTTGCTCCTTGTGTTCCTTTCTTGTCTTGTCTTATGTTACTAGTATTTTATGGTGTTAGGAAAATCCTAAGGTTTGGATTTTGTCTTTGTCTTCATGTTAAACTCTATTGTTTATCTTACACCTTGGGTGGGATCTATTTTGTTGTGAATTTTGGAGGGGTTTTAAAAAAAACTTATGCCCCATTGTTTCATCTAGGATGGGTCCTCTTGGTCTTATTGTTTTAATTCCTTCGCATGATTTTATTTTTCCCTAAGTCTTAGATGGCCCTGTGCTTCACTGTTTTAAAACAACTTATGTCATTCTTTATTGTCTACCTAGTGATATCCACTCATTCCTTTCATAAATGTTTTATTTTGCAAGGGGAAAAATTTGCGTGACCATTGATCAATTATCGTTTGATCTCAGCCGCTCCCCACCATCCTGTGATGACCCCACTACATTGCTTTGGTTGATTGCGATATCACGGGAAAGCGCCACATGTCTCATTTGGTGAAGTCGAAGGAACAATGAAATACTTTGGTAAATTAATTTGGCTTTAATACATTATTTAGTGGGTTACTAAAGCGTTTGTGAGATGCACATGTTTCAAATTAGTGGATATGATATGATCTTGGCAGGGAAGATGCTCAATAGTTAATGGAAAAGTTGGCGACTATATTAAAAGAACAAGATTACCGATGATCAAGATCTATGATTTCCCACTATCGCGTGATCAGAAGTTGCAAGGTCTTTACTAATCACGATATTGTGGGTGAACACCATGTGGATTTCCTTAGAAGCATATGGTATGGTGGGCCCTTATGGCCATGTGGATGATTGTCATTTTTTTGAAGGCAGTCGTTCGATAATCTGATCAAAGTTAAGGATCAATGACTAATATTTAAATCTTCATCAAATACGATAGGAGTCATTCGTGCAACGTGTGAGCAAGCTTTAATGGTGGATGAGACACTTGCTAGCATGATTTGATCAAAATAAAAAAAATCTCCTATTTTTATTATATCATAAAGCATTCAATTATGTTTGTGGAGCAATCTCAAAGCCGAAGATGAAGTTAAGAATTGCTACAGCAAGAAGTTGGAGTTTTTGCAAACACAAAGCCGTGAGTTAATTTTTGTCTCTTGGTTATTTTAAACCTAAATTTGGGAAAAAAAATTGTGTGCTTGTTGTAGGGCTTGTTGCTAAATGTTTTAGGGCTATAGGTTAACTGAATTGTGAGAAATTGTAGGGTTTTATTCTGTAATGTCATATTTCTAGATAGTCCTAGTTGTTTAAAGTTTGAAATTGTAAAGAGGCCCTAGTTTATCTAAGATGGCACTACCAAAGCAATATTTTGGCCAAATTGATTATTTAAATAGGAACCTATATGATGACTTCCTAGATCAATTTCCCTTGCCAACAAATGATAGGAAGAAGGGATTGGTTTTGATGTGAGGAAAAATCCTAGGGGAAGGGTTAGTATATAATTGTTTCAATATAGCTGATGCTAGGGTTCCTCTCAAAGGTTTGGAGATGTTGAGATTGTGGTATGGATATAGGAATTTTCCTCACCCCTTTTCAAATGGCTAGATGTATGATTTGGGGAAGCTAGTGGTGCCAAATGTGTTCCCTGATGTAGACTTGCTTAGGGTAGTTGTTGCACGATATGACCCTCTCACACGAGTAATCAAAGATAATAATGGAAGGGTTATGTTATGCATTAACAGAGAAGAATTCCAACAAGTTTTTTATTTGAGTGAGCCTAGTGTGTACTTGGTTCCAATCATTCTTGAGGAGATGAAGCAAGAATATGGGAAGTTGAAGTCACTTTTCAGAGCCAAGTTACTCCCACCTCATTTGGCTAGGGCAGGAGGTTCAAGATTTCATATTAGCCCTAGTGACCAAGAACCGTTTAGATTAAACTATTTTGCAACTCATTTCTTGGCCACTTTTTATTCATTATGTCAGATTCTAGGTTGCAATCCTAGTACTGTGATGCCCATTTCTTACATGTTCATGGGAGTGCAAATACAACACCCTAACTTCTCTATAACTTATGATTTTTCTTCTTTCTTGGCTAAAAGGATACATGAAGGGTTGTCAAAGTTGCAAAAAAATGATATAGGAACTCAATTATTTTGGTATTCTTTGTTAATGTATATGTTCTTGTTCAAGAATGATGACTTTTTCTCCGAGAAGATGGAATTAAGGCAACTAGTTGATGGAGAAAGATTGCCAGTATAAATATGGGCTATAGATTTATCTTGTAATAAGGAAAGCACCAGTTATGTGCAATTTGATAATTGTTTTGTTCTAGATTAAAGGTCAAATTGATGGTAAATGTACTCAGGATTCTTGAGGAATTGCATGATTTCCTTAGACCAAAGGGGAGGAGGCTAGAATTGAAAGATTTCCATAACTAGGGTGACATTATTCCATACCCAATCAACATTGTTTTGAGGGCGTATAGTTTTCAAGGGACCCCTCATATATTTCCATACAATGTGCCACCAAGAGTGGGGTTTGCAAAGGTTATGTGGCAGATTGGTTCTATCCATGAGGACAACCTTACTGGGAAGGGTAAAGAAACTTTTTTCCTAGATTATATAGTGGTTTCGGATATTGTATTTTCAAAAGGAAGTTGGGTGCATTTTGGAAAATTCTTTGAAGATTACCATTTGAGGTGTGGTCCAAAGTGGCAACATGATCCTAAGTGTTTATTTTCCCTTTTTAGACAAAAAATAAAAGGTGGTAATTTTTTGCATGAGTTCAACTTTCCTAAGGATTTGATTAGAAATGAATTTGACCTAAATAGGCATGATTTGAACAAGGAGAAATGGATAGCTTATGATAAGCTATTGGATATTGTGCACAAAATGGATCCAAAGTATGATCCATTGTTAGAGTTTAGTCCACACCATAAGAAAATTGATTTTCTGATAGAGAACTTTAAAGAAATTATGGGCACCTTGAGGACCAAGAAGATAAACTTAGAATTGAGTTTGGGTGTACAGGAACAGGGTTCTAGGCCAATTGAGACAAGGCCAAGATACCAACCTATAGAAAGGTGGCCCATTTATAGGAGGAAAAAAGATGACAGTAGTGATGAGGAGGAAGTGGATAGAAAAGGAAAACAAATAATGAAATTTCCTACACAACCAGGTCCAAAATTCAAAATTCTTGGGGCAATTAAAATCATTGATTTGGAATCATCACCTAAGAATATTCCCTCATCACCATCATCCAAGCCAAGCCCTAAGAGGCAAAGAACTGATCAACCACAAGAGGATTTGATGGATGAAACTATTGTTACTGATCATGATATGCAGATTGGTATGCCTTCCCCTCCTAGGCTAGCTAAGTTGGTTTTATTCGACTTGGATATGAAAGGTAAATATGTACAAGACACAAAGATGGAAGCATGTAAGGAGTTTCTAGATGATGATGCATTTGTAAAAACTCATGTCTTCTTGCAATTGGTGTGGAGGATGAAATTTGAAGAATACCAGGATAAGTGTAAGAAAAGAGAATTGAGGCTTGACAGGTCAGACCAAGAGAATGATGATGAAGTGAAAGCTGAATTAATAGATGAATTCAAGAACATCACTCCTGAGGAAGGAAGAAAACTCGTAAGTCGGGTTGGTGTCTTGATTTTACCTGAATGGGACATTGCAAATGTTGTAGCTTTTAATGCTATTCTAAAGTCCAAGCATCCCTTGCAAGACTCGAAAGAAGAGGTCAAGGTAGTGTTGCAATATTCTACCTTCAGTGAAGAATATGAGACCTTAGCAATTTGGGCATTGGCCTCTCAAGGGAAAAATCCAAATGTTACTAATATTAACACAAATTTTAGAGGAGGGTTAATAATAAAGAGGGCTTTAGAGACCTCAACCACTGAGGCTACTAATTAAACTATAAATGTGGCCAAATTGGCCCAAAAGACTATTGAAAGAGAGGAGGCTGAAAAGAAAAGCATAATGGAGAAATATAATCTTTTAATTGAGGAGTATAGTAAGATACAACAAAGGAATATTGAATTGCAGAATGAGGTGGATAGGTTAAGGTACAAATAGATTGGGGAAACATCAAGTGCTCCAAGGATTAGTACATTGCCTTCTACATCAGGGTCAGTGCCTCCTACTTCTCCTATTGTTTTCACACCAATGTTTCCTAGTCAAAATCCTTCCCTCACCCCTTCTTTAGAAAAAATTGATGAACAGGTAGAATGCTCTGTTGATCCCATGAAGAAGTAGCTAATGCACAAAATTCAAGAATTACAAGAATCATTGAAGGTAAGTGGGGAGGGATCCATTTTAAAGAAAAAGGAGATTGTTACTACTATCTTAAGGAATTTTAATGAGAAATTTGATAATATATTATCATCTATATATTATTTATATTCTTTATTATTAGATGCAATAAAGAATATTGATAGGGATCAGGAGGTAGTTATACCATTAATTAAAAATTGGATCCCTAGGGCCAGTGATTTAGATATAATCTATAAGGCCTCAAGGTTTGATATAAATAATAGCCCAAATCATTAAGGCCTAATCAAGTGTTAGTTAAATCATTGCAAGGTTTTCAGTCCTTACCAGATGACTTGAGTAGGAAGATCAAAGAGTTGGTGAAGAATTTTAATGATTGGGGTAACACATTATTACCTGACATAATTGATGAGTAGGGGAATATCAGGTCACTCCAACAGTGGAAAGATTAGGAAAATTAGGTCCTCAATGATCAAATTAAATTAATTTGTGATGACTTCGATTATGATTTGTTGGTGAGCTATATGGAAAAAATCATTGGCACCAGCTCATTTTTGGAATCTTTTGAAAGTGAGGAAAATCAAGTAGTAGTTAAATACACACCTTATAATGTCAAGGTGAATGAGGTAATTAATTTTGACTGGCCAACTGATGAGGAATATTAGAAATGGGTAAATAAGTATTTAACTAAGGAGGAGTAAAAGAGTGGGCTACTAACAATTGGAAAATCAGTTGTTGCAATTACAACATATTCTAGTTTTGTTTTTGGTGGAAGTCTGGGTGTAGGATTCTTGAGGTTTTTTGCTGCTACATCAACCATTCTCAATGGACACTATGAAAAAGAAGATTCTTCAAGGTGATTGATGTTGTAATGATTTTTTGAATATCACCAGGTTTTTTAATTGGCTAGTGACACATGTACTTTCTGGCCTGATGCTTGTTTACTCCTTCATTTTCTATAAGAAGGATTTCAAGGCCAGAAGTATGGGTTAGCAAGTCAGATATTTTTTGGTTGAGTCTAGGTAGAGTTGCAGAGCAAATTGTAAAGTTCAATGGTTTTAAGTAAAATTAAATTTAGGTTTTGAGTCATTCTATAGTAGGTTTTGAATTCATGGGGATTGGGTGTTTTATGACAGTACTAACATTTGAATTGAAATTATCAATTCAAACTCATGTCTCTCCATTGTACATGCATAATTGAATTTTGAATAAGATAATCAAGGGTTGTTTCGTTCATCTCACTGTTGTGTTGTGTATGATTTTTGTTTTGGATTTAATTCAAGGAATTAATTAAAAATCTTGAATGGGATTGTAGGTGGATATTTTTTTTATAAGGATTTAATAAGTAGTATTGGGTTAGAATAAATGTTGATGAAATTGTAAAGCAATATTCTCAAGGATCTTATATGTTATGTGTTAAATTTTTCGTAAACCCTTAGATGTTTATGAATTTGACTCCCTCAATGGATATATGGCATTGATCTAAGTTGTACAAATTTGTATGGTTCGGTATTTTGTTTGTCTTTACCTAGAGCTTGCTATAAATTACAAATCAATGACTATCTTATACTATGAAAATGTGTTCTAGTTATCTCATGCTCCAAATATTTGATATTATTGATGAACAACCAATTCTATTTAGTATTATCCTATTATGTTGACCTATTTAAATGATAATATCTATTGTTGTTAATGTTGTTTATGATAATGGTGTAGAGGTTGTAAACGCATTAAGGGGTCTCCCTCCTAGGTCTTGTAGAGACCAAATTGTAGGAGTTCTGTAAATCCTCATTAGTTGGTCTAGGTACTTTGAGCTACCCTTGATTGGAATTGGAAATTCCATAGGTAGATTAGAAGACCAACCTGGTTATAGCAAAAACAACCAACACTACACTTAACCCTTAACCCTCTATCTCTCTCCCACTCCATCCATCTCTCATTGAATCCCTTTATCTCTCTCCCCTCTACCCATAACCCTAAACCCTAAACTCTTAACCCTTAAACCCCAAACCCTTAAACCCTCTACCCTCTACCATCTCCCTCTCAAGACTCTCCCTCCTACCCCCTCTCCCTCTCTTAGTCACTCTATCTATCTATCTCCCCTCTATCCTTAACTTTAAACCTTAAACCCTTAACCTTTAAACTCTAAACCCTTAAACCCTCTACCCTTTATCTCTCCCACTCCCTCCCTCCCTCCCTCTCTATCAAGTCTCACCCTCCTACCACCTCTCCTTCTCTTAGGTCTCTCTCTCTCTTACTCCTATCTTTGTCCCCTCTACCCTTAATTGTCTACCTTCTACCCTCTACCCTCCATCTCTTTCCCATTCCCTCCCTCTCTCTCTCACTGAATCCCTCTATCTCTCTCCCCTCTACCTGTTGGTTTTTTTTACTGTAACTAGGTTGGTCTTCTAATTTACCTATGTAATTTCCAATTCCAATCAATGGAAAATCGAAGGACCTAGACCTACTGACAAGGATTTTAAAGACCTCCTACACTTTGGGCTCTGTAAGACTCAGGAGGGTGTTCCCTTAATGTGTTTACAACCTCTGCATGATTATCATAAATGACATTAACAACAAAAAATAATATCATTTAAATAGCTCAAAATAATAGGATAATATTGAATAGAATTGGTTGTTCATCAATAATATCAACTATTTGGAGCATGAGATAACTAGAACACATTTTCACAATATAAGATAGTCATTGATTTGCAATTTGTAGCAAGCTCTAGGTAAAGACAAAGAAATACTGAACCATAAGAATTAATACAACTTAGATTAGTGCCATATATCTATTGGGGGAGCCAAATTCATAAGCATTTAAGGGTTTATGACAAATTTAACACATAACATATAAGATCCTTGAGAAAATTGCTTTCTAATCTCCTCAACATGTATCCTAACCCAATACTACTTATCAAATCCTCATACATAACATATCAACCTACAATCCCCATTTAAGATATTTTTGAATGCTTTGTGATACCAAAAGTAGAAGAATAGTTGCTTTATTTCAATCAAACCATGGCAGTAGATTTCATGTCCACCATTAAAGCTTACTTGTGTGTTGTACGAACAACTCTAATCACATTTGATGCAGATTAAAATATTAGCTGTCAATCCTTCACCTTGTTCAAATCATCAAATGACTACCTTCAAACCAAACTAACATAGTCTCCATCATGGCAATAAGGGGCCCACCATACTACTCGTTGACAAGAAGATCCACATGGGGCTCGTCTGTGATATCGTAATCAATAAAGACATCACAACTTTTGATCACGCGATGGCAGGAAATTGTGGATCTCAGCCATCAACAATCTTGTTCATTCAACACAGTCACCAGCCTTGTTATTAACCATCGAACACATTTCTACTGAGATTATAACATCTTTGTTTATTTAAAACACGTGCATCTTATAACTACTTTAGTAACCTGTTGCATAATGTATTAAAGATGCATCAAAGTATTTATTATTCCTTTGACTTCATTGGATGATACATGTGGCACTCGCCAGTGATGTCGTGATCAACAAAGATAGTGTGGTGGGGTCATCATGGGATGGTGGGGAATGACAAAGATCACACGAGGATTGATCTATGACCATGCGAACTTGTCCCTCTACAAAATAAAAACATTTATTAGGTGAGAGGCCCAATAGTCATGCGGGGTCCAAAAGTCATGCACTCAATCATGATGATAATACCCAGTCATACCACATATTTATACTATATATTGTAAATAAATAGTCCAAATGTAAATAAAGAAAAAACTAAATGTTGATAAAAAATGGACCCATACTTGAACACATGAGAACCTCTAAATGTTATATGAAAAAAACATAAATACATTCATGAAGAAGTGAAATAAGTACTTTTTTGTTTCAAATAAAATATCATAACTCTCCACTCTAAGTATATCATTTAAAAAATAAAATACTCATTTAATAAAATCATACAATCATTTAAACAAGTATTGTTATCATAGTGAAAAAATATTGTTCTTATGTGTACAACAATTGGGGAAGTAATGTACAAGCATCAGATAATTTTATATTAATAGTTTGTCCTATCAAAAATATAAAAGGTGAGCACAATAAATAACATGTATTTCCCCATTAAATGTGAAGGATTTTAAAAAAGTTTTAGTGTTCAACTATTGGTCCATTTTTGTTCAATATAAATTGTATTTTAAATAATTGTGTGTTGTTTTTATAACAACAAATAGATTTTTTGTGTTCAACTATTAGTCCATATGTGTTGAATATAAAAGGTAGAGATATCAAAGATTTATGGTTATCGATAAGTATTTGGTCCACTTAGGTTGTATATTAATTTTAATTTAAATAAAAATATGATATTCTACAACCAACAAATGATATTTTTTTGTTCAACTATTGGGGGTTCCATGATTAAGTTTTGGTCGAACCTTTAAAAAGTCAAATTTTAGACACTTCTCGAAAGATCTTACAATGTCGCGAGTTGCATGATGAGTCACACCTCCAAACCTTAGTTATAGATAAATAAGAGACCATTCTACATTTGAAAAAAAATGAAGGTTCTATGATATTCCAATCAATTGCTACATGCTAAGAATGTTAGCCTGCATGACTACTAGGCCCTCTCCCCTAAAGGAATAAGGGGACATCACTAGGCCAAAGAAAAATAATGACATAAGTTGTTTTAATGAGGGAACACGAGACTAACAAAATACTTAGGAAAAATAATTTCAGGTGAAGGAAATAAAATAATAAAAAAGGGGGCACAGCCTAGATGAAGCGATGGGGCTTAAGTCATTTTAAAACCTTCCCAAAAAGTAATGACCAAATAGATCCCATCCAAGGTGTAAGATGAGTACTAGGGTTTTACATGAAGATGAAGGAAAAACCCCAACCTTAGGCTTTTCCCAAACACCATAGATGACCAGAGACACAAGGCAGGAAAAAATAGAACATAGAGAACAAAACTTTGAAGTTACATCACTACCCATAACCCTAAACCCTAAACAATTAACCCTTAACCCTTAAACCCAAAACCCTTAAACCCTCTACCTTCTCTATCTTTCAAAACTCTCTCTCCTACCCCCTCTCCCTCTCTCAAGTCTCTCTCTCTCTCTCTCTCACTCCTCTCTATCTCTCTCCCTCTGCCCTAAACCCCGTAGCCATGAGAGCCTCTACCCTCTATGTTTAACCCTCTACCCCTTATCTCTCTCCCTCCTTCCCTCTTTCCCTCTCTCTCTCCAGAGTCTCACCCTCCTACCCCCTCTCCTCTGCAAGGGTCTCTCTCTCTCTCTCTCACTCCACTCTTATCTCCCTCCCTCTGCCTAAACCCTCTACTCTCTATCTCTCTCCCTCCATCCCTCTCTCTCTCCCACTTCAAATCCCTCTCTACCTCTCTCCTCTGCCTGTAACCCTAAACCCTTAATCCCTCTCGGCTCTACCCTTAACCTTGTCTCCCTCTATCTCTTTCCCACTCCCTCCTAGCACCACTACCTCTCTCGGGTCTCTCTCTCTCACTCACTCAGCCACTCTATCTCACTTCTCTCCCTCCTACCCCCTCTTCCTCTCTTAGGTCTCTCACTCACTCACTCACTTTATCTCTCTTCCCTCTACCCTTAACCCTTAAACCATCTACCCTCTACCCTTAACCCCCATCCCTCAATCTCTCTTCCACTCCCTCCCTCTCTCTCTCTCTAAAGTATCTTCAATATCCTACACCCTCTCCCTCTCTTAAGTATCTCTCTCACTCCCTCTATCTCTTTCCCCTTAACCCTAAACCCTAAAACCTTAACTCTTAAACCCTCCCTTCCTTTATCTCTCTCTCTCAAGTCTCTCCCTCCTAGCACCACTCCCTCTCTCAAGTATCTCTCTCACTCACTCACTCACTCTATCTCAAGTCTCTCCCTCCTACCCCTTCTCCCTCTCTTAGGTATTTCTCTCACTCACTCAGTCCCTCTATCTCTCTCCATCCACCCTTAACCCTAAACCCTTAAACCATCTACCCTCTACACTTAACCCTCCTGTTAGCTGTAAAATTTGAAAATTGTATAGTTGTTTGTACTCATGAAAGTTTTCCAAAGAGGCCCATATCATGAATATAAAATTGATGTATTTTTCTTTGTCACCCATGTTCCAGTCAGTATTTACCATCTGGTCCCATAAAATTCACCTGACCCCAAGCATTTGAAAATATAAAATCATATTTGCATGAGATGATATAGGTCTTCTTGATCCATAAGTTATTTTATACTAACACATATTTTTTAGTGCATCGACAAGAGGTCATGAATGTCTTACCAATATAATTTTATCTAAGGATTCATATTGGCATGATGCAATTCGCAGTCTCAAAGAAAAAAGGATCCTATCGGCACGACAATAGACATTGGGGTGAGTCATATTGAGCACATATGTGTCTTACAGACTGAAGCACAAAGAACTATATTAACCAGACTTGGGTCATCGAAGTGAAGTCTTGTAGCATCCATCTGGTCTTTCTAATAAAGCGAAGGAGGATTTTGTCGATATGAGTTCATGGAGTCCTGCCAACCCCCTATGTCACATTGACAGGATAGCATTTGTAAAGCCTTGGTGATATGTTTTGATCATCGGCAAGACTGGTTTCATTGGAGAGAGCTATGAGAGTAATGTCGAGTGTTGTTCCATCGGAAACAAAATAACTATGTCTCGGTGATCAAAAATAGACCAAAGGAAATACTCAGCGAGATACAAAGTAAGCAGAGGAACATCTGCCTGACTTACAAATTCACAAAGACATGTTTTCATCGGTGGGAGTTATAGCGATATACTTGAGATTGAAGGGATAACTCACGAGGAGACTCATAACGCCGGTGAAACTACCAGACATCTTAGCGATATATGATCGATAGCAAAGATACAACTGAATCAAAATAACTCTTGGAGAGACTCGAAGTGTTGAGGAAACTACAAGGTGTCTTAGAGAATGTTTTAATGAATGTTGGTAGAATCCCTAATAGAAGGATCACCCAAGATTTGAAAATGTCTCACCAACAATATTACATGATGTGACAGTGAGAGTTTCAAAAAAATACCTGCTACACTCATGTTTCAGCTAAAACATTAATGGCACCACAAAGCATAAGAAACTTCATGAATTAAGGAAAATTCAATTGAAAACATTGTTGCAGAATTGATAGTGGAGACATCAGAAGGACGATAGAAGAACCAGGGCATTTTTTGGCTCAAAAGTTTCAAGAGAAATACATTAATATCTTTGCACCTTCACTTCTGTAGTTTTGAATTTTGCATTTTTTGAAGAATGGAAGGCACTAGCTCAAGAAAATTGAAGGGGAGAAAACATGGGGAAAGTAGTCAATCTTGAGGGAAAAAATAGAAAACCAAAATTGAGCTAGAGGGCATTGAGCAGAAGCTAAGCCAAGATATTATCAACCAATTACCTAGCTCTAGACCTAAAGCCAGACAATCTACACAACTTAGGGAAGAAGTGGATAAACTAGATGACAAATGTAAGCTCATAGGAGATATTTGGACACTAATAAGAGGCTATGAACTTTTTATTTTTCATTACTATCAGAGAAATCATTTTGAACTAGTACGTAATCCATGGAAGCTTAATCTTGGAAAGTTGGTTTGACCTAATGTATTTATCAATGTTGAATTGGTGAGATTGTTGGCCACTCATTATAATTCAAAACTCAAAGCCATCTGTGACCCATCTGGGAAACCATTGATACTTATATTAGAAGATGCAATAGGAAAGGTTTTCAAATTGAAAGGGGTTTGGAATGAGAAAATCATATCAAAGAACTAGAAAGGGAATTTGGGAGGATGGAAACAATTTATAAAGGTTGGAGGTTGCCACTGCACAGAATTAGACAAGGTGGCAAACCAATTCCACTAGAGGATAGTGATGGACCCCCCTTCCACGTTGATCTTTTTGAACCCTATATGAAGTATACTTATTTCACGGTAGGCCAAGTATTTTGAATGGAAGTCCCAGAATATATGTCAACCATTCTTATGATAATTTTAGGAGATATTCAGTATCATAACTCTAGACCTTTTGATTATGCCTCATACATTTTTAAGGGGCTTGATTCTGGGTTGATGGCAGTGAAAAGTGGAGCCTCTATCTTACATCTTAGGCATTCTTCATTGTTGATGCACATAGTGTTGTATTTTGGATAGGAGTTAGGGTTGAGGCCTCAGGAGATGAGAATTTCCCAATTTGATAAGGAAGGTATGTCATTACCTGTTCAATTATGAACTACTGTTTGGGATAGCAGGTTTTCTAATTCTTGTTTCATACACTTTGAGGAGTATTTTGTAAAACCATTGTACAAATTCTATAATCATCCATGTTCTTATTCTCTATCTGATGAGATAAAGAGGTTTCTCAGTTCTAAGGACTTCAATGGGCCAATTAATCACAATTGGAGGGATTGGTATTGTTTGGATGATGCTACCATGATTAGGTTCTACAGATTTGAAGATGCCCCATTCATTTTTCCTAAAATAGTCCCGGACAAAATTGCATACTTGGAAATTTTTAGGCAGATGGACTTTTCCAGTGTTATGAATTTGAGCTCCTTTGGAAAACAAGCTTTCATGCCCAATACGTTGTGCTTCGGTGATTTTAATGTATTGGTGAAGGGTACAATTTGATTCTTGATAAGCTATTGCAATACAACATGAAAATAGGACCACCTAGAAATAATTTTGATCCCGAAGGGTATATCAATTTTGCTAGACAAAAGATAAACTTTGGAGGATATCAACATGTACCCTATCAGTTTGATGATATGATCAAGAACCTAGAAGCTAAAGAAGCATAAATGGTGGTAGAAAAATATAATCAAGGGTTGTAGGATACAGAGTTGCTATATTCTGGGGAAGATGCATCTAAGGGTAATGTGCCATAGGGTCAATCTAATAAGATGTCAAGATTGAGAACTCAGGACTACACCTGCCCTACTAGGGAATTAAATGTAGAAAAGAGCATAGATATAGATGCAAGGTACATGGAGTATAAGTCATTTGTATCAGATAATGAATTTATAAATTCTCCAAAATTTAAAGCATTATTGTATAAACAAAAAGGAAAAGAGATAAGAGAAATGATTGATAATGTTACACCAAGTAATGAGGAACAACTATTGAAGGACATAAAGATGAGTGTGGATAGAGAGATGGCAGGTATGACCCCTGAGAAGGGAAGGATAATGTTAGAAAATGTTGGTGTTATGATCTTTCTAGGGTTGG
>VDFB02105785.1:90100635-90435491 GCA_007258455.2 Sequoia sempervirens | reverse complement strand
CTCTGCACCATTATCGTAAACAACATTAACAATGATAGATAATATCATTTAATAGCTCAAGATAATAGCATAATACTAAATAGAATTGGTTTTTCATTAGTAATATCAACTATTTGGTGCATGAGATAACTACAACACATTCCATAGTGTTAAATAGTCACTGATTTGCAATTTGTAGCAAGTTCTAGGTAAAGAAAAACAAAATACTGAACCATACAAATTAGTACAACTTAGATCAATGCCATATATCCATTGAGGGAGTCAAATTCATAAACATCCAAGGGTTTATGACAGATTTAACACAACATATAAGATCCTTGAGAAGATTGCTTTACAATTTCATCAGCATCTATTCTAACCCAATACTACTTATCAAATCATTATACAAAACATATCCACCTACAATCCCATTCAAGCATTTTAATTAATTCCTTGAATTAAAGGCAAAAGAAAAATCATACACACCATAATAGTGAGATGAACAAGACAACCCTTGATTATCTTATTCAAAATTTAGATATGCATGTACAATGGAGATACATGAGTTTGAATTAATCATTTCAATTCAAATGCCAATATTGTCATAAAACATCAAATCCCTGTGAATTCAAAACCTACTATAGAATGACTCAAAACCTAAATTGCATTTTCCTTAAAACCATCATACTTTACAATTTTCTCTGCAACTCTACCTAGACTCGACCAAAAAACATCTAACTTGTTAACCCATACTTTTGGCCTTGTAATTATTCTTATAGAAAATGAAGGAGCAAACAAGCATCGAGCCAAAAAGTACCTCTCATTTCACATGCTTTTCTTCACAGAACTCTTGAGGACATCAGCTATACCTTCCTTATTTCACATCCTACACCCTATTCATGCATGCTACAACTACAACAGTATCCATGGGGCCTCTTACACAAGCTACAATAATTACAAAAAGTGTAAGAGCCCCTTTATATCATGTTTGGACTACAAAACCCTCAAAAATAGGGTAACTAGGTTGTATGTAAAGAAATGAAGCTTTCTAACTCAAATCAACACCTTAAGCCCTAAAATCATATTTAAATCAATGCTAACACATGTAAATAAAATTTATTTCACATCAAAATATGGCTGCATGTGACTGTGCGGTGCTGTATAATAGGAAAAACACATATTTTTGAATGTCAAGAGCTTGTATTTTAAATCCTCAACCATCAACAACCATTACAATGATCACTTTATTCATTTTAAAATCCTTTACACATCAACCATTGAACAACCACCTCTACAACTAACTTTTTAATCTTTTATGATCACATGAAACATAAAACACACTAATTTCAAGGTTGTTAACATCACTATAGAAATGCTTTAATTTTTTGACCTTTCAAACATTAAAAATTTCATCATTAAATTAATTATGTAATGCCATAAAAATTAAAAACATCATGAATTAATTATGTAACCACATAAGTCAAATATAATTCTATCAAGAAATTAATATCAAATAAATAATATAATCACATAACTCATACATTTGAATGTCATTGATCTTCTTCTTCATGCAAATGTTTGTATGTATCATCTGATCCAAATTTGACATTGTAAGGATTGGTCATATCATCATGATCATCGATATCAGTTTCGATAATGTCATCATCCACATGGATATCATCTTCATGAACATTAACTCCTACATAATCATGTTCTCATTCCTCCTCTTCAACATCTTCGTCAGGGACATCATCAACTAACTGTTGATCCTAATCATCATCTACATCATCTTCTAGTTCTTTGGTATCTTCTTCTTCCACCACATTATACTTTACCGGCCTTCTTCTTGGATTATGTCTAACAAAAAATGACCAACCTAGTTTATCTAGAACCTCTAAGTAAAATACTTGCTCGAATTGGTTTGGAAGAACATAGGACTCATTTCCAACTCGCTCGATCGACCTTGTATTAACCATGGTAAATCCATTATCATGTTCAATAATAGTTCTCTTAGAATCATTTTCATTCAATCATAGCATGTACCATAGGATGATGAACAAAATAATCTAAAGTACTTAAAGTCACACTCAAGTATATCATCTAAAAGCCCATAGTATCAATTTTCTGAGACTTCTAGATGTATGTCACTTGTAGATGAAGCATTAGTCACCTGAAAGATTGCAATTATAACAAAATCACAAGTTTTCTTCATGTCATCCAACATTTTAATTCAAAATTTACAACCATTGCACCACATAGCCTTGTGGTGTTTCACCTACAATATGTCAAACATGTAAAAAATATTAAAATATCGTTAGTTGATAAACATTTATTCTTGGTCAAATGTATGCAAAGAAAACAATCTCAACATATATATACATCAATATAATTGAAAATAATTAAATAATATGGGTGATTAATACATTTATACATACCTATTTATCTCTTAAACCATATGCTAAATCAATTTCCCTTTGTGTAACATTGGAATCTCCATTATGATGATCTTCTTTAACAAATGAAGCCACACCTTCCCATGTTAATGCGCGACTAGATTATTGACATCATTCAATCCATACCATCATCCAATCAAGATTGTTTGCAACATACAAATGTAGTGCATCCCACTCTCGACCAACTGTATCAAAAAAAATTGAAATTCACAAACGACGTATAATTAATTAAATACCATAGTATACGACCTTAATTTATAATTGATGTATATTGAAGATTAAAAATTAAATAAGTACAATATACATAAAAACCATATGTAAAATGTATTCCAATTAATCTCCATGACCATCTTATAATTACCTCTCACCTTCCTCAATCTACCTTTCCCCATCAGGTACTTCCCTTCAAATTTTTTAATGGAGTTGGGATCCCAAATGTAATCTACATGGATCTTTGCTGCAAACTTAGGAAGATATTCACTAATGTACACCATGGTTTGGTATACCATATATCCCTCCACCATAGAACCCTCAGGATGTGCTCTTTTTCTAACCAAAGCCTTCAAAAATTTCAAGTGCCTCTCAACCATCCACATTGACCTTGTGTGTATAGGTGCACACAATTCAATCTCCTCAACTTGGTGTATGAGGTAGTGTTCTTGTGCATTGAAAAATGTCGAAGGTAAACATTTTTTCATTTCACACATTAGACAAGGATTTTTTCTCTTCCAATAATTTATATCTTCTTTATGGATTTCTTTAGATGATAGTCATCTACAAGTGATTCAAGGCTCAAATATATTAACGAGATTTAACAAAAGTATACAATATATTACATAACAAATAAAACAAATGGAAATTATAAGATGTATACAATGAATTGAACAAATATCGCTACTTACCTCATATATTTTCCAAGGTCACATATAGCTTGCTTGAAATTGTTGTCAAAGTTGTTTGGGAGAGATAGAGGTAGAACACACTACAACAATTATAAAATGATCTTTACATTTTTTTCCAAAAGTAGTAACCATAATACACTGAAAAGTACATGCATTATACAAGTGTATATAATATGAAAAAATAATTTAACTAATGAAGGTATTCCAATCATTTGTTTTCATCCCTAACCCAAATTCACCTTTCTTTGTTATTATATTGTTTATATTCGTAGCAAATCTTGTGGGAAATTGATTTTTTTTGTATGACTTCTTTTAGAGCAATGCTTTGTTGCTCTGTTAATAACCAAGGAAAGAAACTTATATTAATTTGGTCTCCATCGCTATTTAATTCAATGAAATTTTTCATTGCATGATTGGCTTCCTGAATGTCACTACAAATTTTGACAATTTTTTATTTTTCATGCCTTCTATCCAATATTTTCCATAACGTTTCTTTTATATTCTTTCTGATATGCATTGTAACAAACAAATGCATAATTTTTAGTTTCTCATAGTAGGGAAACCTACTAAATTATCTAGGATAACTTTTTAGTCCTTGTGGAAGTTGGCCATTGATAGGGAGGTTGGATGAAACAATCATTGTTTCATGATCTGGGTCTTGCTTGGAAGACCTCTAGGGTGTTTCACTCCACCACTTGAAACCTATAGGACCTCTTTCTTCTCAGGGTCCCCTAATTTCTCCTTGCCAACCCAACTATCAACTTAGATCCTCCTACCAAGTCAAGACTTGGTGCAATCTTGAAACACTTGCCTTAGCCCTTAATCCACCCTAAAGGCTAAAAATCCTCATATTTCTTGATTTAGTTTTACAGGGGTGTGGAGGTGCTTCTAAGGTAATCAATCCATCATACTAAGTGTATTAGGGGTCCACCTAGCTCCATCTTCAGGTCACTTTCACCAAACCCCACTATTAGGCCTAGGAGGCTACTAGCCCTATTAGCCCTATTAGGTCTCCTTCTCTGAGAAATCAGGTTTGTTCTCCAAGTCTTTCCAAAGAACACCCCAATCTTTTCTTGGGATTCCTGGTTCATATGCCCATGTCTCAATGATTTTTGGGGTCTTGGGTCTCAACTATCCGTACAAAGCCCTAACCTGAAAATGAGCAAAACTAGGCCTTTTAAGCCCTTTCCTAGATTCTCTGCAAACTATTAAGTATTTCCCTCACCAGATGTATTGTTGGAGTTTCCTTCTCCTTACCATATCTTAGCAAGACTCATACCTTCCTTCTTCAAAAGGTAATTTGTCAGGAAATTGACTCCCCTACAAATTAAGTGCTTTGTACTAAAGTCTTCCTAGCCAGGAACTTCCTTGGCTCACCTAGGGTAAGACTTCCACAATTTATCATGTTCTTTCAAAAGCCATAAACCCTACCATATGTACATCCATGGAGTCTATTCACTATTCCCAAAGGGCGATATAGTTTTTTATGGTGGGAAAGTGAACTAACACTCCATTCTCACAAAACTGCCTAGTTCAGACCAGCAACAGTATGAAAACCAAACTAATTACAAACAATACTTGAAACTAAGTAAGGATACTAACTAATGCCACAAAAAGCTCAAAGAACAACTACTCTACACCCTACAAAAATTACAATGCCATGATCAGTCCATTAAAACCTCACTTCAATGCAAAAAAAATTAGAAAATTCACTCTTAAACACAATTGCTTTTCTTGAATTCACAAAACTTCAAACCATATAAAATGCTTCCAACCCTTCCTCCCATGTCGAGGTCACCCCTAAATAGGGTCTCTAAAATAGTTATCTTCTCCTTTGGACACACCTAGGCTGCTTGTAGCCTCTATTGAGCTTTATTTGCAAGAATTTGAAAAGAAACTCCTAAAAGGTCTAAAAGGTCAAAACCTCACCTGAGCAAAAACCTTAAGCCTGTCCAAAGGTTAACATGACCTTCATCAAATGATAATCACCCAATCAAAAATTCCACTAAGGCACAACCATAAATGAACCTGAATAGATGATAACTTGGCCTTAACAAATTTCCAAAACATGACCTTCTAGACAAACTATGGTAACCTATGGGTGCTCCTGCACCATTCTCCCCCCATCTGCAGAAACACTAAGGAATGTGGGGAGAGATCAAAGATAAATCAATATCCTACTTCTTGAATTGAGCTTCATCCAACCATGTAGCCTTAGATTCTGGTTTGTCCTTCCATTTGATGAGATGTTCCATGTAATCCTTATGTCGGGTAGACTTCTTCACCCTTGATTCCAAGATCCTTTATGCTTGCAGCTTGTCTTTAGGAGGTAAGGCTATGTTACTCACATCCTTCAAGACATCCACACTTTTTTGATCCAATTCAGTGACTGTTCCTTTATACCTGATCAAATCAGCCACATTAAACACTGGTGAAATGCCTAAGTCTGCAGGTAGCTCCACCTTGTAGGAATTCTTTCCATATTTTGCTACCACCTGACATGGTCCCACTCTCTTCATTTGTAACTTGGTTGATGTTCCTTTCTACAACCTAGATTTGTTGAGATGGACCATGACATAGTCACCTACTACAAATTGGAGATCTTTTCTAGACATATCCACCTTAGCTTTCAACTTGTGAGTAGCCTTTGTGATTGTCTTTTTGACTTGCTCCTAAATCTCCTTCATGGTTTGAGTGAAATCCTCTGCATAGCCACTCCTATGCTTCATAGCTCCTAAATCTCTAAGTTCACACATACCTCTTGGGTGCATTCCATACACTATTTCAAAAGAACTTATGCATGTGGTCTGATTCACACTATCATTGTAGGCATATTCAGCTTGTGATAGGACCATGTCCCATGTCTGTCCATACTCCTTGGTTAGGCATCTTAGGAGGTTACCTAACACTCTATTAACCACCTCAGTTTGTCCATCTGTCTAAGGGATGGTAGACTGATCCAAAAGGAAAGTTAGTACCTAATCTGTTCCATAGAGTCTTCCAAAAATGACTCATGAACTTCACATCCCTGTCTAAGACAATGCTCAATGGCAATCCATGGATCCTCACAATCTCTTTGAAGAAGAGATGAGCAATATAGCTAGCATCATGGATGGTCTTGTAGGGAACAAAGTGACTCATTTTACTGAACCTATCTACCACCACATAGACACTATCAAACCCTATCTTGGTTTTAGGGAGTCCTACCACAAAGTCCATGCTAATGCATTCCCATGGTCTATTGGGAATGGGTAGAGGTTGATACAAACCTGCATTCCTAGCTCCCCCCTTGGCTTTCATACAAACTACACATTGCTCCACATACCTTCTAACATCCCTTGTCAACTTGGGCCAATAATAGAACCTCTACACTAGTTCCATTGTCTTGTTGATACCAAAATGACCACTAAGACTACCATTGTGCTTCTCCTAGATAAGATTCTCTCTCATTGAACCTTTTGGAACACATAACTAATTCCCCTTCAACAAAATTCCACTCTGCAATGTATACTCTAAGAATTGACTGTGAAAATGATTCTCAAAATTAGAACATACCTTATATGCTTCAGAGAAGTCTTCATCTTCTCCATAGAGATCCTTGAAACTCTCTAGCCTAATGCTTTTGAATTGAATCTCTTGCACTGTCAGCAACCTCCTACTTAGTGCATCTTCCACCTTGTTCAACTGTCCCTTCTTGTGCTTGATGGTAAATGTGAAGGCTTGGAGGTATTCCATCCATTTCAAATGTCTATTGCTCAACTTCTCTTGTGTGTTGATGTAGCTAAGTTCCTGGTTATGAGTAAACACTACAAACTCTTTAGGTAGGGGATAATGCCTCCACTTCCTAAGTGACTGTACTAGAGCATATAGTTCTACATCATAGGTAGAATACTTTTTCTTAGCTTCATTGAGCTTTTCACTAAATAAAGTTATAGGTCTTCCTTCTTGGCTTAGTATTCCTACTACAATTCCACTGGCATCACATTCCACAGTGAATAACTTATCAAAACTAGGTAACAAAAGGATGGGTTGAGTTGCCACTTCTTGTTTTAGTTTCTCAAAACCCTTCTCTGCTTTAGGAGTTTGTTTAAACTTAGTTTTTAGGCCACCTTTGATTGTATCAAGTACTGGTGCACATATGCCACTAAAGTTCCTTATAAATTTCCTATAAAACTGAGCTAACCCATGAAAACTCCTTACCTCTATCCCAGTGGTTGGTGTAGGACAATTTAGGATAGCTTCCACCTTGCTTGGGTCCATTTTCAATGATCCTTGGGATACTACAAACCCCAAATACACAAGCTCTTGTTTAAAGAATTCACACTTTTCTAAGTTGATGGATAACCTTTCCTCCTGCAACTATTTAAGAACCATCTCCACATGCTTTAAATTTTCCTTTGTTGTCTTACTAAAGATGAGTATATCATCTAGATACACCACCACAAATCTACCTATGAAATCCTTAAGCACTTCATTCATTAGCCTCATGAATGTGCTAGGGGTGTTTGTGAGGCCAAATGGCATCACTCTCCGCTCATATAGCCTATCAGTTGTCTTAAAAGTTGTCTTCCATTCATCCCCATATTTGATTCTAATCTAGTGGTATCCACTCTTGAGATCCAACTTAGTGAAATATTGAGCTCCTCCAAGACAATCCATCAAATCCTCAATCCTAGGAATAAGGAACCTATATCTGGTTGTAATTCTATTTATAGCCCTAGAATCAGTGCATATCCTCCACTTACCACCTTTCTTGGTTGCTAAGACCACTAGTACTACACATGGACTGATGCTTTTCCTAATTAGTCCTTGGTCTAATAACTCATGCACTTGTCTAGCTACTTCTAGGTTCTATTATGGTGTAAGCTTGTAAGATGCTTTGTTTGGCAATGAAGCCCCTGGTATGAAGTCAATCTGATGACTGATGGCTCTCTTTGGAGGTAAGGTTGCTAGAAATCCATCACTAACTATTTCCTTGAACTATTAAAGCAACTTCTGGATTGCTCCTAGTATGACTGTTTTCTTAGTCTTATCTTCCTCCTTGGGTTGCACCATGACCACATATCCTTCCCCTCCTTGTTGAAGAATGTTTATAAACTCCTTGCCACTACTTAACAAGACACTAGGAGTCCTTGACTGTCCTTCTTCCTCATCTGACAGTGACTATAGTTTGAATTTCTTTCCATCCTTCTTGAATGAGATATTTTTCTCCTTTCCATCATAGATGGCTCCTCTATCATATTTCCATTATCTTCCTAATATAAGATGGAATGCATCCATAGTAAACACATCACAAATCAACTTGTCCTTGTACCCTCCAATGGAGAACTCCACTGTTGTCTGCTCATTTACAAGAACACTCTGCCCTTTGTTCAACCATGTCACCTTGTAAGGATTAGTGTGGGGTACCTTCTCTCACTTTAACTTCCTCACTGCTTCCTCTGAGATAATGTTATCAGTAGACCCTGAATTCACTATAACTTTGCACACCTTCCCAAGTATTTTGCATCTCGCCCTAAATAAGGCTCTCCTTTGCTTTGGCTCTTCTTTGACTGGTTATCTGATTAGAACCCTGCTAAACATCAATTTCTCCCCCATTTCTGACTCAATGTGACTAACCTCTGGTGACTTGACACTCAGTGTCTTCTTGAGCATATCATACTCTCTTTTCTGTATTTGAAGAAGATGTTTTCTCCGGGCACCTATAAGCTGGATGTCCTGCTTGACTAGAGTTATAACACTTCATACTAGCAAAGTATGATTTACTTCTGCCTACTCCTCTTCCTCTATTTAACCTCCTTGAGGTCCTCTACCTCTTCCATAGCCTCCTCTAGAAGTTGTTTCACTTCCATGATCTATAAGTTTAGACTCTCCCTCACTTCTTTGTTCAGTCCCTCTACCTTGGTATCCACCTCTATGTCCTCTTTGATCTCTGCCTTTACCTCTACTCTTAGAAGCCTGGTCTTGTTTCCTCTTACTCCTCTCTTCAATATTTATAGCCAATTGATAGCATTGGTGCATTGTTTTGGGACTTAGAAGAGTCATCTCCTCTTGAATGTTCCACATCAAGTCGTTAAGATACCTAGCCACCTTAATACTTTCACCCTTTGAAACATTAGACCTCATACAAAGTTTTTAAAACTCCTTAGTATAAGAATTCACGTCTTAGTCTCTTTGTCTCAAGCTCTGTCTTTTCTTATGCAACTGAATCTCATAATCATTTGGCATGTATGCTTCTCTCACTTTGGTAACCATTCCCTTCCAAGTAGAAATAGGCTTCTTGCAGTCCTTTCCCCTCTTTGTTTGAATGAACTTCCACCATGTCAAGGCATAACCTCTTAATCTTGACTTGGCCACTTTTACCTTTTATGTTTCAGTGATTCCATCACACTCAAAATGGTTTTCCATTCCCTCTATCCAATCCATGACTAGATCAGCTTCCATTTTCCCACTAAACAGTGGTATGCCTTCAAGTGCTTTTCCAGTTAAAGCCTTCAATGCCTTCAAGAAAGGTTCTTCTTGCAAAATAGGATCAGGTTCAAGGATCTTGTCTTCCTCTACAACCTCTTCCCTCTTTGGTACCCTGCCTTCCAACTTATCACTAACCTCATTGGTCTTAGTCTATACATTACTCATTGCTTGCTCAAGTTGGGCTATTCTTTCCCTCTATAGCCTATTGTCTTCCTCTTGTTCTTCAACCTTCTTGGCCAATTCTGCATTTGTCACCATATCTGTAGAACCACTAGACTCAATCTCTGACATATAATATTCTATCCCAAATCTTTTGTTGCTCTGATACCAATCTGATAGGGAGGTTGGATGAAACAATCACTGTTTCATGCTCTGGGTCTTGCTTGGAAAACCTCTAGGGTGTTTCACTCCACCACTTGAAACCTATAGGACCTCCTCCTTCTTAGGGTCCCCTGATTTCTCCTTGCCAACCCAACTATCAACTTAGATCCTCCTACCAAGTCAAGACTTGGTGCAATCTTGAAACACTTGCCTTAGCCCTTAATCCACCCTAAAGGCTACAGATCCTCCAATTTCTTGGTTTAGTTTTACAGGGGTGTGGAGGTGCTTCTAAGGTCATCAATCCATCATACTAAGTGTATTAAGGGTCCACCTAGCTCCATCTTTAGGTCACTTTCACCAAACCCCACTATTAGGCCTAGGAGGCTACTAGCCCTATTAGCCCTATTAGGTCTCCTTCTCCGAGAAATTAGGTTTGTTCTCCAAGTCTTTCCAAAGAACACCCCAATCTTTTCTTGGGATTCCTGGTTCATATGCCCACCTCTCAAGGATTTTTGGGGTCTTGGGTCTTAGCTGTCCGCATAAAGCCCTAACCTGAAAATGAGCAAAACTAGGCCTTTTAAGCCCTTTCCTGGCTTCTCTACAAACTGTTAAGTCTTTCCCTCACCAAATGGATTGTTGGATTTTCCTTCTCCTTACCATATCTTAGCAAGACTCATACCTACCTTCTTCAAAAGGTAATTTTTCAGGAAATTGACACCCCTGCAAATTAAGTGCTTTGCACAAAAGTCTTCCTAGCCGGGCACTTCCCTGGCTCGTCTAGGGTAATACTTCCATAATTTCTCCTATGCTTTCAAAAGCCCTAAACCCTATCATATGCACATCCATGGAGTCTAGTCACTATTCCCAAAGGGTTGTACAATTTGTATGGTGGGAAAGTGAACTAACACTCCATTCTCACAAAACTATCTGGTTCATACCAGCAACAGTATGAAAACCAAACTAATTACAGACAATGCTTGAAACTAAGTAAGGAAACTAAGTAATTCCACACAAAGCTCAAAGAACAACTACTCTACACCCCACAAAAATTACAGTGCCATGATCAATCCATTAAAACCTCACTTCAACGCAAAAAAAAAAAAAAATTCACTCTTAAACACAATTGCTTTTCTTGAATTCACAAAATTTCAAACCATATCAAATGCTTCCAACCCTTCCTACCATGTCGAGGTCACCCCTAAATAGGGTCTCTAAAATAGTTATATTCTCCTTTGGACACACCTAGGCCGCTTGTAGACTCCATTAAGCTTTATTTGCAAGAATTTGAAAAGAAACTCCTAAAAGGTCTAAAAGGTCAAAACCTCACTTGAGCAAAAACCTTAAGCCTATCCAATGGTCAACATGACCTTCATCAAATGATCATCATCCAATCAAAAATGCCACTAAGGAATAATTATAAATGAACATGAATAGATGATAAGTTGGCCTTAACAAATTGCCAAAACATGACCTTCTAGACAAACTATGGTAACCTATGGCTGCTCCTGCACCAACCATTAATGGTTTGATGACCTTTATGAAGCATATAAGTTAAAAAAATTAACAAAGACAATCATTTTCAATTACAGCATGAGTAAACACAACACAACATAAAAATATAAATTCAAAAATATCATACATGATAGATAAATAATTTGATCTGATGTACAACCTTGATGATTAATTTTATTATATTCCAACTTCCATAGGTGAGGTGTCATTCTTCATGGTTTTGATGTAGTCTCTTCTTTCCCATTGAAAAGATGTTTTTTGGTAGTTCGATACTTATTATTTCTATGGAGGAAGTGCCTATACTCATCAAACACCTGATTTCCTAAACTTGTTGAACGATGAGATTTCATCTTTGGACCACAAATTGGACATGCAAATTTTCTCTTTGTTTGAAGACTTGTAAGATCATATATAATTGGATTAAATATGTCAATTTTTATAATTATATATAATGAATAGATTATTTTAAAAACATGCATGATATCTTCATAAAATTAAATATTGTTAAAGTGCAATCAAATGTTATAACATACCACAAAAATGTGTTAGCCCTGGGGCATCATGAATTGTCCATACAAGCATTGCATGGAATTGAAATTGTCTCTGTCCTATTGGTTTAGAGATGTCATACATAGTAACGCCATTCCATAACTTTAGTAACCCGTCAATAAGAGGCTTGATATATAAATTCATATCTTTAACTTGGTACTTACCTAGTTGAATGAACATAAACATTACATAATTATTATAACCATTTTACTGCAATATATATAAATTAATGTACATGACTATTGAATGAAAAAAATATAAGTCATTATGCAACAAATAAGACAAATGAGATGCTACTATGTTAATTAAAATTGATGTAAACAAATACCCAAAAAAATCATTGAAAACATTATGTGCCCCCTCTTTATTGACATCCATGGAGGAATGTTATTGTTGATAACAAAAATAGGCCACACTGAGTAGATAGATCTTAGCTCTCCAAATGGATTGACAATGTTCGCTCCCAATGAAAGCCTGATATTATGAGGTTCTTCTTTAAAGTGTGGCCATTTCTCCTCCATGTCCCTAAATGTAGAACCATCTATAGGAATTTGAAGAATGTCATCTCCACTTCTATTCCATGCATGGTAATCCATAAATTGTGCTAAGCTTTTGCACCTAAATAATCATTGCATATGTGGAATAATGGGAATATAATGAAGAACCTTGTGAGACACCTTTTTTGTTAGTTTATCTATTTGATATCTATAGATATGACATTTTGGGAATTTTGTTGCAAATTCATGTTGTTTATGATATATAATATGATCATTGGGACATGCATCTATTGTTTGATACTCCATTTCGATATCTTTCATAATGCCAAATAAATATTGGTATGAGCGAGGTAAAATATTTGGTGATGGTAACAAAAATTCTCCAATCAATTGACAACAAAAAATAATTTGTTAATATAAAGAATATTAATGGGACATAAAACAATTAAAATAAATGAAAAAAGATGACATATATGACATACCTTAATATCCGTGAGATTGCTATGTTTGATAAACCATTCATAACCTTCAAGTTCAACAACAACAATACAATAGAGAGAAGAGTTATTTGGGAGTCTTCATAAGGGGCTCATATGCCTTCTCAAGTATAGGTAAATCATGAACATCATCAAATTCATCTCGATCATCATGATCAGCTCTGCCACTAAATATGTCATGGATCAATGTATCTGTACCATCATCTTCAACTATGTTTTCTTGTGCATGATCATCTTCTTCCATAGGATCATTAACTTCATCTTCGATATTCACAGCTCCATGTTCATCCGCTTGCAAAACCACATTCTCTGGGTCGTGATAATCCATATCATGTTCCCTAGGGCACCCCACCTTTATAATAATGATAGACACAAATAAACCATGATCATGATCAAGTGATTATATATATATAATGTTAAAACGATATAAAAATTTACCAATTCAATCAATATAAACACATATAATGAACAACTTACCAATGGATGATAATCATGCCCCCCTTCAACATGACCATGTTTCCTACAATGTTTCTTAGTTTTTTTGATTAAAATTCATCTCATCTTTAATCCCTTGCAATTATTGCAAGGACAATAACATTTTCCATCATCCTTTCTTTTCAATGTAGCCCACAATCTATTAAGTGTCTCTTCATTTTGTTTTGGACTAATATTATTTGACATGGTTTTTCTTTACCAAGCTTGACTATTTAGATCTTAAAAAACTATCAAACTCACACTCCAATAATTTTTATTCATAGAGAGGTAACAAAATATAATAATTATGATATATCACACCAAAAAAATTTGGCATGCAACCACACCTGCAAAAGAGAAGATAGTTTGAAGTTAATGACCCCAAAAAACACTTTAAAATGCTAATTCCAAAACTTATTAAATTATAATTTTACTATGATTTCCAACTGTTAGACTCCTAAAATCATAATATTGAACTTGATTGCAAACTTTCTACAACGATGGAGGTAGCGAGCTAGTAAGAGCAAGTGACCTATTCCAAAGCAGCAACAAGTCAGAATCATCACTGTTAATTTCAATATGGATTTATGCTCTTAGTTAAAGATGCAATGTGTCACTTCTTATGGAAAGCTTATCCCTAGGGCCCTCAACATTGAGAGAGCCCTAATCACATAAGGAAGCACACACTAGTAGAATTTAGAAAATAAATGACTAGGTGACTAAAAATTTTAGTCACAACAACTAAAAATGACTAAATGAGTAAATAAATTACTAGTTTGGTCATTCATTAAAAATTATTTAGTCACATAAATAAAAATGACTAAATAGTTAGTCATTTATTTAGTCACAATCCATTTGAATAAATCATTTAAGGAATCAAGAATATAGCCTATCAAAATACTCTAAAAATTTAATAAACATACCCTAAAACTTTTGTCAAAATCTTATTTTTCAGGTGTAGCCCATCAAAATGGGGTTTTCATTTTAATAAACATACTCTAAAACCTTTGTCAAAACATTATTTTCAAATATATACCACCAAAATGGAGAAGTTTTTGATAAAGAATGACAAAGAACAGTGAGGAGATGTGTGTGAAAGGATGCATAGGATTCATTGTTGCTTATCTCATTCTTGCTCTGCTCAACAAATCTCACATTGTTCCCGCTACTATTTGTAATCTAGGTATTTACTTGACATATATTTGCATAATATCAAATTCCTTCAGAGGCTTTTGAAGTATCAATGTATCCTATATAGGGTTTAGAATGATTTCTTTTAATTAAAAAAATAAATAAATGATGTATTTCTGTATAATTAGATAATGTGGAGATCTCCTAAATCTACCCCAAAGACACTATCCTCTTTTGGCACTATATTCATTACTCAACTACTAGCTTTTTTCATGTGACATCTTTAATATCTTCATGACCATGGATTTTAAATAGATCTCATTATTTTATTTAATCCTTTTCAACCCTTGAGTTCCATAATCCACCTTCAATCTCTTCTAATAACATTGTCTTAAGCTAGACTACATAGTATGCATATAAAGCAAGTCCTTCATACCTGCCATTTCCAAACCACCACTCACTGCCTTGCTTAAAATGTTGCCTCCATAAGCACAATAGCATGTTTTAAAATCATGGTTTCTAGTGATTGACCATTAAGGTCACCACTTTCATCAAGATACAATGAGATTTTTGTCTTGGTATGTGCATGATCATGATGGGCCAAAAAGTGGCAATATGTAAAGTGATATGATGGTCCATGTGGTGATGACTTTTTTACCCAAAATTGATGAAACAAAAGGGATTTTAAAGGAGATTCTCGGATTTCCACCAATATAAATTATGCTTTACTTTGAATTTAATAAATAATAATTATAATTGATAGGTGATTGAAAACATTTATAGCTTTCAAACGGTATCACACTTTTTGAATCGAAATATGCATCACATTCTATGCTTCATATACTATAGGATTAAAAAAAGAAAAATTGAATTTCATGAATTTTTTTGACCAAGGTGGTCTAGACATATGAGTTTTTTATATTTTTTAAAAGTTGTAATAAAAAATTCATAATGAATTATTTACTTAGAAAAAAAAATACAAAAAAATATGCATCATATCTAGACATGAGACTTTACTTATATCTAAAATATTATAAAAAAACATTATCATTTTATTGTGGTTAGGGTGGTTAGACAGACACCTACTTATGTTTTTCCCTAAAAATTCCAAGTACTCTGCATTAAAATTTCAAATTTTTCACCAAAAAGATTTTTTTTTTTTAAACAAACCTAGTAGTTTAGAAACTACATTCAATTTGCTACAAATTCTATTCTTACATATTTTTGAAATAATATAAATAACTTATTCAAATTTTTACGTCAAGTTTCCTAACTTTGATTTTTTTGATTTTTTTGCCACTTAAGGGCCAGTTTTTTCCATGATCATCCTGCACATACCCTTCAAACTCAAGGCATTATGTAAGATAACATTGTGAATTATTTGTTGTGTATAATTTTATTTTCTTGGACATTTACTGCTTTGCTAACTTCCTTTAAGACTGGGTATTGTACCCTCAACTACAATCTCAAACAACTCACTCACTATCACTTGAAGATTCCTTTCATGAGCATCCTTCTATAAAATCAAACTATGCCCTATAGACTGCCTACTTACTAGAGGGGACTCATTGTTTCATGGTATTGTAGATCTTGAGATCCTTCTACCTTATTGACACTACTTCATAGTCCACAAGGTATTATTCACTATTCTCCCATCTTTGATGAGTCTCAAAACACTGCTCAAACATGCAATCCACTACCTCCATTATACATTAATTGCTAAGAAGAAACATTGAACCTATAATTACCACTGTTACTTCATTTGGATAGTCACTCCCTGATTGCATTTTCCTTGTCTAACACTACCAAAAGCATTTGAAAAACCCTTAAGATCAGCAAGGGGGTAAGGAAACTCACTGTTAAAATCTCCACTTTACTATGCAAGGTTTGAGCTTTATTATCTTGTTACTACTCAGCCTCTTTTTGACTATCACATCTCAAGTGACTATCATTCTTGTCATCGTAGATTGCATTTACGAATGTCACTAAGCTACATAGTGTGCTTGTTATTGGCTATAATATTTAGATTGCAAGATTTTGTTATTAGCTATAATGTCTCAATCTTTCTGGTATTGCAACCTCACTAATCTGCTAGAGTTATTGTTTATGTTTCTATGGATGCCTAGGGTTTGTACCCTAATCATGCTCTTACCAATGCTTCTATTGGTATTAAAAAACAACCTTAAATCTTGGGTCAAAAAATTAGTTGTCTTGACAAAGTTGTGGTGTGATCTTGGATTGTATCCTAGAGTGTGTGGGAAACTTATGTTTGATCATTAAGGTATGTAAACCTGATCAAGGAAATGTATCCTATAAAGCATGGGTCTTGCTTTAATAGTTTCCATAATGGTTATTAGCAGATCACATTATTATAGTTTGTGGTAACCCAAGATTGCATTCAAGTATGTAACAAACTTGGTTTGTAGTTTAAGCTATACACTTTTAAGTAACATTCATAAGGTTTAGAAAATCTCGATCACTCTCTATAATAGCCCATTAAACATGGGTTGTGCTTGAATGCACTACATAATTGATATAACACAACCACTCTACATATCAACCGAGTTATATGCTCTTTATTGCAACAAGAGGTAATCACTCTTCGATCATGCTATAATTACATCCTAACCTATTAAACTTGAGACAACCTGAATGCACCCAATGATGATTGACACCTACATTATACAATCTGAATTAACTACATTATATGAGTGCCTCCATTTCTATCACAACATAAACACATTAAACTTGGGTCTCACATGAATGCATCTTGTATTTTTTATAACACAATTGTGCCACATGACCAATAGAGTTATGGATCACATAATTATAGTCACAAGAATCTATTCCTTGGTTGTGATCTTATGGTGGTTCCACACAACAAAATCTAAACATGAAATTCTCAAAACCCTAAACCTCTAAAAATGAAATCTGATGAGATGTTCAAGAGTCATCTTGTTGTAGTTCGCTGGAAGATAGTTGACAGTTGTTTGGTCATGTTTTTAATTCTTGTGAAAGGCCTTGTGAATGTTTGAAGAGTAATTAGCCATTGAGAATTTGAATTTTGAATACTAAAATCATTGTTTTCTCAAAAAATTGTGTTTTGCATTATAATCTGTAGATTCAAGGCACTGTACTTGCTCATACAAGAATTTATTGCTCTAAAAGTGGTGGGATCTGGTGGAGGATTGTTGTAATTTCAATTTTCATCCAATCTTTTAGATTTTCATTGAGTTTAAAGCATCTTGGAGGAAAATTACTATTAACAGGCTTGTGTAACCAGTTTAAGGGATTTGAAGACTTGAAATGAAATAATTGGCCATTCCATCTATTGTATCTATTGTGGCTTAGTGGAATGGCCAATTAGGTAGGACTTAGATGTTAGAAGGGTTTGGTAGATTATGGGAGGTCAGTTGAGGTTTGGTCATGATTCCCTAGATGTGAAAAGTGTGGTTTTTGAGTGAAATTGGGAGGTTTAAGAGTGTTAGTGATTGAAATCTATTGGGGAAGAAATTTCTAAAGATGTATTAATCATATACAAACTTCTATAAACATGTTTGAGGTGTTGTTTGAGTGAGATAAGTGGGAAAGAATACTTTCAATAAACCCCCCTATAATCTAGGCAAAATGAGGGTTTCATGATTGAGTGACTTAGATGGAATTTACAAGGATGACAGTTATGGAATTTGGATGATTATAGCTTGGAGAGAGACTTTCCAAAGGAATCTTGGATGGGCAGTAGTTTTAAAGAGGAGATGTTTTGTAAATTTGGGCTAATTTGAGACCTATTTAGTGTAATAGTTCAATTTCAGTGGGGTTGTTCCAAAACAAGTGTTAGCCTCCTACAATGATTTTAACAACTAAGACTTTATAGCCGTGATTCAAAGATTGGGCATCTAACTTGAATAGTTATTTCAATCATCATGAAGGTGCATTTAACTGTCAACCTAGGGACGTGAAATTGAAATGCGTTAGCACAGTATGTGCACTAGGAACTCAAAATAGCTATTTCATTCTATAGCTAAGGAACACACAATACTCAAAGGAAATTGCTTGAAAAGGAATGAAACAAATGTTGAACACCAATCAACAACTATGCTAAGCTAAAATGCATAACAGGAATAAAAATCCGAGCAGCAAATAGGAAACTACTCTGTCTACTTTGGATACAGGAACAGTCACAAAATGGGCTTCTAGTGGCTAAAGGAACAATTAATGCCAGACTTCTAACAAAGTAATAAATAACAAGTAATATTAAACTAATACTAAACTAAGAAGATAGATTACTCACCAAGTGGGCCCCCTTCGATAAGTATCCTCTAAAACTAATGAGAACTCAAATGTTCAAACCTAGAACTTTATTTTATTAACCGTAAATCATGAGTATTAAAAAGTAATGTTTCTGTATTATTGGAGAGTGCAAGTACAATATCAAATCGTGCAACCTCCTAAAGAAGGAGCATCAAATCTTATTTATACTAACAACTAAACAAGGCAATCAACTCCACGACTATGAGGATGCCATTTAGGGAAAGTAGAGAAAATGGAGTGATGGTGGTTATGCGTGCATGGAATTTGGTCTGACATGCAGGTCCAAATGCAAATCCAGCACAACAATAATGCTCGTGCATGCTCGATCATTAAATTCCACTACAAGGTGGTTACGTTTAGTTGCATGAAAAATCTTCTTGCATCGACCTCCTCCTTTGACTTGGAGTGATTCCTTTGTTGGAAGTTATGGTGCATGCCTAGTTGGCAGTGCCTTCCTCAACTTAGCATCATTAAATTGAATCTACATGGCAATGTCAGTACACATAATAACTGAACATCTACAACCACCTTAAGGAACATTCAATAACCACATGCAAAATCAATATAGATAATCCACATAATATGCCAAATGTCATTAAAGCTTGCAGAGATAGAATTAAGTCCAATGTCAATGGTTTGAGGGAAATATTATGAAAATACCAACATTTAACATTAAATTCCATGAAATCTACCAAAAAATAAACTACAAATTCTACCCTAAATTGGACCAAAAACTAGGCTCGTCACTCCCTACAACCTAATGTTTTTCAAGTCCTCTAGGAGGGGAAGGATTGTTCTTCTGCTTGTTCAAAGCTCTTAAATTTGTAACTAATAGTTTTCCAACATCAATGGCTATAGTGTGTGAATCAAGATCCCAATAGAATCCTCCCAATATGTCAAATTTGTTCCATCTTTGTTTCTCTACAGCAATGTCATACTGGTAGAATTTGAAGTTTTGCACAAGCCACATTAGCTTAGGTGGCTAAAAAGTTAGGGGAAGCCAAGATTTCCCCTTTGTTCTCCCAATCTGAATATACCTATCAATCATTTTTAGTGTTACAGCATAATTGTGGATGGAATGAGGTTCAGCCTGTTTCAACTCATCAGATAGACTATTCCATCTTTTTGATAGACATCTTCTCATAGTTTCCTCCTTTTTTTTTCTTTACCTCATACTCATTGTAAACTATCTCAATCCAAGGCATAATCATGTTGAAATAACTAGGTTTAAGAAGCATTTTGTGCCATTCTTTGTAAATATCCTTTGGGTTGCTTGATTAAGCTCTAACAGGTAGAGGGATATAAGACTCCAATTTCTTATAAGCTCCATGTTGTTGTCCCCAACTAATCTCATTTTGTACTCAAGACATAATTTCCCTCAATTGGACATCCCCAACATACAATAGTGGGTTCCAATCATGGTCTTTAGTTACAACAAAGTTATGCAAATAAAATTCACACAACAATTTCTTCATTTCAAGGGAGGCAATCCTATATGCATTGAAAATTTCCATAGGGGTGTCAATAGAAGGATTCAAACCTAAGGCAACGCTTGACAGCTTAAAAGAGAGATACTTTTCTTTCAAGAGCAGAGCATAGACCCTTGGAGGGGCCCTACATTCCAAAATATGTGGTTCCAAAGCTACCATATCACCCACCCTCTACTTCAGGGTGGCGATTTTTGCATCTTTATCCTCAATCGAGCTTCATCCCTCTTTTGAATTTCCTCCTTTAATTTTCATTTTTCATTTTTCCATTCTTCCTCCCTCCTTTGTATTTCTTTCCATAATTCAAAATTGTTGCATGTATTGTAAAATCAAGAAAATTATGAATTCCTACCATTCTTTTTGTCAATGGCGGCTCCTCATATGGCACTATCTATATGGACTCAAGTTGTCCAGTTATCTCTAGTTGTAGACGTATTGTTTCTTCTTCCGCCTCTTCCTATAGGGACTCATGTTCTTGTTCTTGTTGTGGCTGCAGGAATGCCCACTCTAGTTCTAGTTGTTGCTACAGGACATCCTGTTGTAAGAATTCTTATTGCAGGACTTCTTGCTCATGTTGTAGGAAATCCTGACTTTCCTCAAACTCTTCTGCAATGTTAGCAAGGTTGGCCAGTATTATATTTTGTCTTGCTCAAATATGTCTTCTACTTCAACATTCTCTTGCACCATTGGAGCTTTAGGGTCCTCCTGCGATGTCTCACTAGGCTTAGGGTTTTCCTGTGGAGGCATACCAACCATAGGCCCAACTGGTCTTGACTTCTTAGGAGGTCTCTCACAGTTTTCTTTGGCTGCAAGATGAACAATGTCAACCTTCCTCTTCTTAGAACTTGGCGCATTTCTTTCTACAGGCTATGTTTTAGCCTTTCCTTTTCTCATTTCTACTTCTCTTTTATGTGCCCTAGTTTTCATCAGGGTTTCAAGTGGAATGTCATCATCAAAATCAAAGGAAGAACTTTCTTTTTCTAAGTGCTTTGTTCTAGAAGAACTAATTTCTATAGTTTCTTCTATTGCAAGAAGGTTCATACTAGAGCCAACATGAGAGGTTGAAGCATTAAGAGGGGCTTCAGTCATGCTCAATATCCTGCTAGACCTATGAAGTTGAGGTAAAACCCTAGGTTGTAATTTCTCAAGTCTAATTTGATAAACATTGATAAATTCTTCCCAAGTCATTCCAGATACATCACGTAGAGACTTTTCATCCAACAATTTAATCATATAATGGTGGGAAACAAAATTATCCCTACCTTTTTGGGTCTCATCTACCATGATTGAGAGAAGATTGTATAGCACATTAGGAACATTCATCCTCCTTCTATGCCTCATGTGATTCAAAATCTTGAAATACATGGAATGCAAATTTGATAGGCAACCCTTGCAAGTGATGTACTTGATAACATAGATAGCTATCTACTTTCATGGCTCAGGTAGACATTCTCTTTGCACCCTATTTATCAATGCTCAATGGGGGGTTTTTTGGCTCTGTAAATTCAACCCTAGTTGATCTAGCATCTCTGGAAGCATGGTAATTTTCACCATCAGTAGGTAACCCTGTGACCTCTGCAATTCTTTCCTCAGCTTCCACAACTTCCAACCCTTTTACTATGGCTTTTCCTTCAGAAAATGTCTGGGAAAATTCAAAGGAAATCCTTTCATCGAAGCCATCTAGCTTCAGGAAGTAATCTGACCATCCACAATTTCTAAATTCGGCTAAGAATTGTACATCCTATAATAAAACATCATGCACTGTGGGTTTGTTTTGAATTAACCCACCTCCCACTGTCTGCAATCAAACAAATGCTCTGCAATTTCTTTCCTGCAATCCCTATCCTAAAAATCGAGCTCACTTTCCTTAGTACCTGCTAAATTTCCAGTGCCAATATTGACTGAATTTTATTTTCTTTTGTTTCACCTTCTTGCTTGCAACTCAATATTATGATAGGGTCAATAATGGCAAGAAAAGGAGTGATAAAGGGAAATCATGATGGGAAGAAATGGCGGTTGTAGCTAATATCACTTCACACATGCAAGTTGTTCTCTCACTCAGAAATCAACTCATTTTAAATTTCTAAGGTAACCTAGCATAAATTGACACATGGGAAATATATTTAAATTTTATTTTCCCTCCTCCCAACCTAAATTTGGACATGTTTCCACACATGCAAGATGGGAGTGGTTATTTCATAGGGAATGATAGCATTTTATGTAAACGTCTATACTAAAATATAGTGATTAAATGAACGTACTTAAAGGATGATTAAAGATGGCGATTAATGCGCACATACTTGAATGTGTGGAAGATTTTCCAAAAATATTGTGGAGAAAGTATCACTACCCTTTAGAGGAATAAATTGAGCAATTAATGAAAATGAAGTGGAATGAGGTGAGGTGGAATGAAGTGATGGAAGAGAGAGAAAGGTGGTAATGGATGGGTGGATGGGCAGATGGATGAAGAAATGGACTTCCACATAAGTGAGTATTTATTATAAAAATTACATACATTGATTAGGTTGAAGGAGGGACACTAGGTCCACTTCCTTCAGTTGCAGGAAGCTCAGGTGTTGAATTCTGGGTGAATTCCTGCAAGAACTCTTCTTTGGAAGCCGACTTGTGATATAATTTGAACCTAACAGGGTCAATGGTAGTTGTTGGTGTAATTAAATGTGTAGTACCTTGTCCTAGGTTATGATTGCACCTTATTTAAGTTTACTTAGGGACCATATAGGAGGTTGTTGGAGAATTTCCACTTTTGGTGGACTTGACATGTCATTACCTCATCACTTCCACCTTTTTGTGGACACATCATGTAATTATCTCTCCACCTTAAGTGGAGTGATAAATTTTCATAGTTGTCTCATGTCATAATATTATGAAACTTGTCATAATCTTATGCCCTTCTATGTTCTCACCTTGGCTATATAACCAAGGGGTCTCTCTCATTTGTAATAAGAATCATCTCATATCATTAACATTGAATACAGTTTATTCTTGTTATATTCTTCTCTCTCTTTTTGTGCTTTCCATTTGGTCTATAGATCTTGGCATCCATAGCTAATTCTAATGGTAGTAAGTTGAATAGCTCCATTAGGAAAGACCTCAACACCTTCATATGGTCCTAACCACCTTGTCTGCAATTTTCCTGCATTGTCCTGATATCTTGAGTCATAGAGTAGAGCCCAATCTCCTGGATGGAATTTCTTATCCTTGATAAATTTGTCATGCCACTTGTTTCTTTGATGCTGCACTACTTTTGTATGCTATAGGGTTGCTCTTCTTATCTCATCCAAGGTGTTGAGTTGCATGATTCTTTCTCTTTGTGCCTCAAAAATATCCATCCCCAAATCTACTACAATCTACAGAGTCTTATATTCAAACTCAACTGGCATCATAGTTGTCTTTCCATATAACAACTCAAATGGTGTGAAGCTTGTAGTTTTTTTCCAAGTTGTCCTATAGGCCCAAACAACTTTTGGTAATCTGTTTTCCCAATCCTTTCTATGAATAGCTATTGTTTTGGTCAAAATGGCTTCAATCTCTTTGTTGGTCACCTCAACTTGGCCATTAGCCTATGGGTGATAAGGAGTAGACTTCTTGTGCCCTATGTTGTACTCGTTAAATAGTGCTACAACAAGGGTTGATGTGAATTGTTGCTCTTGATCAGTCACTATTTCTCTTGGGACTCCATTTTGTGTGAAAATCTCTTCATAAAGAAATTTTGCAACCTTGTTATCTCTTGCATGTTTCATGGCCTTAACTTCTACCCACTTTGTCACATAATCAGTGCATACCAATATATAATACTTACCATTTGATGGAGGGTCAATGGGTCCCACAAAATCCAATCCCCACTTGTTAAAGGGAGTGATTACTACCTAAGGGAAAAGTGGCATCTCATCAGATCGGGTTGGTTTTCCCATTCTCTAACATCTATCACATTTTCTGGTATACATTCTTGCATCCTTGTGGAGTGTTGGTCAGTAATATCCTGTGTTCAAAATCTTCATTGTTGTGCTTTTGGCGACAAAGTGTCCACCACATGGTTCATTGTGACATGCATGCAATATGTCATATGACTAATCTTCTCTCACACATATCCTCATAACTTGGTCAGGTACAATATAAAACAAACATCTACAATCCAAGAGAAAGGAAAAGATTTTTCAATGAGTTTCATTTTCTATTTTGGAGAGAAGTGAGAAGGAACTCTACCTGTGACCAAATAATTTGCTACGTCATTATACCAAGGTGTTTGTACACTGAGGTAGAATAGATTCTCATCAGGGAAAGAGTCATCTATGGGCTTATTGTCTTCTAATGTAGTTAGTCTTGAAAGAAAATCTGCATCAACATTGGCTCCCTCTAACATATCCACAATGGTTATATCAAAATCTTGCATCAAAAATAACCATCTTGCCAATCTACCTGTGATCAAAGGTTTATTCATGAGATATCTAATGGTTGCATGATCAATGTGCACAAAGATCTAGTAGCCTGTTATGTAATCTCTAAATTTGTTTAGTGCATAAATTACTGTCAACATTTATTTATATGTCATTATATAATTGAATTTAGCTCCTTGTAAATTTTTGCTGACAAAGTAAATGGCATTTTCAATAGATCCATCTTTATGTCCTAATATTGCTCGTATGGCATAATCTAATGCATCAGTATGGATTTAGAAAGTCAGCTCCCAATTAGGTCCTTTGAGTATAGGAGCATGAGTCAAAGTTGCCTTCAAGTCAGAAAATGTCTTGTCACAAGCTTTAGTCCACTGAAATTCAACATCTTTAGTGAGAAGAGTGTATAATGGTGTTGCTACCTTGCTAAAATTCCTGATGAAATGCCTATAATATCCTGCATGACTCAAGAAACTCCTAACATCCTTCTATTTTATAGGTGTGGGTAAATTTTTGATCACCTCAATCTTTGCAAGATCTACTTGAATTCCCTTGTGGGAGATGTAGTGGCCAAGAACTACACCTTCTTGCATCATCATGAAGCACTTTTCACTATTCAAGGACAAGTTTTGGTCTTCACATCTTTGTAGGACTCTTTTGAGATTTTCCAATGGGTGCTGCCACAATAGTGGTTTACACTTTCTGGGAGATCCTAATTTTTGCTGAAATCACACATTTTTAGAAAATATAATGATTTAAGCCTTGAAAATTTCTACTTAAAGGATTCCAATTGAATAGGATTTGATAAAACTACCTTAGAACAAGCCCCCTTGGATAGATCCTCGCTAGTTTTAAACCATACCTATAACGAAGTCTCCTTTACACCTATCAAAATGTTGATAAAAAACCACTTTTGATTTACCTTTTGGGGAATCAAATGAATTCATTTAAAATTTATTTTTGTAAGTATATAGTCCTTATTATAAGCTTCCAAAAATTGTAATTTTAATTAAATTAAATTTGATTATTATATTTATTTTTTATTTCTTGTGAATGTAGGTTCTTCACTAAAAATCAAGCTCTCTGTTCTACACATGTGGAAAAATAGAATATTATCAAAATTTATTTTTAAAAAATATGAGTGCACTAGATATTGGAGTCTTTGATCCAACAAAAAAAATTAAATTGAATTTTGGTACATACAAAAAAAGTTACACGTTATACGGTCGCGCTATGTCTAAATTTTAATTGGTTTGACTTTGAAACTTGATTAAAGAAAAAATATTCAATAAAAAAATGTCTAACCAAGTGGAAGCACTAGATATCAAAGTTACAAATCTAAATTCGAAAGAATTATCATTTTATTCTTCATGGAAAAAAGTTATGTATTATACGGTGTCACTTTTTAAAAATGTTGTTTTATGAGAAAAACTAATTTTTAAGGGAGATGGAAAAAGAAGTGCAATCTAGTTCCAAAAGTTTTGAAAAAAATATATTTAGAATCTATAGGAAAAATGCAACAAAACTCTAGTTTGCATCATATTCAAACTCCTCACAGTTTAGCCACTATAGGTTCTCAAAAGTGAAGATTTAGTTAAAAAAAATATTTTAGTGTCCAGTTTGGCCAAAAATTGTAAACCACTATTGTGGGATCATCCCAATGTTTGATTACAATCAACACCATAAGTGGTAAAGTCATCCATATAAATTCTCATGCAATCATGAGAAATGTTTGAGAATATGCTAATGAATGCCCTTTGGTAATTTGTAGGTGCATTGCATAATCCAAATGGGAGTATTGAATAGGCATAGGTCCCCCATGGACAGGTAAATGTAGTCTTCTCTTGGTCCTCAAGTACAATTTGGATTTGGTTGTAGCCATTGAATCCATCTAGAAAAGAAAAGTATTATTTTCCTGCAAGTGTGTCCAAAACATGATCAATGAAGGGTAAAGGAAAGTGGTCCTTCTAGGTAGTAGCATTAAGTTCCCTATAATTAATGCAAACTCGCCATTTCCCTCATTTCTTGGGAAAAATCACTAATGGAGACACCCACTGACTATCTGAAATGGGGTAGATAAATCCCGCATCTAGTAATTTTTATAATTCTCCTTTCACAATCTCTCTTAGTGCAGGGTTAATTCTTCTTTGTGGTTTCCTTACTAGGGTGCAATCATCTCTGATGTAAATTCTGTGTGTACAAATTTTAAGATCCAATCCCTTCATATCATAATAATCCCATGCAAATGCATGTTGATGGGTCCTTAATAAGTTTTTCAATAACAATTATTGTTCCACATTCAATTTACTATTAACATTTAGATATTTTCCCTCTAACACCTATACTTGTATAGTTAACTCTATCATGGCTACTTCATTAACACATGGTAACTTTATTTCATATGACATCAATGTATGGAACACACCTATTGATGTAAGAAGTCTATCTGCAGGAATGGTGGTTGTAGGAAGAGTGACTGTAGGAAGAACTGGTAGAAGTGTCTTGACTGAAGTAGAAAAATAAGAAGATGATGCTTCCTCCACTTCACAATGGTTTTCAATGATGTTACTCAATACTTCATCCTCATCTTGGAGCTACATGAAAGAGCTTATACTTAGCATCATAAGTTGTGCTATAGAGTTAACTTCCTTGGCCTCTTCACCAACATGTGGCCATATGGGATTATCTTCATCTTGAGATGGCTAAGCAAGCAGATAAAGAAAAAGATTTTTAGTGCTCCTCCAATCTAAAATGGTCATGTCACCTGACCGATATCCAATGTATGCATTTGTAGCTGCTAACCATGGCCTTCCAGGGATAATGGGATACCTACCTAGTCTAGAAATACCACAAGATCCTCCACTACACCATCAAGCTTAACAGTAGAGCTATCAACAAGCTGTGGGATAGTAGGAGTAGATCTTATGCTTACAATGTTTAGTTTCTACAGGATGTATTTGGTCATAACATTTATTGCTGCCCCTAAATCAATTAGAGCATTCTTTACTTGGACCTTATTTATGACAAAACTACCATAGGACTACCTGGGTCATTGTACTTGGGAACAATTACTTTTACCAGCATGATGTCAGCTAGCTGTCCCACCACATGAACTATATTGGGTCCTTCTTTTTCCTACCTGGATTCTTAAGACATGCTTCCTTGATTGACTTTCCATAGATTGGAACATCCTTTATGGCCTAAAATAGAGGTATCTAGACACATATATGCTTCAGCTGATCCAAAATATCAAAAGTTGTATCCTCCTTTTCTTCCTTCTTCTTGAAAACTTCCAATCTCTGAGGAAATGGTGGTTCTTGTTTAGTCTACTTGACTTGGACTGGTTCAGGGATTTTAGATACACTTGACTGAATGGGATCATTCAGAGGTTTCTCTTCCTCTTCCACAAGAAGCTCAGTGATAATGGGCTTGGAAGGGGCTGGTAGAGAAGTTTTTGAACACAAGTGGATATCACTTACACTCACAACATATGTAGGGAATTGATTTGAATCAATAGAGTATGTAGGCTATTGTTGTGGTTTGTTATTTGGATTAGGTGTGGGTTGAGCTAGTAGATGAGTAGTTTTAGGTGCATTTGAGCTTGGATTAGTAGGTTGAGGCATTATAGTAGGTTGTTGGGGATGAGAAGGTGGTTGTATGCAACTGGTTGTCTAGGTAGGCCATTGTTGTCCTCCTCTCCATTGATTTGTGTGCTGCCAATTTCCTGGAGGTGGTTTCCAATGCCCTTGAAATTGTTGTCAATTCCCCTAAGGTTTTTGCAACTAGGGTGGTGAACTCTGATGACTAGGCCAAGCATTTGGAGTGTTACTCCAAGGCTATGGTGGATATCCTCCATAATTGGGTGGATATGGGGGCTTCCATTAGTTACCAGATGAATAGGAATTAAAATATGGCCCAACATAGGATAATGGATCTGATGGCATACCTTGTCTTAGAGCCCAAGACATCCTTTTTGCAACATAGTATACTTGGTCTTATTCAATCTAGATAGGATTGAACTCAGGTGGAACCTACTTGCTTTCAAGATTAGCTATCATCTTACATTTGCAGTCCTTATTCTTTTGTCTGTAGTGGGGGCAATACTCTATCAACATTGCCTATGCTTCCTCTTACTTCTTCTTGGCCTGAAGTGTATGTAGATGAGTAGCTAGATTATTTATAATGTTTTGCTTAAATTCTATCAACAAATGTGTAATCTCCATTCTTGAAACTCCACCGGTAGTTGACTTACCCATGGAAGATTGGTAATCTCTCCCCTTCTTTGAAGCTTCCCTAGAATAGTTCTAGCATATTTTCTTGATATCTTCCCAAGGAACTTGGGAGATATGTCCTCCTCCCATGACGTCCAAATCATTAGTGTAGCTATCATTGACTCCCCTAAGAAAAAACAATTTTTTTGAGTCTTCATTAAGTGTATGATTTGGAGATTTTTGTAAGAAAAACAAAAACCTTGCAATGTAATCTTCCAGGCTCTTATCTTCCTTTTGCTACATCCTGAAAATTCCACCTCCTCTCATATCACTACCCCTACAATATTCCTTGTATTTCTCAAGGAATTTTGTCTTCATGTCTTCCCAAGTTTCCACAGTATCTCTACCTAGGCTCATGAACCATTTTAATGTAGCATCTTTCAAAGTGGTAGGAAATAGCTCAAGCCTATGGGTATCAGTAGTATAATCATCACTCCTGCAGAGTATGTTAAACTCAAATAGAAAAGTATTAGGATCTTTTGTGACAATTCCATAAAACTTTGGAAGTGCTAAGGTAGGAATGTTCTTGATGTTGTCAACTTCATTCTAATGGCAATGGGGAAAGGAAAAACTGGTTGGTTAGGTTTTTTCATATTAGCATCACCCATGCCTACTTGATTTGGTTCCAAAGCAAAGGGGTTTTCAAGCTAACTTTGATCTTCAGAGGAGACTTCAGAACTATTTAGATCAGGATATGCATCAGCAAAGGGGTTTTGAGATATGTTAAAGAGAAGGGTAATGGGTGTCTGACACACCTTTTGTTTTGTTTGAGTTTTTGTGAAGATATTGATTCTTACTCAAGATGATTTTATACCTTTTACATGTTGTTAAGCTTGAATGAACATTAAGTGACATTGATTTTTATCAAGATGATTAAATATTACTTTCGAATGAACACTATAACATGAAATGCATTTCATTAAGTTGTATCCACTTTTCATTAATTTTAACTTCTTTTGAAATAAAAATCAGCTGCACACTTCATTACACAAGTTTAAAAAACAAAATAATGTCAAATGTAATTTCATTCAACAGAACTTGAAATCATGGGTATTCTCAAAATGAGTGTTTGATAAAAATGTATTGGTAGACATGTATGAAAAATGTGGTACAATAGAAAAGGAAATGAATTGTTTGAAAAAATCCTCAAAGAAATAGATGTATTACCAATTGTAATTCATAAGTTCTATTAAAATGTAATTTTGTTAATCTATAACATACATTATCAATAATAACTTTAAACCATTCTAAGATAATTATACATTCCATTTTGAAAATTCAAGGTAGAAAGACATGCACACAAGGAACAAATTAGATCAAATATCAATTCTTATATATCAAACTGTAGAATAATTGTGTTTGTGTGTATACAAATTTGGCATATGCCTACTCAAAACAAGATTTATAACAAGTTTTAAAAATTGTGGCATATATGCCATCTCAAGATCTATCAAACCCTAAGTACATGCCAATCTATATCATATCCTAATCCTATGCTAGACCATCAAAGTTGAGCCTCCTCGAAGAAGTTAGTTGCTCTGAAGTTTCCTACACAATAACATTTCAAACCACAAATTAGATTAATTATGTGAATGGTTGACATGATAGACTAGTAAATAGAAACTTATATACCATCATTTATAAATTACAAATTTAACATCAAAATCAGTATACATGTAATATATTATATCAATAATGCAATTCTTGTTTACCTCAAATCTTGCTCTCTTTTCTACAAGATGTTTTGCATATGATTGTCCCTTAGAATGATCAGGAGTCCTTGTATAAAGTAATGGTCTCACACTCGTCGCAGTGTTGAGTCGAATAGAGGACTATAGCAAATATAATAAAAATGATACAAATTAACATATAATTGTTGACAAAAAATCATATCTACTAATCACATATCTACTCCGATCTAAACATAAATGATCTACAATATAAAATAAACACATACCTGTTGTGATGCTATGACACTAGATGGGATCATAGTGGATGGATCAGCTAAGATGGTTTCTTGTATAAAAAATGACAAGAATGTAAATGCACATGCACATATAATTATAATGTCGATAATAAAAATATATATATACCTATTGTGCAACTTCATCCAATGGGTTAGACCCAGTCAACAAGGATGTATAAGAACCAGGCTGCTACATAAAAAGACAAGATTACATTAGACTATCAATATATGTAGTACATGTATTTAAATATAATAGATTTCAAACGATTAAAATCTAAAATAACAGTTTAAATAATTTATCGTATACTGGTTCTCTAAGGAAAATGAAATGGCAGTATGTGTAGCCTCCTACACTTCTGACATCTGCTCCTCTATCAACAACTGTTAAAGATTCTAGCACATAAACATTTATTAGTACAAATATCTCTCATAAAATATGAAATAATTTACATAAAACACACTATGAATTTAATTTAAGTCTTATCGGTCCTCCAATTTCATCCTTGGTAGTCGATGTCTCTCCTACAAATGCTCCAATTTGTGCTCTATCAACTCCTACATCCAGCATATCATGAACCTCATACTTGGATGTGTCTATGAGAGCCTCAATGGATTGTCAGAGAGGACTGAAACATAAATTATTGCACATCATGTAGCAATGAGGCACACAAATATGTCCCAAAGAGGACAATGTACCAGTGGGAGCTGATGGTTGTGTACCAGTGGGAGTTGTTATAGTAGGTGCACCACCATCATGTTGGGATGTATTAGGTGTAACACTGCCATGATGGGATGCACTGTCAAATGGTTATGCAACATGATGGCTCTACATGACCAAGTGGTCACTCAATGAATGTAACACATAAATCTACAACAATCTTAGGGTAAGGTAGTGGAATTAGAGCAGCAATAGGTGGAGGAGGATGAACTGGGGTGACTCGGCATGCCCTAGGTCTATCCTATGGCATCCCTCTACCAACACCCTAGAAATCTCGCATGTCAAAGTAATTGACATGTTTCCCTAGCACAAACTCAGCAGATAATTTTTGAAGAAAATATTAAGGGACATCAAGATCGTTGTTGGGTGGTTTATCAAAAACCATCCACCATCTCCAAAAATTATCTAATATGCCTCTATAGGTGCACCATTTAATTGAAAATTTTGGTTTCCACACATTAACAGGTTGTCTTTTTCTCTAATCGATGAATAATTGGGCTAGTTGGGCTTTCTAAATATCAAGAGCCTTCACCTCATCATATGATAACCCATCAGCATAAAATTGTCTTTGTTCCTCTGACCATTGTGCAAATCTATTATGTTGAGTTGCCAAAGTTTCAACATTTAAAATGATTATTTCCAAAGTGTTTTTCATGTCTGATAGTTCATCGAGTGTCTCATAGATTTGACATACTTTTCTTAATTGATCTAAATTTCTATGAATAGACTCATGTATTGTTGGACATTTTGATTTGGAAACAATGGTTGCAATGAAGGAGGATTAGGAGGGTTTTCATTTTCTGTAGGATTAGGGTTTTCATTTTTTGTGGAGTCAAGGTTTTCATTTTGTGTGGGGTTAGGGTTTTCATCTTGTGCAGGGTTAGGATTTTCATTGAATTTTTTTTCAAAATTAATGATGGTTTTCATGCAATAAAAAATCTATCAAATTTACCCTTTTTTTTACTAAAATTAAAAAAAAAAAGAAAAATGAATATAAATTGAATAAAAATTAAAAAAACCAAACATACCTTAGAAGTTTGATAGATATTTTAACAATTTCACCTCTGCCAAATGGATATCTGAGTTCAACAGTTGAAACCACGCACAAGAAGCAACTTAAAATAGCTTTCGGATTTTTTTTATTTTTTTGTTTATAGCACAAGAAATGAATATTTGTTTCCTTTTTTATAGACTTTTTAATAAAATGATTGGGTCCAGGACCCAACCATATTTAACTGCAGGTAGTTTTTTAAAAAAGTTTAATATAATATATATTATAATATAGTATGATATAGTATAATATATATTATAATATAATATACATTATATTATAATATAATATATGTATTATAATATAATATATATAATATAATATAATATATGTATTATACTATTATATTATATTATATTATATTATATTATATTATATTATATTATATTATATTATATATATTATATTATAATACATATATTATATTATAATACATATTTTATAATATAATCTAATATTATATAATATGACCTCTCAGTTTTTTTAATTATAACACAAAAAACAAATATCTATTTTTGATTTTATATTATTTTAATATATAGTCAACAGTTTTTTTCAAATGTATAATATGAAAATATAATATATATTATATATTATATTATGTATAATATATATTATAATATAATATACACTATATTATGTATAATATATATTATATTATATTATAATATTCTAAAATAATATAATATAATCATAAAATTTAATAAATTTAATATTATATAAATATTATAATATTATAATATATTAAATATATTACAATATAATATTAAATTAATAAACATTAGTATAAAGTTTTTTAATTTATTGCATATATGATAAATATATTAAAAAAATATTATAATATATAAAATAAAACATTTGATTGGGGTCGGACTCGACGCCTTTATAAAGACTGGTTTAAACAAAATGGATATTGTACATGGGCCTGCAAAAATTCAAAGGCATGAATTTTGCATTTTTGGATGTGTTAAAAACACCTTTTTTTCACATCGCCACTTTTTGGGACCCCATGATCTTGCACATACCCTAAAATAGAGACTGGATGTGCTAGACTACCCCTTATATGCACCAAAAAGAGGCTCATATGTGCTAAAGGATGATTCAAATGTGTCAAAAAAAAAATGGATGCACTAAAATATGATGCAAATGCGCTAGAAGATTGTTCAGATGGGCTAGAAAATGTTTCAGATGTGCTGGAAAAGGACTCAAATGTGCCAAAAAATGATGTGGATGCACCAAAATAGGTAATGTATGCGCTAAACTGGAAGTTTGTTCACTATTTTGACAGTCTATCTAGTTTTTTTTGCTTTTAATCAGTAAAATGGATGTTTCCAAGAGTAATCTTCTGATCAATGATTCTTTGCTTGGTTGTTTTGTTTGTGAATTATGGGAATTAATTGCTTTAAATGGATACTTTCTTTGAAAAAGACTCCACACACAACAACATGTTGTAAACAGTTGTTTCAAGTCTATGAATTAAATATTGAGTGTGTGTTCAAGAATCTAGTCTAATTCCTTTGATTTCCACAAGTATAGCACAATCGAAAACAAATCAAACACTTTTCTAATGTCAAGGGTCACTTAAAATACCACAACCCACATCTGAAAACTATGTCAGCTCACACAGTCATGTCACCCCCTAGAGGGCACCCATGTTTTTGCATTTCTCGGGTCTTAACCAAAGTTGAATCCTCCACTTTTGGCCAGGGATCCCTAATAGTTATATGGTGAGTCTCTTGGGGGTAGATTCTTCCCTCCCCTTGCACTATGATATAGAAAGTGTTCAAAAACTAACTCAGCTGGCTTCTACATTTAAAGTCCATAGTATAGGTTTCCATTCAGTGCAAAAAATAGATAAAATCTCTTAGGAGACCTCCCAACCTTTAGAACAAAGGTTTTGGGGATGGTTATCTTGCACACTACCATTGAACTGTGAATTTCCTCGGATTCACTTTTGATTATAGTAGGTCAAAAAACTTGGCTTTAGTTATTCCCACTTAAGTTGTTCCTGTAGGGTGAGTACTTTTTCCCACTATGGAAGGCCTTCTAAAGGATGTATTGCATAAAATAAATGAGTGAGTTTGGCATTCTGGTCACCCAATAAAGGGGAGAGCATAATCGTATCACTTTTCAAGCACAATAGACAAGGGGTTCATTAACCTTTTAATTAAGCTAAGTGCCTAATTTAATCAAAAGAAAGAAATTATATAACTCCAGCCCCTACAAACACCATTAGTAGTTTTGTTTAATTGTCTTTGACAAGCGTATTCAAGCACCTACAACACATAAAATATAAATTAATTCTCAAAATTTTGAATTTTTGTGAAATAAGCCAAATGCACTAAAACATTAAGCATATGCACCAAAAGATCACACCAATGCACTAGAATATACATTGTATGCACTAAAAAAACTAATAAATGCACTAAAATAATAGCTAGATGTGCTAAAAGATCCTCTTAATGCACTAAAATATGAACTATATGTGCTAAGGATGATTTGGATGCACTGTAATAGGTATTATATGCACCAGAAGATGTTGTGTATGTGCCAAAAGAAGTCCATGTCTAAATCTATAAGCACACTTTCCAGAAAATGTTAAAAATGGGGCTTTTCCCCATAGTGGGTGCTAATATATGTGTGAGGTACAATGTGTAAATGAATAACAAGATCACACAAACAATGAAAAATTATATGAGAGAATTCCAATAACAATTTAATCTGATTGAAACACACAGATTCTCTAAAACCATCCCATTGCTCTCTATCTCCAAGGATTCATGAAATCATAATTTCTCTTAGATTGTGTATGCACTATGACTGCTTAGAATGACAACCTAGAGAACGAGAATGATGTAAATGCAGTAAATCTAATCTTATATGATGATTGATGAACTATATGATATGATTCAAGACATTTTGTAGTGTCTACATTTGGTTATATGTTTTATGATGTATTTTTTGAAGTCGTTACCATTGAAAGATAATGTTGTGTGGAAGTCAATTGTACCGGCTGGGAAGAAAGTCTACTGGTACTTGGAATGTCTTGTAGAGAAGGAAAAGATTTGTAAAGAATACTTTGCAAACAAAATAAATGCATGGAACTCTGGTATGGTTTCTAGTTCAGTTGGGACGCTTGAAATAGGATCTTCCTCTAGGAAGAGGACAACAAGAAGGATCATTTCATGTTCTCTGAAAATAAATAAGTTGAAGATAGAGGAGAAGAAAGAAGAAAAAGAAGTAAAGATTACAAAGAAAATTGATATGGTACCAATGGATGATGATGATGAATATTTTTACTAAAGAGAAGGTGTTGAAGATTCTTGTGTGATTCGATGGACTAAAGAATATTGGAGATGTTTGGTTGTCTTGACCAACATATGGATAAGATCACAGACAACTTGGTTGTTTATATAATTCATAATGATATTTATCCGAGCGAATTGACAAAAATTTTACCAGAAGTATTGATTGAACATATTGAAGATAGACTAAAGGTAATTCACCTAGGGAAACAAGAGAAAAAGAAGAGATTCAATTTTCTATGGAAGAAAGATGTAGAAATACACATAAGAGATTGACTGAGAGCATAAATGAATGAAGACATGCATCAAAAGTGTAAACAGTGTGTATAGGTATTTTCACAAGTGGCCTAATGCTATAAAAAACCATAGAGAAAAAATTGATGCCATTGAGCTTGAGTTGGATTCTATTGGAAAAACATATGATATTCTTAATGACAGGGATGGAGCGTAGAAGAAAAGGATCAATTCCTTACAGTCTGAACTTACAGACATTTTGGTATAGTGGGATAGTATTGTGAAGGCATTTTGCAAAGTCAAAGAGAATTGAATTGAGATTAGAACAACTTTCTAGTCTCTTGGTGGAAGCTAAGAAGAATAAACTGAATATCACTATCCCAAGTTCCCTTCTTAAAACAATTGATTTGATAGTGATGAACAACAGTATTTGTGTAAACATCATATTAGCCCAGTGGATTCCTAGAAGACATTTCTTCTAAAATTAAAAGAAAAATATAAAGAGATATTTTAGGAGAAAAAGGATTGAGGTAAAGAACAATTTTTTATATCACTTTTTTGAAGTTTTTTTTTGTTGAAAATTTTGGTGCAAGGGGGAGATCAATATTTCTTTCTTTTCCATTGATGTCAAAGGGGGAGAGAGAACATGTGAAAAATGGAAATCATTACAACTCATCAAATGAAGAGAACTACAATGGATGTTGTTGTTGGCTTTTAAAATCATGTGCTGCCATCAATGAAAAAGGGGGAGATTGTTGGAAATTGGATTGCATCAAATGGTTGTCATTGATGTCAACTCAGTACCAAATGTATGAGATGTTTACCAGAAGCTATTCCCTATCAAATATGTTCTTGCTTGTGAATCAGTGTGCTAGTTTTTGGGTCTAGATTCTACCACAAGACAACTATGACTATGATATATTAACTATATTTCATTATGATTCACTCAAATAGCTATATTTGAGATCTTGAGATGTTTTGTATTGGGAGCAGAAAGTTATCAATGATAGAGTTCAAATTTGTACACTATAGTTGTTTCTTTGTTCAATATAGTTGCTTTTTTTTTGGGTCCCGATCTTGGCCGACCTAACACATGTTATGTATTAAGAAGATTAAATCTACCTTGGGGATGTTTTGTATATATCTTAGCCGACTTAATTTGATGTACTATATATATATGTATGTATGTATGTATGTATGTATGTATGTATGTATGTATGTATGTATGTATGTATATATGTAAATATAATGTTTTGAGGAAAAGAAAGAGAGAAAGTGAAGGATGCAAAGTGTGAATTGTGAAGTATTCAAAGTACAAACGAGAAGTGGGTGTGCGAGTGTGGAAGAAGGGTGAAAGAGGATTTCAGCCTAAATATTGAAGATCAAAATAGAATTGTTGAGTGACTACTAGGAGAAGCAGTACTAATTATATAGAGCTTGATTCAGAATTGAATTTTGTACAAGGAAGGTGTATTCCATTAGTTCATACTTTTGGCAGTGAGCCATAACTTTCATACTTCTAGCAGTAAGCCATTCTTTTGTATCTCCGAGTTGTAGCCCTCTGGACAGTGAGTCCTATTGGCAGTGAGCCTTTTTGTAATCGGTTTTGGTATTCTATATAGTGTGAGTTAATCCTCATCATTTTTTTCCCTCATTTGGTTATCCACGTAAAATCCGGTGTTATTGTGTTTATGTGATGGTTTTTAGTTACAGTTCTTGCACTTAATGTTTAATTATCTAAGAAGTGTTAAGGTTATGTTTTGGTAAATACTTTAATTGTTTAATTTGGTGACAACTAATTCACCCCCCCTCTCAGTTGTCTAGTTCAACAATGTATATGTTTATTTAGGTCCAATTTAAGGTGTGATGTGGTCTTCCTTCATTTCTTTCAATCATGGGAATGTTTTGGTGTCGACATAACTTGAATTTACACATTTAAGGTGTAGTGCCAACATTGAATGTTGTTTCTAAGGTTGCGAATGGTATAAAGGCAAGGTGAATTGTTGGAGAAGTGTGTGTAGATGTGAGGGTGTGTTGAAATGTGAATTTAATTAGATGCAGAGATCTAAAGTTTGATCTTAATGCTTATGACTCCAATGTGGTAAGAAGAAGGGTCTACATTTGTAGATTATCTAAATTTTCTAATTGCATTGAGTTGGATGTTATTGATGGTGCAGAGAATGTAGTGGTAGATATTTTTTGTTGTTTTGAGATGTATTTCGCATTGTGAGAATCTTCTATCTTCTTCTTTCTAATCTAGGAGTAATCCCTTCTTTCTTTTGGGCAGTGAGCCCTCCAATAGTGAGCCTATTTTATTTAGTATTGCAATTACATTATATTGTGACCTAAACATCACCGTGATTTTTCCCTTCTTGTGTTTTCCACATAAATCTAGTGTTCTCATGTGTATGAATGTTTTTTCATTACTATTTCTTATGTTTATATTCTTCCAATGCATGATAAAGGTTTAAAGGTTGTTAAGGGTTTAATGATAAATATAGATCTAAATGTTAATGAGGGTTTTGATGTTTTAATGTACAACTACTTCACCCCCCTCTCAATTTTCTTATGCATTCAACACCATATTATTATCCCTTTCCTCTAAACCCCTCTATTTTTCCTGACCTTCTCAAACTTTCAAAACTCTTAATCTAGAATTTCTTTTCTTCAACCTTTGTTTTCCCTTTCTCTTAGTGGATCATTAAATTTTATCTTAATAACTATCATGAGAAGTACAAATCTTAATAAGATCATAAAATGAATTCTAGATGCCCTAACTCTTTGAGCTAAGGATGTCCTTAGGGGTATGAACATACCCTAACCATATAAGCTCAGTTTGTGTTTTGTCATCAGTGTTTTAAAGAAAGACAATCTTAATGACTAGAATGAGGAGTAAGGATAGTCTTTGGCTACCACATAATCACTAATTCAAGGTCATAGAATCACCATAGTTCCAATCACAATCCTAACAAGGTTACTAAGGTATGGTAACATGAAGACTTCATCAAATGAAAATGACCACCAAGAATGGCAGTCAAGAACAATCATCTCATTTGAATGATAATAAAGAGGAATCTAGAAGCTAGTGATCAAGATGCATAAAATAATATTTCAAAGCATGACATTACAAAGAGGGAGAGTGGTCCCAATTGGATACCTACAAACCTTAACCACGGACATATGAATCTTTTTACTTTTGTTGGAAATTCTTACTTTAATTGATTTTATTGCCTATGTGCTTTGTGCTAGAAGGTATAGATGTATTGTAGTAAAAAAAATATATGAACAAGATCTCAAGTCAATAGTCTATTAAAGAGATTTATTGCACTATAGGAAAAAAAAATTGATCAAAGGTATAAATTAAAGATAAAAAACAAGGTGATGACAATTCATAGTTCTTGTAGATAAAGATAGTGGAAATCACTATGAAGAAAATGGTCAGTTTTATCATGAATTCCAAGGGAATAAATGAGAAGTGATGGTCACCATTAATCTCATAACCTCTTGTAGTTGTACCTTGTCATTGGTCAAGGTTGAAGGGATGTGTAACAAAGAATACCAAGTTATTTATGTCATGTAAGGACAACCATAAGTTTATGTAATTCATTTTCATTGATAACAGTGGTTTATCATTTTTTATAGTGGCCTTTAGGCAAACATAGGGGCAATATCATGTACCATAAAGTAAGTATGATAGTCCATATTGAAGGTGATAGTAACCAAGAAGGATGGTTCCAGTAATCTCATAAGAAGACAATCATAGCTTATGTTTTCGATCAAAACCATGAATGGAACAAGTGACATTAATCTTTATGGATCAAAGGTAACAAAGTATAGTGAAAGGTAGTCATAATACATGAGGGTAGACCATGCAATATCAATCATCAGAAGGAAAAGGATAGTCTTTAGGACTATAAGAAAGAACTTGGTTGTTATTTGTGATAGTAAATGACCAATGAAGTGTAAGACAATGATAAAATTAAGAGGTATGACAATTTTGAAGGTTCATGAAGAATTAGCAATCAGAGATGGTCCTCTAGGATTCAATGCATGATGGCAGTGTCTTGAGGTTTTCATGGAAAATTAGTGACTACAAGTAAACAACACTATGAGGTGAAGTGATTAAGGATGAAAATATCTAAAAGGAAGAGGACAAAAAAACATATTAATTTCTCTCACTCTTTTAATTTCCTACATATATTAAGCACAAAACATGATGAAATTACCAAATGAAAAAGCTACTCACCAACCACCTAGGGGACTCTAGAATAAAGAGGAGACAAGACCGAAATAGAATAGGGGATAAGTCATGCAAAGACCATTAATGCAAGATATAAGTGGACCAATGTTGAGTTTCCTCACATGTAAAAAGACAATTTTGATGTATTTAATACTAAGCCTATATAGATTGTGATTTTTACTAGACTTCAACTTGGATGGAGAACATTCACATTGTAATTTTTTGTTTGATGAAAACATGTCAAATGGTATCTTAATGGATTTTATTACCTATAAGAGAAATTTAATTCCATGTCACCAACATTCCAAGAAGGTACACTATTAGTATACCAGAAATTATCGACAATTGTTAGAGGATTCAACAATGAAACTTAGATTTTCAAATAGGAGCAGTTTCTTTTGAGCATAATGAAGTTGAATGATTCTTCTTCTAACTTTTAATTGATATGGTTCTATCTATTTTAAGCATGTTCTCACTATCTACTGACAAAAGGATAAGGTGGATGAAATACTCTAACCTAATTTATATTTGTGAGTTCTCCTCTCATGTTCTTGGGAGTTATTTCATCTATGTAGACAGGAACCTATCTAGGTATTTAAAAATAAGGGAATTAAAAGAAATTCCAAAAAAAAAAAATCAACCTTTTTCAGACCTCAAAATGCTATATATTCTATAAAAATGAGTAATGGTTAGCTATATTATATAAATATTTATGTTGATTCACCCATATATTCAAAAGATAAATATAAACCCTCTTAATTTTATATAGAAAGAAGACATACTATATAGGAAGTAAGGCTAACCCCATTATCCCACAATCTTCCAATATCTAGTGGTAATGCAACCTACACAAGATAAAAATATTATTTTTACAAACTATTTATGAGTATCAAAGACAACCCAAATTTATCTTATTATCTACTCTTTCAAGACGTCCATATTCTACTTATAAACACTACTAAAAAAACACTACTCAATAATATAAACAAGGTTCACATCATGGAAAAGGAGGGAGAAGTGACTGAAAATACAAAAAAGGTGAAAAGGTGATACACCAATAATAGGAGAAGCCCTATACCTACTTATGAAGAACAAAACAACCTCAAGGATCTGACTTGTATTCACACAAACTCATGGAATACTATCATAAAGGTTAGGAGGAGAAAGGTGTAGTTGTGAAAGGAACTGATATCCACAAGAGAAACCTACAATTCTTTAAGAAAACACAAAGGAATTGTACAAGAGAAAGGCAATAATCAGTTCTTTTATTGATTGTGAAGGCTCAAGCATGTGTTATAAATTTGATATGTAGAAATTGATACCAAAAGTCTAGTCACTCCCCATCTTCTACCTAATTAAAAGATATAAGAGAAAAGTAACTAATTGTTTGAGAGAAACAAGGAAAATGTCTTCAAAAGGAGAACAAGGAGTACAAGTGCTTCTCCAATGCTTCAGTTGGCTTAAGTTCCATGTTACATATCCAGTTTTTGGTGTAGAAAGTAAATGGTTGTTCCACAAAAATATGAAGGACTTAAAACACATCACATGTTCATATCTATGTTGCAACTTCAACCTCGAAGGAATAATTGATGAGAGGAAAATCCAAATTCTGGAACCCTAGTAAGATTATGTGTATAAGGATAAGAAAATTCATCAATCCTTCAAACACGAAAGATAGTCTATCAAAGTCACACTTGTTAAGTCCCAATAACATGTAGATAGTTGACCTCCCGCAAATATTAATAATGATTGTTTGAAAATGCAAAGCACTACCAAAATAAAAATAAATAAAGACAATCTAAACATTCCCATTGTACATCAACATTGAGCTTGGCTCAACTTTGAAAAAGTATTATCTTGGGAATGCATACAAACTTCAATATACCATAGCTATAATGATATCTAAGGAATATACTCAGAAACCACAGCTCATGCCTTGAGAAGAGTCCATTGTAACAAATTAGCTTTTAGCACATCCACATACTATTGTAAAAAACTGCTCAATGTCTCTTCCCAAAATGTCGAGAGTCAAGGCCATATATTTTTCCTAGATTTGCAACTAGCACTTTCCAAGAAAAAATAGAATCAACAAATCCATAGTAATTTCCTTAAGATGAAATCAAAAAAGGATGGAAACTCCTTCCAAGTAAAGAACATTAGGAAAACACAGAAAACACTGGAAGAGAGAATAACTATTAAATTCAAGACCTCAACTAAGAATATAATAGAAAACATAAAGAACATATATGACATTAGAGTCAAAATGGAAAAAGAATGTGAGCCAAATAGAAAATAATTTTTACAAGAGAGAGTGTATTCCCTTGCTTTTCTTTTAAGTATAGACCTAGGAAAAAGGCTTTACATAATTATTATTAAAAAGAAAGTTGTGGAGCTCCTATTGGGTCTAGGTCTAAATAGAGATAAAAAGTTGAGAAGCCAATGCTTTAGGTTCCCTCACACTAGTTGCATTGATATTATAGAAGATGTTTGTTGCGTCTCTTACACAATTTGAATTAACACATTGTTTTGCATTGGATGCAGGTTTGCAGCCGTGCAACTTAGGAGAGAAAGTTGTGACTAAAAGGAAAATCACTTACTAGTGAATAATATGAATCTTTATCATGCTACCAAGAGATATTATTATTCAAAATCTACTTATCAGAGAAATAAAATTCATTCCTCAACTACAATTCCATTCTTAATTGTACCTAGATGTAGAAGGTGAATGGATGGAGCATGTAAAGGTGGTAGAACCACCAGATGCAACAAGTGGTGGTTTTGGAATTGCCATGTGTTTTTGACTAAATGTAGCAGATCTGTTTTGTCTGTTTTGGTAGTTTTCTACAACAATTTCAAACAATATCTTGTCTACTTCTTTGGATTTTGCATTTCCATTTTCAAGCATACTTTGTTGTTAAGTGCAGTAGACTAGTGTGTATATAAGCAATTTGCAGAGCATTTCCAATGTTAGGATAGATCAGTTTTGTAGAATGGTGTCCTTGATGACCTCAAGAAGGTAATACATTTCTAATTTATGTAAAAATAGTGGTCAAAGAAGGAAAATTTCCTTAATCTTCTGGAGTTTCTCTTCACATTGAGCTCTCTAAGGAAAATAGCGAGAGAAGAAAATTTCCTTAGTCTCTTATGTTTGTGCTCAATTTCTTGTAATATTTCAATTCTTATTTTGTTCAATGCATGATGCAACTATCTCTGTTCAGTTTCAACACTTAAAACAACTCATTTTAGCATAATCTTTTATAGTTTTCTATTACTATTTTCAAAAGAGAAAACTGCAAGTTTATTAAGCAAGTTTCAAAGTGAACCAGTTAACATTAGCTATTGTAAATTAGTAATGTAATATCTACACTAATTATGCGTCAAGATCACTCACATAAAATGTGATTTTAAATAGTCAAAAGATGTTATTCCATAATAGCTATATTACATAGGAACACATGTCAGTGTAGTTATTATGTCTTCTATTATCCATCTCTTATGTTGCTTATATTGAATCTTGTACCTATCAAATTAATAGGATTTAATTAGTGATCATAATGTGTATATAGTGTTGAAATCCCTAGTAGTTAAGTATTAAACCACAAATACTAAACAATATGAAACCTTACATGCCAAATCTCAAAATTTGTCTCACTTTTATTTATTGCTTATTTATTTAAGAATAGACTAAGAATCTTCCATTATAAATAAAAAAACATGTATAAAAAAAATCAATATAATACCCCTGAATGAAATAAAATAACCAAACTTGGATGATACCCTATAATTTTTTACTTCCCTGTCCTAAACTAGTTCTGACAACCACATGTAATCCTTCTATTTGATCAAACTGTATTGCTATGACTTCTTGAAATGCATCAATCAGTATATGAATAAAATGAATAGATAATAAGATATATATTTATAGTAGTTTATGACAGCGGAAAATATTTACTGGAGTATAATGTATCACCAATACTTGCTCATATTGTGTATGTAGTGTTGAAAGCCCCAATAGTTAAGCATTAAACCACAAATACTAAACAATATGAAACCTTACATGCCAGATCTCAATTTTTTTCTCATTGTTACTTATTTCTTATTCATTTAAGAATGGACTGAGAATCTTCCATTATAAATAAAAACATGTATAATAATTTATCAATATAATACCCCTTAATGAAAAAAAAAAACTAAACTTGGATGATACCCTATAATTTTTGACTTGCATGTCATGAACTAATTCTGACTACCACATGCAATGCTTCTATTGATTAAATCATATTGTTGTGACTTCCTGAAATGTATCAATTAGTTTATGAATAAAATGAATAGATGATAAGATATATATTTGCAGTAGTTTCTGACACAATGAAAAATATTTACTATAGTATAATATATCACCAATTCCTGCTCATTATCTCTTGGTGATGCAACAATATTAATTATCTCAACAATAGCTTCTTGTCTCAAATCAAAGCATTTCAAAGGACCATCTTCTCCACCACAGGCTATCAATCCATGAATTGGGCTAACATTGTAACAAAATGGACTTAATTGATAAATGTCTTTCCAAAAACCATGCTAACATAAAAGTTGAGAGTTGACACTTATAAAAAGCTCTTGGCTTAGCTGTAAATCAAAACAAATTCCATTCAAATGATACAAAGATTATTGAAATCATTCCTTATAGAGCTTTGGAAAATCATGTTGATTGTAGGAGAGTGAGTGTTTAGAGGAGCAAGAAAATGGCCCTACATTCACAATAAAAAATCATAGAAAATTATGTCTCTTGGATTAGTTTTACTAATTCTAGAGATTTTTTTACATAACTTAGTAAACCCAAACTCATGCAAACCCTTCCAAAATCTCGATAATGGTTAAAAATTAGGTAACACCATGCATACCTGATATTTATGAAGTATTAATGCAAGTATATCTTTGTGCACCACACCATACTCTCTCTCTTTTAAACTGCAACATGTATCTTCATCTAAAGTGAAAGTTGTTGATTCCATGCCAAGCATGATGAAAGTTTCTCCAAAACCCTACAATGTGCCTTTCAAAATTTTGCAACATGCCTCTAGCTTTCAAGATCTACTTTCCCCTTTTTTTATGCTTCCATGGAAGACTCCTTCAAACATGTATCTTCATCTAAAATGAAAGTTTTTGATTCCACGCCAGGCATAATGAAAGTTTCTCCAAAACCCTAAACCTCCTTATTACATAGGTGTAATGAAGACAAAACTGAAACCATTTCCCACTTTGGCACCTAAGCTTTGGAAATTTTCTATTTTTCAATATCTTTTGATTTTCCCTTTCAAACAAAAAAAGGCTTGCTATTAGCGCTTAAAATTTTAACAATATGCTTTTCAAAAGTGAATTTCTATTTGTGTGACTAACTATTTAGTCATCTTTATTTCTATGACTAAATAATTTTTTATTCAATGACCAAATTAGTCATTTGATTACTCATTTATAGTTGAGTTGCAAAAAATGGTAGAATTTAGACATTTTAAGTTGTTGTGACTGAAAAAAGATATAGGATTATCGTTGATGGCATTTTTCGGGAGTCTGCTGCGGGCGCACTAGGGCACCCGTGCCTAGCCTCCTCTGGTTCGTGTTCCTGGAGTCTATGTGAGGGGGACGGGCTTTGCTGTGGTGCGGGTTGTGGCCAGGGGTGGCTGTTTCTGTTTTCTTTTCTTGAGCCCTGGTTTCCTTCCGAATTTTCTTGGTGTTGGCGGTTGGGAGTGTGGCATGGGCGCGCGGGTGACTCTTTACCTGCGTGCTCCTTCGCCTTTGCTGGCTAGGTGGAGATCTATTTGCTTCCCTATGCTGGGTGGTGTTCTTTGAGGTTTTTTCTCTTGCATGTAAATTGCAGTGGGCTGGTTTTGTTTGGGGTTTTTGTCAGATGCTTTTGGTGGGTGGTTTCAATGGCATTGAATGCATTGACTGGTGAGGTGAGGGGAGATAATGCTATGATGGAGGCTGGTGATGGGGATTCCTCTGGAGAGGGTAGGAAAAAATTGAATACCTTTAAAATGCATAAGGTAAATGGATGCTTGGAGAGGGCGCAAGTTTGTCCTATGCTGGTGATTCAATCGAAGGCAGTAGCTGATGATTTGGATTACTACAGCAATCATGTTTTGATTTGTAAGTTTATGGGGTTGAGGGTTTCTCTCTCTTTCTTGGACACTTGGATCCACAAGACATGGTCTCCGGAGGGTGACTTTGATGTTTTGTTGGCCGTAAACAATTTCTTTCTGGTAGAATTTTCATGCATTTCAGATCGAAATAAGGCATTTGAAGGGGAGCCGTATTTTTATAACCAAGTAGGTCTTTTCATAAAACCATGGCATGCAAGCTTTAATTCGGCAGAAGAGTTTCCTTCGAGGGTCCCGGTTTGGGTTCGCCTTCCTCGACTACCACTTTAATGTTGGAGAACTGATATTTTACAATCGATTGCTTTATTGCTGGGTAAGCCTATTGGTCCTTCTCAACATACTTTGGATAAGAGAATCTTTACTTATGCGAGGGTTTGTGTCAAGATTGATCTAAGTCAACCTCTGCCTGATTCTATTGATTTGACTGTTGGCTCTAATTCCTAGACCCAGCCATTGGACTATGAAATGTTGCCTTTCCGGTGTCGGCTATGTCATGAATATGGACATCTACTATGGAGGTGTCCTCGGGCTTTTAGTACAGGAGGTAAAATTAATGCAGATACCCAATATAATACGAGGGTGGTAAAGGGTAAGGATCCAACGCAGGGCTTGGCTATGGACAAAGAAGGTTTTGTTCCTGTTAAACCTCGCAATAGAGGACGAGGCCAAAAGAGGCCTTTTCAAGATAGACAGGAAGGGGAAACTTTAAATAGATTTGAGGCCTTGGATGGGTTAGTTCAGGAGGAAGGGTTTATAGCTGACATGCAAATGGCAGATGGCTCTGGTTCTAAGGAGTTGGTTGAGGTTCAGCCTTCGCTGGTTCCCGGTGTGGATCAACTTGGTGCCCAGGATTCTTAGATGGTGTCCAGTCTAGCTCCTTCCGCCCTAGCTATGGGTGAGGGGGATGGGGTGGTTGGTGATTCTGGTGGCCCCTCTGGTGCTGGTAAGGTCTACTCGGAGGCTCGGGATAGCCCTGATTTAGGTAAGCTTAAACCTTCTTCCTTTATTCTGGGTGTGCAGCAAAAATATTTTAAGAAAGGGATTCTGGAGAAATCAGTTAAGGTTGGTCGCAAAAAGGACCAAGAAAAGGTGAAGCTTGCTAGTGAGACATTGGTTGAGGCTGGTTCGGTGAAGACTATTGATGCTCACTTTTCCCAACCCCAATGATGATAGTTCTTTCTTGGAATGTGAGGGGTATGAATAGCATCCCTCGACAAAAGGCTATTCGAGATTTGATTCGCATTCATTCTCCGGATGTGATTTTCTTGTAGGAAACTAAGTTATCAGTGGATAGTTTGTTAAGTGTGGCTCCTAAGGTCTGGGGTCATGGCCAATGTCAATGTGTGGGTGCTTCTGGTAATTCTGGTGGAGTGGCTTGTTTCTGGGATCCTCGAAAGGTTAGTCCTCTTTGGTGGATCTCTTGTAAGAGCTCAATTTCTTGTGTTGCTTCTCATTTAGAGTCAGGGGAGAAAGTTATTCTCTCTAATATTTATGCTCCGACTGATTTCCAAGGTAAAGCACAACTGTGGGATCATGTTAGACATGTGAGGTCTTTGGATCCTTACCTGCCTTGGATCCTGGCTGGTGATTTTAATGCTGTCATTTCTTTAGAAGAGAAGAGAGGAGGTAGTGCTCATTTGGAGCCTTCCTCTAGGCTCTTGTAGGATAATATGGCTCTTTTGAGGTTAGTTGATGTCAAACCAACTAATGGAGTCTTCACATGGAATAATAGGAGAACTGGAGATGCTGCTATCTCTGAAAGACTAGATAGATTTTTGGTGTCTAGTTTTTGGATGGGGGATAGGTGGATGATTAGTTCTGAAATATTGGATTGTCATGGCTCTGACCATTGGCCTATTAGGCTTGTGGTCGTTGTGCCTCAACGATGTGTTAGACAGACTTTCAAGTTCCAACTCATGTGGCTTTGGGATGAGTCTCTTCATGATATGATTTCTGGCTGGTGGAATCTTGGGAAGCCAGCTTATGGCACTGCTATGTATTCATTCTCAAAGAGGTTACAGTATGTCAAATGCAAGTTGAAAAGATGGAACAGCAAACATTTTGGTAATTTGTTTCATGAAAAACAAAAGGCTCAGGATAAATTGGACTTAATCACCAGGCAGATTCGTGATCAAGGCCTAACAGAAGAGTTGAGTTTGTCAGAGATTGCTGCAACAAAGGAGGCAGAGGAATGGGAGTTAAGAGAAGAAATTTTTTGGAAACAAAAATCTTGTATTGAATGGCTTCAGGCTGGTAATAGGAATACTTCTTTTTTTCATAACTCAGTTAAAGACCGGAGGCAAGGTAATGTTATTTCTTTTCTTGTGTTGTCTGATGGGGAAATTTTGTCCTCTTCTGCTTCTATCTTTGCAGAATGCATTCGGTATTTCTCTTCATTATTTTCTAAAGATTCGCCTCCAGCTGAGGAGGCTGAAACAAGGATTTTGAATTGTATCCCACAACTAGTGTCTAATGAAATGAATGAATCATTGCTTTCTCCTATTACCTTGTTGGAGCTTGAGAATGTTGTGTTCCAGATGAAGAAAGGTAAAGCTCCGGGGCCTGATGGATTCCCTGTTGAATTCTTTCAGGAGTTTTGGGAGGTGGTTAAGTTGGACCTCTTGGAGGTTGTTAAGGAATCTTTCATGAATAAACAAATGTTGAAGTCTCTGAATGCAACTTTTTTAGCTCTCATTCCAAAGAAGGAGGGGGCTAATTCTTTGGATCTTTTTCAGCCTATTGCATTATGCAATGTTGTTTATAAGATTATTACTAAGTTGATTGCTGAAAGGCTGAAACCTTGGCTTGGTGGGTTAATATCTGAGGAGCAGGGGGGTTTCGTTGTTGGCAGACAGATCATGGATGGTGTTGTGATTGCTGTAGAGACCATCCATTCTATGGAATCCTCAAAAGAAAAATCTATGTTTATCAAGCTGGACATGGCAAAAGCATATGATCGCGTTAAATGGAGCTTTCTATTCAAGATTCTTGGAGCTTTTGGCTTTGCTAGTGATTGGATTGAATGGGTTAGGAGTTGTGTTACTTCTTCCTCCTTCTCAGTGCTTCTCAATGGCGAGCCCACTGAGTTGTTTGGTGCTTCTAGAGGCCTCAGACAAGGAGATCCCTTGTCGACCTACTTATTCATCCTTCTTGCGGAGGGATTGGGAAGGCTCATTCGTGCTCAAGTCGCAAGTGGTTTGATTCAGGGTTGGAATTGGGGAAATGATCTTCCCCCTCAGACTCATCTTCAATTTGTTGATGATACTACCTTGATGGGTAGGGCAAGGGTTGAGGAGGCTTTGAACTGGCGCAATGTTTTGGACAAATACTTGGCGGCCTCTAGATAGCGCATTAATGAGGGGAAGTCTCTCATTTACTTCTTTCATACTTCTAAGGGTATCAAAAGGAGATTAGCAGGTATACTTCATTTCCAAATCAGTTTGCTTCCTTTTCTCTATCTGGGAATCCCTCTTGCCATTCGTTCTCTCCCAAAAAGGTTTTGGCAAGAGACCCTTGACAAGTTTCAAAGTTCGGTCAGCCATTGGACTTGCAGGTGGCTTTCTTCAGCTGGAAGAGTGACTCTTCTTAAGTCTGTGATTTAGGCTCTCCCTCTTTATAAGTGCTTTGTTCTTTCTGCTCCATCAAGTTTTATTCAAGATTTCGAGAGACTGTCTCGTCAGTTCCTATGGTCTGGCAACCTTCTTCATAGAAAGTGGAGCTTGGTGAAATGGGAGGTTGTTTGTAGGCCGAAGCATGAAGGGGGTCTTGGTCTATGTCGAACTGATTTGAATGGGCAGGCCTTGGCTACTAAGCTGTATTGGCGTTGGTGTTCACAACAGCATATGTGGTGGGCTAAAATTCTTACCCTCAAATATTTGGGTGCTGTGGAAAGCATGGAGGTTGTAAGATTCAGTCTAGAGGGGAAAGGTTCTATGATCTGGAGTACCCTCAAACGGGGTGCCAAGCTTGTGAAGCAGGGCCTTTTTTGGATTTGTAATGGGGGTCAGGAAGCTCTCTTCTGGCATGACTCTTGGGATGGTCACCCCCCTATTTTGTCTTCTCATCCCCACCTTCAAGACTTGTGCCAGATTTTTGAGGAGGCGGGTTGGTGTCATGTGGCTGACTTCAAATCTCAACATTCTTTGAGTCAGATTACTATATCCAGGTGGAAGGACCCTCAGGATTGTCCTCCTGGGGGGGTTTTGGAGGATCGTCAAATGCTTGCTAAAATCCTTTCAGATCGCACCTGCAACTCTCTTCTTAAGAGGGATGTTCTTGCTTGGGGTCCTGATTTGCGAGGTAAATTTTTGGTTGCCTCTGGTTATTAGGTTTTGGATAAGCAGGCCTTTGGGAGCTCTGAGGTTCCTTGGTGGAAGCATGTTTGGAATAAATTTGCTTGGCCTAAGTGTAATTTTTTCTCTTGGCTTGTTGTTCAAGGTAAGTGTCTTACTTGGGACAATCTTTGGAAACGGGGGTTCCAGGGCCCTTCCATGTGTGTTTTGTGTGGTCAGCATGAAGAATGCCTCTCACATCTCTTTTTTTAGTGTTCCTTTGCGAAGAATATCTGGCATTACTGGTGGAATCTCTGGAGTTTACCGTGTTGCCATGTCTTTGCCTTGGATGATTTCTGGAGGAGACAGGGATCATCTCCTGCCAAAACCTCTTTTCTTAAAATTGCTTGGAGCATTGGCCCTAGTTTGATTGTTTGGCATCTCTAGTTGGAGCGCAACAGACGGATTTTCTTGGATAAAAAATTTGTCTTGGAGCAACTTTGGAGGCAGATTCTAGGGGCTCTGCAGGAGTCTTTGTATGCAAAGTGTGATTTGTCTGTGCCAGTTGATCCGGGGGACTTGGGTGTTGTTAATTCCATGGGTCTTGTTGCTGGGAATAAGAGAAATTTGGGCAGTGTGCATCGTAGGCGTGGGCGTGAAAGGGTGGCTCGTGATGGTTCCTGGTGTCTGCCTACTCTTGGAGAGCTAAAAATCAATATAGATGGGTCTTCCAGGGGTAATCCTGGGCATGCCGGAGTTGGTGGTATTGGGAGAGACAGCTTGGGAGTGGTGGTGTTTTTCTTTTCCATGTATCGTGGTTTGCATACCAATAATCTTATGGAGGCTAGTGATATCCTTATGGCGATTGAGCGTGCGGTTGGCCTTGGGTGGCGGTGGATTGTTTATGAATCTGACTCTCAGGTGGTTATTGATATGTTGAATAAGCGACAATTGGAGGATATGAATTGGCAGCTTGTTGTGGTGGTCAAGCAGATTATTTCTATGTGCTCTTCTCTGGAGTCCATTGTTTTTTGCCATATCCCACGAGAGTGGAATAGGGTGGCTGATGGTTTGGCTAGATGGGCGTCGGAGAGGACTGATTCTTGGTATGTGGATGGTTGGGGCAATCTTCCTAATGACATGGCCCCTATTCTTGAGGAGTGGGTTGTGGAGGATATGAGATGCTTCTTGGGTGTGAATTAATTCTTGTTTTGTTGGGCCCCTTGTGGCTTCTTTTTTCTGACTTTGTAATGCTGTTTTGATTCAATAAAGTTTTTACCCTCTTTTTATTAAAAAAAAAAGTTGTTGTGACTAAAATTTTTAGTCATGTAGTCATTTACTTTCCAAATTCTATTAGTGAATGGAACTTTCACCAAACCCTTCTCTCTTCAAAAATCCATAAGGTAATGGTCTCCCTTAGTTTCCTTTCTATTTTTCCTTCTTGTTAACACCTTGTATTGCCTCCTTGAAAGATACCATAGTCTAAAAATCATCACACTTGTGGATGAAATAATTACCATTACCAATAACAATGCTTGGAAGAAGTGTCAATACTCTAGAAATTTTTGATTTATTTTGTTATAGTTCATGATCTAAACTATCCATGAATAGCATAGAATACTTTAAGACTAGAGCTAACCCCCTACCTTGTTGGATTCCTACTACATGGTTCTATATGAAACATATAAAACTTTCAAGATATCTTGGCATCCATATAATGTGGGTTTTTCACTTTGTTGATATGTGGAGCTATTTTATGCATACAGTCAAATAAGGTATACAATTTTAGGGGTTCAAGTTCTTCCTTTTTGGAATTGTTCAAGTAGCTAAAAAATCATATTCAAGTTGGCTTGCTTCCAAAATGTGTTAATATGATAAACTCTTTAAGCTCATTTACAAATTTCTATGGAAAAAATGGGAAAACAAATAAGGTTTGTGAACCTCCTATTGGCTCCATTATGTAAAACTTAAATATTGAGGATATTTAGGTATTTTGCATGTACTAGAACAAAAGGGATCTAACTCCATGCTAAATTGTTATTTCATGCCCTTAAAGTAATGAAACTCGGAAATTCCTTGTGTTGTGTAGATTTATTTTATCCTTGGCTAAATAAAGGACCATGGGATAGAGTCAAGATGAATGATGAGCTTGTTCTAGTTAATCACTTTGAATAATAAAATGCTTATAACACTCTTAATAACATTTGGAAAGCATAGAAAACTATTTCTGAATAGATCTTGTGATATGGAAAATTACTAAGACATTTCCTTAGCTTCCTCTCCTTCACTATCTGGTGGAATCATTTAATTCAAACAAATGACTAATCACTTTCTCTTTATTGAATATACAAAGGGAATTGAGTATTTTCCATGGAAATTGAAATCTTTTAGGACATGTTGGAATTTCCTACCCTTGATAGAAAATATAAACTAGCTCTAATATATGAAGTCACAATTTCTCACAAAGATAGATTAATAATTAAGGAGTTCATCATTTTGGTTGCTCACTCAATCCTTAACAAGATGTCTACCCTTACTTCCTCCAAATTTTTCAAAGATTGGAAGTGTCCTACTAGTCACAAAATCACTCCCTTTCTTTTCCATTCAATTATCAAGGTCTCATGTTTCCACTTTGAAGAAGTTAGTACAAAGTGGAATTATAAAATAAATAAAATATCAATAGATCAAACTCAAAGCTTCCTTCTAACAATCCAAAGTTGATGCCTAAGCTCAAATTGCTTATTGGAATATTCACTTCATTCTACTTGTTGGTGAAATAATACAATTCCTCTAGATTGATCACATCAATTTCCAAAACTACAAGTGCGAGAATATTAAACATATGGTTTGAGACTTTAAATTCTCACTTCAAAGTTTATTCAACATGATCTACCTAGAATTGTTTACAACTTTCGTGGAAACCCACAATTCTTAATCTTACAGTCTCCAACATGTCTTGTGAAACTTTTAACATATAATAATTAGTCCTTTATGAAAACTTAGATTTTTTTCTACACTAATAATATATCTCCTCATAGAGTATCCATGCAAATACCTTACTCTTGAACATATTGATTAGTTTGCAAACTCACCTCACATCCTACATCAATCATTGAATATGAATAAGAATATTGGGATAAAAATAAAAAATATTCACACCCAAATAGCTAAACATGTATAGAACCAAGAGAACCTTTCTAAAAAAATTGAATTCATCACTATGCATGTAGTTCAACTCTAAATTATGTGAACTATGTTGAAAAGATAGAGTAAATTAACTATGCAAATTTCCATTACATCAAGAAAGTACATCATACTATGCATGTGTGAGATAAGGGGATTTGTTGCACATGAGTCTCTTCATTCTCAAGAAAATCCTAGGGAACAAACTACCCTTATCCAACTCAAGATAAGATGAATGAAGAAATTGCAAAGAAAGTATATCTAGGTTAATTATTGTAAAAGATTACTTTAGAACCTAAAAGAGAAAAGCTTCTAGATTTCTGCCTATGACAAAGGAGCTCTTGAAAAAAGGGCTACAACACAGATTCAGGACACCAGCATGATGTTCTAGAGTCCAAATGATGTGATGGCATCTTAAGCAACAAAGGGCTCAAGGACTCAAGCTGGAAAATCAAAGCTTAACTTTCTAACCAAGATCTAAGGTCTATTTCTAGTACAATAATAAGATAAAGAATAGAAACTAAAAGAAAACCAAAGGAGAGCTTAGAGGGAGCTTACGAACAATCAAACGTCTAAATCTTCACTTTAAGCTCTGCTTTAACAACCTGCACTCAAGATGAATGAGGAAAAATGTTGGGGATGTTTAGGGGATTGTCGTAGTCAAACCCCCACTTTGGTGTTCCCACCTCCATGGACAACTATATAGATAGAGAGGATAACTGAAATGGACAAAACGAGGTGGTGAAATCAATCCCCACTTCAGGAGGAGAATCCACACCACCAAGTAGCAACTGAACAAAGAGATCTAATCTATCCAAAAATAGAAAAGAGTGAGAGAGTGTTACTAACACACACTATTGAATGCTTGCTAGAGAGCTTTGGTTGCTGAAGGGACCTTAGTCCAATAGAGCTTTTCTTGTAGAGGTGTTGTTACCAAGAGTAGAAAAGATTGAGAAGTCAAGTCAAGTTGGAGAGAGAGCCTTCAATGAATTATTGAACTCCTAAAATGAGAGTAAAGGAGGGGTTTTGCTGCATGCAGGGGTAGAAAAGAGTCGTTACACCCAAAGACTTGGATATAGGGACAAGTGTCAAGAGAAAAGATTTGAGATTCCCCATTTCAAGCTCGAAAAACTACTAGGATGCTAGTGCACTGTGCAAATGTCTGTGTCATGCATGTTCCCAAAACATAAGCTTTCGGGAAACGGGTCACTAGGCTACTATTGCTTCACCACTAGACCACATGGAGCTCGAATCATGAAATTCCAACCCATGGGATTTTTACTATTAATGCATTTGGGTGTCATAAATGCTACACAAAGTGCTAAAATGCAAAATTTCCCTTAGGTGCAATTTTGTGACATTACATTTTTCTCCCACTTTAGTGGGCTTGATTTTGGGAAATATCGGCCACACTAGAGTATAAAAGAAAGATTTCACCCAAACTTGAAGTTTTACAGATTTATGTGCCAAAATAAAGTACTGCAAAGGTTATAGAGGTCAAGTTAGCCAGTACTGAAGATTCCCCCAATGATCAAACTCAACAAGAAGTGTAGGACCTATCATGAAAAATCATACAAAATTTCACTCTACAAAACTCAATCTTAAGTCAATCCCAAAAATCAGAAGAAGCTACAACAACAACAAGAATGATCAACAAAAAAATAGATGATTCAGAAGAAAAAAAATGTTGAAGAGGTGACTATATGCCCCCTCCTGAGTTTTCCCCCAGCTAGGTGGGGTAAAATCAGGAGAAACCGGGGAGCCTTAAATTCTAGGAAAAATGGGCCCCGGGGGGCCTATATATACTTAGGTGGGCCCCGAGAAGGATCATTTGCACTATTCATTATGAGGATTTTGTTGAATTTTTTGAGAGAAACGTCATCAAAATTTTGAGCAAATGTAAGTACAAGGATCCCAGGCTAGACTAGCTATGTGTGGACATCACTGAGGGTCTTGAGGTTGATCAGGTAGGCCTCGAAACTACTTCGTTTAGCATTTTTTAATGATTTTTACACTTATTCAACCTTTTTGTAGTGCAAGTGTCCTAGATGCGTGGGCACATCTTTAGGGCATGTTAGCATCTAGGACCAGCGTTGTTGTCTCAAGGACATGCTAGAAAGGGATGCACTGTCATCCCTACACCATTAATGGCAGACTGGGACACCTGCACGGTGTGCAAATGTCTATGTGATGTGCATATGTCCTATATTGTTTTTTAACTTAGATTTTTCCAACTGACTATGTGCTGATGTAGTCTTTGTTTTCTTTTTTTTTGCAAGATTATCCATAGATTCAGGAGCATCCCGGAGGGTGGGTACTGCGCCTACTACGGGATCAAAGGGACCACCTCAATTGGGGAAAGGTCACTCATCTAGAGCGCATTGTTCTCTGACATGTTTACACCATTCCAAAGCTACTCTACCATGATAAAATGTTGATGGCATTGATGGAGAAATGGAACGCCACCATCTCAAGCTTTCAGTTTCCTACTAGACAGATGACAATCACTCAGTAGGATATATACCGCATCCTCGGTCTCCCCATTCATGGCTGATAGGTGGAGTTTTATGACACTCGCTCAGCATAAGAGTGATCAAATGGGGTTTGATACTACTCTGGTTGGATAGATGGCAGGGATAGCACCGAGCATATATACACCTAATGGTTCGATCAGGCCCAAACCACTGCTACTCTACTACATCATATCATGGTGGTGACTGTAGACATCCAAATTTGGACACTTAATTTATCCAAATTTATCATTTTTCATCTAAACATCCTCTTATCCGAGTTAATTAAGTAATATTACTATTATTTAATTAATATTTTTAATTCTGCCAAATCCCTAAGGTATTTATTTAAATACCTTACCCTCTTTAACCCCCTTTTCATCAAATGAATTAAATAAATATTACATTTATTTAATTCCACATATGTCATTTTCATCTAATCCTAATTCATTTCCTAATCTCTTCATTAAGAATGTGCACATGCCTAATCCTTGATTAGGATGTGTCACATCCTCCAACTTTTGCAAGTTGGCTTTTAATCCTAATTAACCCCTAATTATCCTCTAATTATTGATTAGTCAAACCTAATTAGTACCTTGGTCAACTCTCTCCATCCCCGAATAAATTTTTAATTCCTTTTTATTCACCCTAGGCTCCTCTCTTCCCCATGTGAATTTTTAATTCACTTTTATTCCTCCTAGAATCCCCTTTTCCCATGCATCTTCTAAAACCATTGACTTGTCACATCAAGTCATATGTGACAAATTCCCACCTTTTGGGAACCTTGTCTTATCCACCAGATTCTTCCAATCATTGTGAATTTTTAATTCACTTTTATTCACCCAAGATTCTTCCCATCTCCCAATGTACTTGCAAGGTACTTGTACTTCCTCCACATCATGTACCTCTCTTCCACATCACCTACACATCATCCTACCTTTATCCACTCCACAATCCACATGTCAAGATGTGAGGGCTTGTGAGTCCTCAACTCACCTTAGCCCTTCATCTTGGCCTTGTTGGATAAATCTCAACCATTGAATTCTCTAGAGAATTCAAGTTTCTCTATAAATACCCCTTCCTCTAAGACATTTAAAACACTTAGCCATTTTATAACTACATACTGCCAATTTGCATTCTCAATCATTCACTATCATCTAGCCACCCATTCTAATCATTTTGTATAAGTTGATCTTGCATTTAGTCACTCAAAAAGTCATCTAAGGAGCACACAAAGTCATCCAAATCAAAGGCCAACCAAGGAGTCTCCAACAACAAGGAAGGTATAATCATTTGTATCTTGTTTTATCTACGTTCCTTCTTGTTTTATCACTCTTTAGGCTAATCTTGAAGTGTCCTTAGTCTTTTATCACTTGCATTTTAAAGTTATTTTGCACATTAGAGTAGGATAAAATTCTAAGGTACACATTTCTGGCACGCCCAGTGGGACCCACAAACGGGTTCCTATACTTCACATTTGCTGTTGTTGAGATTTTTGTAGGAACACATCACAATGGGGTGATTACGCCCCTATTTTACCACAGTGGGGCGATTACGCCCCTGTTTTACCGCAGTGGGGCGATTACGCCCCTGTTTTTACCGTAGTGAGGTGATTACGCCCCTGTTTTTGCTGCAGTGATGCGATTGCGCCCCCTTGGGCTGAAAACTGTTTTCTATGCTAATACTTTTCTGCAGTGGGGCGATTACGCCCTCTTGGCTGAAAACTATTTTTTGTGCTAATATTTTTCTACAGTGGGGCAATTACGCCCTCTTGCCTAAAAACTGTTTTTTGTGCTAATACTTTACTGCAGTGGGGCGATTATGCTCTCTTAGCTGAAAACTATTTTTTGTGCTAATATTTTTCTGTAGTGGGGCGATTACGCCCCCTTGGGCTGAAAACTATTTTTTGTGCTAACATTTACTGTAGTGAAGTGATTACGCCCTCTTGGCTGAAAACTATTTTTTGTGCTAACATTTACTGCAGTGAGGCGATTACGCCCCCTGGGCTAAAATTTGTGCTAACACTTTTTCGCAGTGGGGCAACTGCACCCCTGGTTTACCGCAGTGGGGCGATTACGCCCCTATTTTTACCGCAGTGAGATGATTACGCCCTTGATTTGCTGCAGTGAGGTGATTACGCCCCTGTTTTTACTGCAGTGAGGCGATTATGCCCTTGATTTGTTGTAGTGAGGCGATTACGCCCTTGTTTTTACTGCAGTGAGGCGATTATGCCCCTAATTTACTGCAGAAGGGCGACTGCACCCCCTAGAAGGTAAAACTATTATCTTGGCTTCGGTTTTTCTTTGCTATTTTTCCCCTAACATTGTTCTTGCAAGGATACATGTGTTTTTTGCTAACCTTTTGCAGCATATTCTTGTGAAGTTGGTGGAGGAAGTGGGATAAAACATCTAACATTTGCTTGTAAGGCTATCCATTTGCTCAAACTTTTTAAACTATTCTTGCTATTTGCATTAATCTAAGAACATAGTATAATTAGAGGAAGTAATATTCATTGCTTGCTGTGCTTGTCTTTTTGTGTTACCCAAAGGGAGCATTAGCTTGTTTTCACTTTCCCCTTGCACTTCGTGTCAACCTGGGGAGTAGTTGGAGACAGTTAGTGATTTCTTTATAGTGGGACTTGCTTGGGGATTTCATCACCCCAAGGGATGATTCCAACCACACGTACTAGCGGGGTATATAAAGGGGAGAGAGCGAAAGTTGTACCCTAATTCAGTCATGTTGTAATTGGCGGAGCATCGAAGCTAGGGTGATACCTAGATAGACGTGAAGAGTTGGTCTGAGCCCTTCAATATCTCGCTAGGGTTCCCGACTCACACTTGTGATGGGCTGGTGTTCACAGTTGTGCCTCACGTACCGAGAGTATATTGAGGACTCCCTAGAAACCTTGTGCATCTTAGATTAAGACCTCTTTGGCCATACCCTTAACACTAATCATAAGGTTGTGTTTGCTTGAGAGTGTTTTCTTGTGAGAAACCAGTGAAATTTTGACAATTTGGCCTTATCATTGTCATTTTAAAGTCCTTGCCATAATGATTTTCATCAAACCAAGCCTCTGATTTACCGCAGTGAGGCGATTACGCCCCTATTTTTACCGCAGTGAGGCGATTACACCCCTGTTTTTACCGCAGTGAGGCAATTATGCCCCCTGATTTACCGCAGTGGGGCGATTACGCCCCTGTTTTTACCACAGTGAGGCGATTACGCCCCTGATTTACCGCAATGAGGTGATTACGCCCCTGGTTTGCTGCAGAGGGGAAAATTTTCTCTCCTAAACACCTGAAATTGGCCCATTTGGATCCATTTGGCCTCTAAACCATCATTTAACCATTCCCAAACATTATCTTATCATCCTAAGCCTCCATTTTGTCACTCTAAACCTCCAAAAACCTCCATTTGACCATTTTAAACCTCCATCTCATCATTCCAAACTATTGTTTTAACCATTCTAAATCCCCGTTCATTCTCCACAATTATCTTCAATCCACCTGTTCATTTTAATTTCTCCCTAATCCATTCAAAAGTCCATACCCTCACCTAACAAACACCATAATTTTACCATTTACATCACCAAACACCACTCATAATCAGCGTAGAAAGGCGGAAGCGCCCCTGTTTTGCTGCAGAAAGGCAGAAGCGCCCTTGTTTTTGCTACAAAAAAGGCGGAAGCACCCCTGTTTTGTTGCAGAAAGGCGAAAGCGCCCCTATTTTGCTGTAGAAAGGCGGAAGCGCCCCTGTTTTGCTGCAGAAAGGCGAAAGCGCCCCTGTTTTTGCTACAGAAAGGTGAAAGCGCCCCTGTTTTGCTACAGAAAGGCAGAAGTGCCCCTGTTTTGCTGTAGAAAGCTGTCAATGCCCCTAATTTTGCTATCTATTCCCTTGATTTTACTACAAAAAGCTGACTATGCCCCTGATTTACTGCAAAAATCTAACTACGCCCCTTTAACTTCCTGAGGCTATCATTTACAAACCATGCATCAGATCAACTTCGTCCAAAAACCAAAGTTGATTAGTTTTTCAAGTTCTATCTAGTGGTTCCTTCCATTTCCACCTATCAAGAATTTGACCATCCCAGGGTGGCCACGCCCCGCATCGCGGGGTGGACACGCCCCTAACTTCCCGAGGCTGTCATTTACAAACCGTATGTCAAATTAACTTCGTCCAAAAACCAAAGTTTCTTAGTTTTTCAAGCTCTATCTAGTGGTACCTTCCATTTCCTCCTATCAATAATTTTACCATCCTAGGTCAGCCACGCCCCGCATCGCGGGGTGGACATGCCCCTAACTTCCGAGGCTGTCATTTACAAACCGTGCATCGGATCAACTTCGTTCAAAAACTAAAATTGCTCAATTTTTTAAGCTCTATCTAGTGGTACCTTTTGTTTCTTCCTATCTAATCAAACCAATCCATTCCTCCAATCATCTAATCAATCCAAGCACACCAATCCTATCAAGTTCATCCAATCACAATTATCCAATCAACATCATTTAATCATTTGATCCTATCCAATCAAATTGATCTAGTACTTTAATCAAATTCATCAAATCATCTACCTGATCCAATCATCCATTTACCGAATCCCATCAAAATCAAAATCAATCCCACCGCATCATCTAATCATCCTAATCTGAGCTTTTGTCTAATCCTAATCTAAGCTTGACCAAAATCCCGATTTGAGCTTTAATCCATTCCCATCCAAAATATTTTATCCATCCTCTTTATCCTTTCACTATCATGAGTCCTTATCCTCCATCAATAGTGGTCAAGGGAAACCCTAATTACATTGATAACGATAATGAAAGTCTTGTCGATCAAGAGGTATACGGCATAGATCCCCTTGGCAGTATCATATCTAGTAAGCTTTCTCCACCCACTTTCCAAAATCCAATTACTCTTATGAGCTATCCCGTTATGTCTTCATCCATGCCTAATCATGCTCCTTATGCCACCTTTGACAATGGATATCCAGTATCTTCTTCATCCCCATATTTGTCATGTCCTTCATCTACATCATCCTCTTATACAACATCTACATCCTCTTATCCTAATTTTCCATCCCAATACTCCTATTACAATTCCCCATCCATGTCCCCCTATCATAATCCTCTTTCCCAATCTTCCCATACTAATCCTACATCCACACCCGTTTACCTTAATCCTACATCCATGTCTCCTCATTCTAATCATCATCCCAATACCTTATCCACCACAGTTCCACTCTATATCCTCTTGTCCTAATCCACAATCCACATCCCCCTATCTTAATTCACCACTCCAATATCCTTACCTTAACCCTCCATCCAATCCCATTCATACATCTACTCCTAGTCCTCCATCCAATCCCATTCATCCATCCCATCCTAGTCCTCCATCTACTCCTAGTCCTCCATCCAATTCCATTCATCCATCTACTCCTAGTCCTCCATCCACTCCTAATCCCCCATCTACTCATAGTCCTACATTCAATCTCATTCCTCCATCTAACCCTAGTCCACCAATCCATAATCCCTCATCCATTTCTACCACCCTAGCCAAGCCAACCATATGCATGTCTCTCATTTAAGAAGTTCTCCAAGGACTCATTATAAAGCAGCCACCCCCAACTTCACATCTTGAAGTCATGGAACCATGCCATCCCAATCCATCATCCACGGTAACTAGGGATGAGAGCCTTCTCCATACCACACCCATCATTGTTGTTACCACCCCTAGCACTGATCAAACCATTGAAACCATTGAACCCACTAAATCCATTGAACCCACATCTCCTATTATGAGAACCACCGAATCCATCGAAGACACCCAATTCCAATCCACTCCCTCTACTCCTCGATCTACCCAATCCATCGAAGATACCCAAATCCAATCCACTCCTCCCACTCCTAGTAGCACCAAAACCCATTCCAATGAACCTCATGGATCTTTCGTCCCTCCATCTTCCCCACTTGAAGAGTCCCAACAAGACTCTGTTATCATGCCATCCACACAAGATGAGTCATGCCAAGAGTCTAATCCAAAGCATGCCAACATATCCCCTTCTCTAGATCAAGATCCTACCATCTTATCTAGTCCACCTCAAGATCACAGTCCCCCATCCATTCCATCCCATGATCCCCTTGTCATTCAACCTTCCACCACTCCATCTCCATCTCCATTACATGATCCCACTACCACAAATCCAAATCCTATCATATCCCCTAATCCCTCTCCTGATATCACCTATCCACATGCTGCTATCCCACCATCTCCCTCTCATGATCCCCCATCATTGCCTAAAATTGCTATACCTACACCGCTTGCATATCCCCTTGGTACTCTCACATTCTTCCATGGTGGCCTCCTCGCAGAAGAAAAGCATAGTGTATTTACCACCCATCATCCTCCACCTAATAATGAACTCGCATCATGTTTTTAGAATAACACAAATCCTGTCCTAGATTGAATGCTCAAGAGAATGAACTATCAAGGAAAAGGTCTAGGCCTTCATGAGCAAGGTATTTTGGAGCCCATCCAAGCTAAAGAACAAATCTGCATGCAAGGTCTTGGATCTATTTCCCAAGACCCACAATCTAAAGATGTTGGTACAACCTTTGGACGTCCTCAACAAGCCTTTTCCAAAAGAAATGTCGACTCTTCCCATTGCCCCACTAGATCATATGTTTCCATCCATCCTCCTCTATCGTATCGCCTCAAAACAACTGTCCATATTCCTCCTTCATCTACTCCATCCATTTTGGGTCCTTACATCCCTCCATCCACCATCTCCCATCCTTCATCTAATCCATCCATCTTGGGTTCTTATGTCCCTCCACCTACTATGTTTGCTTTCGGTCCATATACCCCAAGATCACCTCCTCCATCTCATCCTTTCATCCATCCAACACCTATCTATGTCATCCATCATAAACATCCTAGTCAGGATCAACAAAGGCACATACCTAAACATCCTCCATCTACACATAATCCCCATCCTCCTATCCCCATCACTCCATATCATCCATCTCCTCACACCCATCCCATTGCTCCTAAAAGCACTTTGGCTGTTAAAGAAAAAATGCATAAATCCAAGCATCCACATGAATCTATGGCTCCCCATTTCCCCTCCAAAAGACATGGTGAAGAAAAGAAAAATCTAAATATACATCAAATCCATAGACCACAAAGACCCACCAAAGAAAAGATCAAAACCATGTGGATCCCAAAGAAAAAAGATGCAATGCCATCACATGAAAAATTTGTAAGAACATCCAAAGTTGCTAATCCAAAAGCTAATCATACACCCCTTTCATCTCCTAAGTCTGTTTTGGGTCCTTATGTCCCGAAATTCACCATTCCATCTCCTCCATTATTCCCACATTCTCCATACATTAATCCTATTATCTTTTCACATCCACCACCACATGTGCCAATGTTGGTCTTGAACACATCTCCCCATCACATATCCACCCCATCATTCCATTCATACCCTTTGTAGCATCCCATCCATTATCCCATGTATCTTCCCCATCAAATCCCTCCAATTCATCCTCTTACATGATCCTAATAAGGTTGTACCAACATCCAACAATCACTTCAAACATGGGCTCTTAACACCTTGATCCTTATTACATGTTTTTTAAATCTGCTTATCCATGTCCTTATCCTTACCCATCTCCTTCTGCATGACATCCAAAAAGTCAAAAATCCAAAAAAGTAAAAAAAAAATTAAAAAAATTAAAAAAATCAAAAAATAAAATAAAATAGTAAAGAGAAATAATCCATCCAATGGTGAAAACTTGGCAAACAAGCTCCTTGGATAAATACCATGATGAAAACCTGAAAAACAGGCGTCATGCGTAAATCCCCATCTGCACTTGGGGGCAACTTCCTGATATGCATTCCCTCCATCCGCTATGCTTCCAGCTATACACCTATTTTCCTATTATCCATCCTCTTCATAAATCCCCCCATCCCACCTATCTTCCGCATCCTACCATCATATCCCATTTATCTCCCATTCCCTCCATCCTTCTTGTGATCTTGATCAAAATAGGGGCACCTATCTATGCATGCTTTGGACACCTATTGGTATACATTTCCTTCATCCATGCTCTATCATATTCCTTATTCACCTATCCTATCCTCATCTAGTTATCTCCTTTATTTTCCCATCCACTTGTCTTCTATCCCTCATGCCTCCTCATATGTGACATATCTAGAGTGGGGGCATCTACTTCCTTTGTGACATACTCCTTGGAGACATCATCTATCATAGCATCCCTTTCATCTCCCAATCCTTCTATCCCTATCCATCTATTATAGCGTCATTTCCATCTCTCCATCCTTATCTTTGTATCCATCTATCCTAGCATCCCTTTCATCTCCCAATCCTTCTGTCCCTATCCATCTATCACAGCATCCCTTCCATCTCCCCATCCTTATCTTTGTATCCATCTATCCTAGCATCCCTTTCATCTCCCAATCCTTTTGTCCCTATCCATCTATCATAGCATCCCTTCCATCTCCCCATCCTTATCTTCGTATCCATCTTTCCTAGCATCCCTTTCACCTCCCAATCCTTCTGTCCCTATCCATCTATCACAGCATCCCTTCCATCTCCCCATCCTTATCTTCGTATCCATCTATCCTAGCATCCCTTTCATCTCTCAATCCTTATATTCCCATCCATCCAAACAATTCCTCCCATCCCCCATCCCTATTTCTCTATCCATTCTTTCATCTTTATCATCATCCCATCTCACAATCCCTTGTCATTGGTATCTAGTTATAGGCCTCCCCCCATGCAACCCAATGCCATTTATCTCATCATCATCACTCCTGCTTCTCTTGCACATCTTTCCAATCCCCTATCACTTTTCATCACTCATCTATCTATCATATCATCCTTCCAAGTCATTTTAATGCTTTGGATAACTATCCCATCCCTGAGCTTTATATGATCATCATCATCCAATCCAATCCAACAGGTCTATCCTATCTTGTCATATCGGTCCCATCTTTTTATCCACTTATCCTATCATCTTATCATCCTTTATCCATTGTTTGCCTTTGGTCTTGTCGAACTACGTTACCCCTGTGCTTCCACATAGGAAAGGTCGATCATTTGATCCGCCCCCGTGGTTCCATCATCGATCTTCATTGTCCACTTTGCTCTTCTATTGTCTATCATCAGTCATTCTAATTTGTCCATCCACTCCTCTATCATCTAGCATTAGTCTTTTTGCTTTCTCTGTCCACTCCTATATCATCTATCATTAGTCTTGGCTTTTGTCTCTCCGCTCCTTGTCATCTGTCATCATCATTCATCATCCTCTTTCTACTTTTATCCATGGTCAGTCGACATCCTTTTATCGAACTACGAGGGCTCTGCGCTTTCAAGTAGGCAAGGCTAATCTTTGATCGGCCCCCAAGCCCCTAGGTCTTTAGGGTGTGTCAGTATCATGTCTTGTCTTCCTTGTGTCATGTCATCAAGCTATGCCCTTATCTAGCCAGTTCTTCACAAATGAGACCCACTTGTATCAACAAATCCAATCAGTTTTGAATATCCTACAACATATCGATCTTTTAGCTTAGTATCCATCATCGGTCTCAACAGGATGCATCCTTCCTAACAGACCTCATCAATCCCATCTATCCCCTTGATCCTATGGCAAAGGACATTTGAAATTGATTGTGATCTTTTGATGCTTTTGGCTTTTGTTTATCATTTGATCTCCCTATCATCACTTGTCAAGGCTGCTATAATCCATCATATTATGGCGTGTTTTGATTGGTCCACATAGGGGCATATCTTTCTCTTTTGTTTGATTGTGTCTTCTTGGTTGTCCCACATAGTACCCACCAAGATCTCCGAGGTCTTGTGTTATGTTGGGGCATCCTTTTGTGCTTGTGGTTATCTCAATACTTGGCCCGACCAAGATCTTTGTGACTTTGAGGTGTTGGGATAGCCTTCTTGTCTGTTGTATTTTTTTTATGCATTAGACACTAATTTTCCTTGGTTCTTCATACCCTGGCATCTTGTGTCTTATGCTATAGCAAAAATTAGTGCTCCGAAGATGGCAAATTGCATTAGGATTGCATTTTATTTTCCATTCTATCGCCTTGCATGTATCCCTCCATCCATTCATCCTTCATCCTTATCTCACATCTCTATCCTATCCCCATCCATTCCATTTAGCCTGAATCATCTAATCATATCCTTGGTCTTGTTCTCAGTCTTGTTACAAGCGTGGATCCAATTCTCCTCCTCCTCCTCATCATCATCATCATCATCCCATTTTATTCTTCCATATCCCTTTGGTGTTGTTTTGGGATGTATCCTTCCCTCATCAACAACACTTTTCTCATCATCATCGGGAGGCATTCTTCCCTATCCTTTAGTGGTGTTTTGGGATGTACCCTTCCCTCATCAATACCACTAAGTGGGATGTATCCTCCCCTATCTTCATGATTCATTAACAACACTCCATCCATCCTCACCCCCTTTTGGCTTGTACCTTGACTGGGGCAACATCATCTTCATCTCCACATCCATTTTTGTTTCCCAACCTCCTGGTGCCTTTTCATCCTCTCTTACCCATCACCTTGCATCATCTTCCTCATCTCCCCTTGTATCACATCATCTATTTCGAGAGCACACACATGTTCTCTTCAACCCGCATATCCTCTCGAGGGGGCATCCTCAATCCCTACTCTTCATCTTCACCCCCATCATCTTTCTTCCTAGTCATCCCTTTGATGACTAGGGCATCTTTTCCAATCTAACCATCTCCTTATGGGTTTTATATTTTAATATTCTTTGAAATGATGCTACTTCGTAACACCATCTCAAAGAGGGGGAAAATGTAGACATCCAAATTTGGACACTTAATTTATCCAAATTTTTCATTTTTCATTTAAACATCCTCTTATCCGAGTTAATTAAGTAATATTACTATTATTTAATTAATATCTTTAATTCTGCCAAATCCCTAAGGTATTTAATTAATAATTAAATACCTTACCCTCTTTAATCCCCTTTTCATCAAATGAATTAAATAAATATTACATTTATTTAATTCCTCACATGTCATTTTCATCTAATCCTAATCCATTTCCTAATCTCTTCATTAAGATGTGCACATGCCTAATCCTTGATTAGGATGTGTCACATCCTCCAACTTTTGCAAGTTGGCTTTTAATCCTAATTAACCCCTAATTATCCTCTAATTACTAATTAGTCAAACCTAATTAGTACCTTGGTCAACTCTCCCCATCCCCCAAGGAATTTTTAATTCCTTTTTATTCACCCTAGGCTCCTCTCTTCCCCATGTGATTTTTAATTCACTTTTATTCCTCCTAGAATCCCCTTTTTCCATGCATCTTCTAGAACCTTTGACTTGTCACATCAAGTCACATGTGACAAATTCCCACCTTTTGGGAACCTTGTCTTATCCACCAGATTCTTCCAATCATTGTGAATTTTTAATTCACTTTTATTCACCCAAGATTCTTCCCATCTCTCAATGTACTTGCAAAGATGTGAGGGCTTGTGAGTCCTCAACTCACCTTAGCCCTTCATCTTGGCCTTGTTGGATAAATCTCAACCATTGAATTCTCTAGAGAATTCAAGTTCCTCTATAAATACCCCTTCCTCTAAGGCATTTAAAACACTTAGCCATTTTATAACTACATGCTGCCAATTTGCATTCTCAATCATTCACTATCATCTAGCCACCCATTCTAATCATTTTGTATAAGTTGATCTTGCATTTAGTCACTCAAGAAGTCATCTAAGGAGCACACAAAGTCATCCAAATCAAGGGCCAACCAAGGAGTCTCCAACAGCAAGGAAGGTATAATCATTTGTATCTTGTTTTATCTACGTTCCTTCTTGTTTTATCACTCTTTAGGCTAATCTTGAAGTGTCCTTAGTTTTTTATCATTCGCATTTTTAGTTATTTTGCACATTAGAGTAGGATAAAATTCCAAGGTACACAGTGACCATCACTACATGGATCACTATAGATGGGCGAGGCTCCCACCTCCACGAGAGCCTCGTCTACACCATCCAGGAGATGGTGGAGCATCACACAATTTTTGCATGGGGGTGCAACATGCTTGCACACCTCTACCAAGAGCTCGGTCGGTACGTCTAGTATGAGTAGTGCAACCTCACTACATTCATGCTCCTATAGGCATGGTATTTCACTCACATCACTTGTATGAGGCCAAAGGGCTTCCCATAGGTGTGAGACTACACTGTTCTAATGGCTCACTAGTATGAGCTCACTTGACATTGGAGACATAGTGACCTACATTTCTGGTTGTTGTAGTTTGATACCCTGATACCAAACAAGATCAAATAGAGACCCCACCATTTTGTTAGGTGGGTAGATGATGGTAAGTTCCTCTGGAACCTACAACGTGATTGATTCATTTTTTACTACATCGATTTTGTGATTATGTCATACTACTAGAGTTGGGTCAAGTGGTAGCACAGGAAGATTCAGACTATCCCCCTCCTATCCCCACCTACACCCAAGCTATGTAGAGTGCGACAAGGCCAAGGGACTATCTACACCCCACTACAGTAGATTTTCACCTCTCTAATGATGAGGTCGACGACACTAATCTATCGACAATGGCCATGGTGGACAATGTCGAGGTAGCTCGAGATTTTTTAGCATGGTGGGCAGTGCACCGTCTCGCCCCAGTTTTCCCAGCAGATGGAGGATCCTAGTCTAAAGGGGGGGTGTCGCCACAACCACCTAGGCAGAGGTGGAGGCACCAAGGTAGCAGCAACAAGCAGGAGGAGCAGTAGGAGGAGGGCCACCTAGAAGAGTAGGAGTAGGTCGGGGAGGTTCAGGCAACGTCACGAAGGTTGAGGCAATGGTAGAGGATGTCCTCTCTTCTATGTGCCACTCTAATTTCATCAACACCACTAGCCCTCATAGCAGCTAGGGAAACTATTCACATTGTTGGCACAAGACCAAGTTCTTGTCCTCCCCCTAACCCATTCTAGAAGCTAGGGGACCCAAGTATGACGGTTGTTTATGCTATTTTTTTTTAGTAAGTACTTTTAGTTTTATCACATGTATATGTATTTCATGTTTTGGTTTTAGTATCTATGCATGTCATGGTACTGATATATATTCTCTTTGTATGGTTGCAGTAGATACTTTTTGATGGGATGGGTTGTTCGAATAGTGTATATCGAAGGTGGACCCTAATGTGCCTATCTAGGGGTAGTTTTAGATGCATACTAACCAGTTTCAGTGGGATGTCATGTCCACCTTTTCAAGTCAATAGTGCACATGAGGACTGCCTATGAGGAGGCATAGGTGGAGATAGTGCAAAGGACTGCTGACACTACCACATTCTAAGGGTAGTGTAACCAGTTGTCAGGGGAGTTGTGGATGGCACTCGTAGAGTGAGATGTGGCCGTGATGAGGGATGATTATCTGAATTAGGATCTATGACAATTGATAAGTGAATGTTTTAATGATTACAATTGCTTGATTTAAAAGTATTTAAATGAAATAACATAATTGAAATTCTTAAATGAACAAAGCAACTTAATCATGATGAAAAAAATGAATGAGAGAAAGAAGAGAGAAGAAAAACTAGTTGATAACAAAGTTCACCAATATGGCTACCTCTCCGGGCCCTTCTCCAACAAAGTGACCGATCCTTGATTATGCTCCAAACAGAATTACAAGGCAACTGATGAGTTACAAGTCCATTTCTCTTCAGCACAGTAGCATAACATTCCTCTATTACATAGAAATGAACACTCAAGTCTTCAAGATGATTCTCTCCTTATTCATCACCTAGATGACAAACTTCTAAACTCCCTCCCTTTCTATACATAAAATTTACTCAATTTGGCCTAAAACCAAATTATTTACAAAATCATCCCTTATCTCCCATTTTTACAATAAAATCTCCCTTATCTAATCTTTAAATATCTTTGATACATTTTTAAAAATTATTCTAAACCCTTTAATTTTCATTTTCCAAGCTTTAAAAGATTTACTTTTAATCCCTTTTTAAATTTAGGAGATTTATCTTTTTAAAATAGGGGTTAATCTCTTTAAATTTGAGAGATTCGGGCTATGATCCTTATTTAAAATGAAATTGGCCCCACCAATATCCTAAATTGCTCAATGGTGTAGTGTTCGCGTGCATTTTGTGGGATGGGGTGGTTGGTGGTTCAGCCCCTGCCCCACCTATTTTTAAATACAATTGAAAATTTTAAGTAAACAAAACCAGTTGCCGCCATTTATACTTTAAAAAAAATCCTACGACTAAATGGTGGAGGCTTGGTCTTGTATTTGGGAGGTTAAGGGATTGAATCCCCTACCCTCAAATTTATCAAATCACTCAACTAACCAACCACTGAGAGATAGAGAAGGGTGCAACGTGGCACATGTTGGTTCATTGCTAATGAGGACACATGTTAGAATTTAATTGGCTAGAAAGATGCCATGTGTCAACATATAATTGGTCCACATGTCAAGCTATGATCATACCACATCACCATGTTTGTTGACTATGCTAACATGCCACCATGTTGATGGCATGTTGATGTCAGCATGGTCAACCCATTTTAATTGAAACTTTGACTTTGTATAACTTTGTCCTAGGAGCTCCATTTTTGATGAAACAAATGGTGTTGGACTCATGGCAACGAGCTCTTTGACATGACACCAACTTTGACCAATTTGGAGATGACATTTTTTTTTCCTTTTTGACTGGCCTCTATACCCAGTTTGGCCCCAACTTTGACCGTGCATATCTCGAGCATTTGAACTTCTTTTGGTTCCGTTCAAGTTGTGTTGAGTTTGTTTTTCCAAGTACTTCAATTTGGTGATGAATTTTGGAGCATATGGAGCACTTTTATTTTTTGTGTAAAGTATCCACCTGGATCACTGATACCCCTAAGTAGGCATGTGACACCCTCTAGAGCCATCTCAATAACCTTTTGGGACAACCAACAACCATGATCTCGGCAAGTGATTAGCAGCTATAGCAGGAGCTCATCTAGGCCTGCATGTAGATATGCTCCCTTTAGGGAGAGATCGGGGAAATACATGCAACCATGTCTACCTCACGCTCACATCGCTCTAGATATATCTCCATTGTGTAGCCCTTCCTACAATTGCAGCTAGAGCTAGAGAGCTTTGAGAGCCACATGCCTAGGCCATAAAGAGCCTCATTTTGTATATCATTTTTGTAGCCACGATACATATTTGTAGATCTTTTTTGTATAGACATTGATGCATATATATAGTAGCCACTCATTTTTTGATGACACTGGCCCAATACATGTACATGACATTTGATATTTATTCATAATATATGAGATGTTGATTACTATGACATTGTTTACTTGATGTGTATGTTCCTTACTTTCATGTATGTTGATGTTGTGGATTTTCTATGTGTATGGATGTATGTTAACTAAATACATGGATGATATAATTGCCTAAATAGATATAATGTAATGCCTGGATACATAGCATAGCAAAGCGCATGTATGTATGTCTCTCTCTCACACACACATGGTTACATCATAACACAATTTTTTTATAATTTGTTAATGAATAAATGTCAACATATGTGATGCTACAACCCTTAAAGATTGAAAATCGCACATATGACACATTAAACACTACACATAGTATCAATGAAGATGCATTGCATTAACAGGTTCTTTTAGAGGCATCCAATCCATAGATGATAATCCATACACACTCGAACCATACATAGAGATAATAATGTGAGGGGCCAAGCAATTAGGACTAAATTTTCCCCTTTGATCTAGTGGCACATTTACATTTCTATGATTCTCATAGAGAACCAGGTCGCCTACCTTGAAAGTTCGAGGAGTACACTTTGATTATGTTGTCTGGATAATGATCATTGATAAGCTTTAAGATGATCGGGGGAATGTAGTCGACGCTCATCGAGCATCTCTAGCTAATGTAAATGATTAGCTTGGTAAGTTTCATCATCAATTAACCATTTAAAGGGAACTCGTAAAGACAAGATTTCTAACTCTAAAGGAATGATAACTTCGGCAACATACATGAGGTTGTAGGGCATTGTTCTCATCACCATACAAACACTCATGCGATAGGCCCATAAAGCATATGCTAATTGAACATTCCAATCCTTACCATGTTTATTTACTATTTTGTGAAGAATGAGCTCATGAGTCTTGTTAGATGCTTCCATTTGGCCATTAGATTGAGGATAATACAGTGTAGAAAACCTATGTTGAATGTATTTTTTTTTGGGAATTTCTTTACTTCCTTGTTCTTGAATGGCGTACCATTTTTGGAAACAAGTGTAGAAGGAAACCAAAAACAAGAAATGATGTTGTTTAGAAGAAAGCTACAAATGGCTTTAGTGTTCATGGATTGGAGTGGAATGGCTTTGACCCACTTCATGAAGTAATCTATAGTGGTGATGATAAAGGTGTGTCCTTTAGAAGAAGGAGGTGATATCTTTCCAATAATATCCAACCCCCACTTTGAAAATGGCCAAGGGGAGGTCTAGTTTTGTAACTCTTGTGCAAGTGCATGAATAAGATGACTATGTTGTTGACACTGTGGGCACTTTTTAATAAAATTGAAGGAGTCTTGTTCCATCATTTGCAAAAAGTACCCCATGTGTATCAATTTTTGTACTAGGTATTTACCACCAAAGTGTCCACCGTCAGAGCCCAAATGGGCTTCCTTAAGGGTAAGGGGCATTTCTACCTTAGTGAGACATCGAAGTAACAAGTCGTTATAAGACTTACGATAGAGAACATTAGACAAGAAAACATAATGGACCGAAAGCTTTCATATGCGAGTGTGATCATTTTTCATCGCACCATCAAGATATTTTCTAGTCTTTAGGTAGTTGTGAATGTTAGAAAACCATTCTCTCAAGTCTATGTGAGAACACACAAAAGCATCAAATTCAAGTTGATCATAAACAACAAGAGACTAAAGGACCTAAACAACGAAGTGGTATTCTTTCCTATCCTCATCCAAAGGTACCAAGGAGGTAGCACTCACCATGGCATCTGCATGTCGATTCTCCCTCCTAGGGATGTTGTCTTGTGAAAGAGGAGAACTGATTAAGCAAGGATAAAGCAAGGTCTCGATACTAAGACAACTTAATTTGCTTAGCCTAATAAGTTCCCATGATCTAATTCATAATAAGCTCATAGTCACCAAGTATATAGAGATGTCTTATTTTTATTGTGATCACTACATGTAAGCCAACAATGAGGGCTTTGTTTTTAGCAATTTTGGTGCAAGGAAATTCCATTCAAAAGGAGAGAGGGATTGGATTCTCTTTAGGTGATATCAGAACCATTCCTACCCCATATCCAATTTGACATATCGACCCATCAAAATAAATTTTCCATTCAAGGTCGTGATTGATTATGAAAATGTTCTCACTAGGGAATAAGTCTAATCTCAAGAAGGAGCGAGATGAGGGAGCATCTTCCAATTGATCAACAATCGCTTTCCCCTTTATCGAATTCTGAGTAACAAACTTTATGTCAAATTCAGAAAGCAACATCACCCATTTCACTAACCTCCTAGTAAGGTCAACACTAGAGAACAAGTGTTTCAAAAGATCACTTTTTACAATAACATGTGTTTCGGTATGAAGAAGTTAGTTCCTAAGCTTTTGCATTGCAAAGGTGAGAGAAAGACATTGTTTCTCCATGGATTAATAGTGGGTTTCATAATCAACTAGGACCCGACTAATGTATTAGACCGTCCTCTCTTTTGGACCGTCATCATCATACTAAGTGAGTAAAGTTTATAAAGCATACGGTGATGTGGCCCAAGGTAAAGCAAAAAGGGTCTATCTTGCATAGCCAACATTAGTATGAGAGGATTTTTCAAATAAGTTTTGACTTACTCAAAAGCCTTCTAGCACTCTTCATCACATACAAAGAAAACATCTTTCTTTAATAAGCGAGTGAAAGGAAGGGTATGATCGACCAATTGAGATATGAATCTATGAATTGCTTGAATCTTCCCTTATAAACTTTGCAACTCAGTAATGTTCTTGGATGGAGGCATGTTAACAATTGCATCGATCTTATTTGTGTCAACCTCAATTCTTAAGATTGGAGACAACTGAAGCCCGACCAACAATCACTAGTTCATAAAAGTGAAAGCTTCTAGTTCATCTTGGACTGTGACTACTCAATTATTTGCAATAAACTTAAGAGAATGATACAAAGTGGAAGTTATGACACCCATAGCATGAATCCAGGATCTCTCTAGAAGAAGATTATAAGGAAAAGGGCCAGGCATCACATAAACCAACATGGGTAAGGTAATGGGGCCCGGCTACAAAGGAAATATTATCATGCCTAAAGCTTGTCGACCAACATTATCGAACCCACGAATATACAAAGAAGAAGCAACTAACAAAGAAGAGTCAACTTTAATCTTGGTTAATAGATCGATACCACAAACATTGAGAGACGAACCAATGTTAACGAGGGTATGCCTAATACCAATAGTATTAACATTGACTATAATCATTAAAGGATCCACTTGTTTTTGCACATATGGAGGCAAGAGTTCTTGTGGATAAAACATGATATTTGGAAAATCCACATGAATATGATCCATCAACGCATTAACACCCATCATCCTAACAGAGGCAGGCAAGAGAATCTTCTGCAAGGCTTCTTGAAGCATTTCTTGATAAACTGAAGCAGTCTGAAGCAAATCCCAAATTGAGATCTTAGCTAGAGTAACACGACGTTGCTTGGCAAGATCATAATCACTAGGTGCTTTAGTCATAGGTTTAGGTGTTGGAGGAAGAATTCATTGAGAAGGTGGTAAATAAGTATGAATTTGAGTAGGTTGAGATGTAGGGATAGAGGATTTTTTATCCAAGGGAATCCCAGGGAACAAACTACCCTTATCCACTTCAAGATAAGTTGAATGAAGAAATTGCAAAGAAAGTATATCTAGGTTAATTATTAGAAAAGACTACTTTAAAATTGGATAGAGAAAAGCTTCTAGATTTATGCCTACGATAGCGGAGCTCTCATCCAAAGGACTACAATGCAGATTGAGGACGCCAATGCGGCACACTGGAGTCCAAATAATGTGCCGGCATCCAAAGCAATAGAGGGCTCAAGGACTCAAGAAAGCAAACTAGAGCTTCACTTTCTAACCAAGATTTGAGGTCTATTTAAAAAAATAATAAGATAAAGAACAAAAACTAAAAGAAAACACAAGGAGAGCTTAGGGGGAGCTTATGAACAACCAGACATCTAAATCTTCACTTTGAGCTCTGCTTTAACAACCTGCACACATCTTGATGAACGAGGAAAAATGTTGGGGTTGTATAGGGGTTTCTATAGTCAAACCCTTGCTTTGGTGTTCCCACCTCCATAGATTGCTAAATAGATAGAGAGGATAACCAAAATGGACCAAAGGAGGTGATGAAAGCAATCCCCACTTTAGGAGGAAGACCTGCACCACCAATTAGTAAATGAACAAAGAGATCTAATCTATCCCCAAATACAAAAGAGTGAGAGAGTCATACCAACAAGCCTCGAACCCCTCTTGAACATACGAACACGCTGTTGAATGCTTTCTATAGAGCTTTGGCTATTGGAGGGACCTTAGTCTAACAGAGCTTCACTTGTAGAAGTGTTGTTGCCAAGAGTAGAAGAGATTGAGAAGTGAGATCAAGTTGGAGAAAGAACCTTCAATGAATGAATGAACCCCCAAAATGAGAGTAAAGGAGGGGTTTTGTTGCATGCAATGGTGGAAAAGATTCATTACACCCGAAGAATTGGCTACAAGGACATGCTCCAAGAGCCAATATTTGAGATTCCCTGTTTAAAACTCAAACAACCGTTAGGATGCTAGCACACCGCACAAACGTTTGCACATCACACAAGCATCCAAAACACAATTTTGGACCACATTGAGCTACTGTTGCACGAGAAATGGGTCACCAAGCTACTGTTGCTTCACCATTGGATCACATTGAGCTAGAATCATGAAATTTTGACCCACTAGGTTTTTGCCATTAATGCACTTAGGTGTTATAAATGCTAGGTAAAGTGCTAAAATGTGAAATTTCCCTTAGGTCAATTTTGCAACATTACAACATGATATAGCTTTCAAATTATGATGGGTATCATGATGGTGTATTTTTTCTTGATGATGAATGTGATAATGTGTTGTGTTCTATAACTAGAATTTATAATAATTATTGATGTTGTAATCACATGGTGAGTGAGTAGCAATTTTTTAATTGAAGTTTTCCACCCACCAAAAAATAATAGGACAAATAACCTTTACAATCATGTAATTTTTGAATTATTACAAATGATGAAGCAATTATTAATGAGGATGCATGACATATCATTCCTATTATTCTCTAGTTTGTGTGTTGAGTGGAGATAAATATTGAAATTGGAAGTATTAGTGGAGAAAAAAACTAAAATTAGGAGTCTTAGTGGATATAAAAGACTAAATTTAGTATTTTCAATGGCTTGAATGGCTTCTCCGTCACATATTTCTCTATCTAGATGCCTCTAGGAAAAGAGTGACCCCTTCAAATTCAGAAAGGATAAATTAAGTAGAGCTTTTATCATCCCCTAAGCTCATGTGGAGATGGCAATCAAGATGATATATGTGCATATACATATATACATGTAAATGTACATATATATACATATATAATGCTTGAGAACTTGGCCATAACTTCCTATGAGTATCACCTAGATTGATTGCTAACTATTTATCCATAATAAAAACACAAAAACAAAAAAAAGAGATAAAAATAAATAAATATAATAGGAAAAATAATTTTTACAACCATATAATTTTTAAATTATTACAAACAATGAATCAATTATTAAACAAGGATGCATAAAATCTTGTTCCTACTATTTTCTAGTTTGTATGTTGAGTGGAGATAAAGATTGAAATTGGAAGTCTTAGTGGAGAAAAATACTAAGATTAGAAATCTTAGTGGATATAAAAGATTGAATTTGGTGTTTTTAGGGGCTTGAATGGCTTCTCCTTGACATATTTATCTACCTAGATACCTCTAGGAAAAGAGTGACTTCTTCAAATTGAACATAGATAAATTCATGAGTTATATTAACAAATAACCCAATACACACTCCTAAAACTCAACTTTGACAAGGTATATATGATATTTGATTTTCCTTCATCATAAAAATGCTTCATTGGCTAGGTTCTAGTGCTACCTTGATGTCACATGCAAATGTTGTTCTTAAATGGCAATAATTTATTAGGCATCAATAAAACTTTCACCAAACCCTTCTCTCTTGAAAAATCCATAAGGTAATCATCTGCCTTAGTTTCCTTTCTATATTTTCTTCTTGATAACTCCTTTTCTTGCCTCCTTGAAAGATATCAATCATCACACTTTGTGGATGACAAAATTATCTTTACCAATAACAATGAAGAAGAAGTGTAATACTCTAGAATTTATTGATTTATTTTGTTATAGTTCATGATCTAAACTATCCATGAATAACATAAAATACTCTATGACTAGAGCTAACCCTATACCTTCTTGGATTCCTACTGCATGGTGCCATATGAAACATAAAACTTTCAAGATATCTCAACATCCATATGGTATGGGTTTTTCACTTTATTGATATGTGGAGCTAGTTTATGTATAAAGTCAAATAATGTATGCAATTTTAGGGGATCAAGTTATTCTCCCTTGTTCAAAGGTTCAAGTAGTTGAAAAATAATTTCCAAGTTGGCTTACTTCCGGAATGTGTTAATATGATAAACTCTTAAAGCTCATTTACAAGTTTCTATAGTCAAAATGGGAAAATAAATAAGGCTTGTCAACCTCCAATTGGCTCCATTATATATAACCTAAATACTGAGGAATTTTAGGCTTTTTAGATACTAGAACAAAAGGGATCTAACTCCTTGCTATATTGATTTTGCATGCCCTTAAAGTAATAAAACTTGGAAATTCATTGTGTTGTGTAGATTTATTTTATCTCCGTCTAAAGGATAATGGATAGAGTCAAGATGAATGATGGGCTTCTTCTATATAACCACTGAAATCTTAATGCTTATGCCACTATTAAAAACATTTGGAAGCATGGAAAACTATTTCCAGTGATATGGAAAATTACTAAGATGTTTCTTTAGCTTCCTCTCCTCCACTATCCAATGGAATCATTTAATTCAAACAAATGACTAATTAGTTTCTCTTTATTGAGATTTAAAGGTCATTGAGTATTTTCCATGGAAATTCAAATCTTTTAGGACATGTTAGAATTGCCTACCCTTGAATAGAAAATATAAATTATCTCTAAGATGAAGTCAAGCTTTCTCACAAAGATAGCTTAATAATTAAGGAGATCACCATTTTGGTTGCTCACTCAATCCTTAACAAGATATCTACCCCTACTCCCTCCAACTTTTTCAAAGATTGGAAGTGGATAGAGGATTTTTGATCCAAGGGAATCCTATGGAACGAACTACCCTTATCCACCTCAAGATAAGCTTAATGAAGAAATTGCAAAGAAAGTATATCCAAGTTAATTATTAGAAAAGACTACTTCAAAACTTGACAAAGCAAAGCTTCTAAATTTTTTCCTACAACAGAGGAGCTCTCAACCAAAGGACTACAACACGGATTGAGGATGCCAATGTGGCGCGTTGTAGTCCAAATGACGCGTTGGCATCCCAAGTAATAGAGGGATCAAGAACTCAAGTAGGAAAACCAAAGCTTCACTTTCTAACCAAGATTTGAGGTCTGTTTAGTAAAATAACAAGATAAAGAATAGAAACTGAAAGAAAACACAAGGAGAGCTTAGAGGGAGCTTATGAACAACCAGACGTCTGAATATTCAGTCTGAGCTCCGCTTTAACAACATACACACAAGATGAATGAGGAAAAATGTTGGGGCTGTATAGGGGCTTGCCACAGTTAAACCCCCACTTTGGTGTTCCCACCTCCACAGACAACCAAATAGATAGAGAGGATAACCAAAATGGACAAAAGGAGATGGTGAAAGCAATTCCTACTTCAGGAGGAGAACTCACACCACCAATTAGTAAATGAACAAAGACATCTAATCTATCCACAAATACAAAAGAGTGAGAGAGTGTTACGAATAAGCCTCAACCACCTCTTGAACACATGGACGCATCGTTTAATGCTTGCTAGAGAGCTTTGGCTGTTGGAGGGACCTCAGTTCGATAGAGATTCACCTATAGAAGTGTTGTTGCTAAGAGTAGAAGAGATTGAGAAGTGAGGTCAAGTTGGAGAGAGAGCCTTCAATGAATGAATGAACCCCCAAAATGAGAGTAAAGGAGGGGTTTGTTGCATGCAATGGCAAGAAAGAGCCGTTACACCTGAAGACTTGGCTGCAGGGACACATTTCAAGAGCTAAGATTTGAGATTCCCCATTTCAAACTCAAAAAACTGCAAAGACGCTAGCATGTCGTGCAGACGTCTACACACCGCACGGGCGTCCAAAACACAATTTTTCAACCCGAGCTACTATTGCTTCACTATTGGACCACATTAAGCTAGAATAATGAAATTCTGACCCATGGGGTTTTTTCCATTAATGTGTTTAGGTGTCATAAATGCTAGGCAAAGTGCTAAAATGTGAAATTTCCCTTAGATGCAATTCTACAACATTACAACATGATATATCTTTCAAATTATGATGGGTATCATGATGGTGCCTTTTTTCTCAATGATGAATGTGATAATGTGTTGTGTTCTATGACTAGAATTTACAATAATTATTGATGTTGTAATCACATGGCGAGTGAGTAGCAATTTTTTTTATTGAAGTTTTCCACCCACCAAAAAATAATAGGACAAATAACCTTTACAACCATGTAATTTTTGAATTATTACAAATGATAAAGCAATTATTAATGAGAATGTATGACATATTGTTCCTATTATTGTCTAGTTTGTGTGTTGAGTGGAGATAAATATTGAAATTGGAAGTCTTAGTGAAGAAAAAGACTGAGATTAGGAGTCCTAGTGGATATAAAAGACTAAATTTAGTATTTTCAATGGCTTGAATGACTTCTCCTTCACATATTTCTCTTTCTAGATGCCTCTAGGAAAAGAGTGACCCCTTTAAATTCAAAAAAAAAAAAAAAAATAGTACAACTTTTATCATCCCCTATGCTCATGTGGAGATGGCCATCAAGACAAATAATTGGGAGGGTATGGTTGGCGCACAATCCTGAGTTCCTCTTTTTTGAGGTGGTTTCCCTCTTCTTATCCAAGAGTATGGACATTCTAATTGATAGAGGAATGGTAATAATGATTGCAAACACTTATGTTCAACCGTTTATTTTCTCTTTTATCTTCTTGGAACAAGTGTAGGAAAATTTTAGTCTGGATTATGGTTCTCTTTTGATTGGTAGTTTCATGGACAAGCCTGATCTGATTTCAAATGCCACGTATGCCTCTTTTTTGTTCCTACTTAAAGCTAGGGTTGTCTGTGATTACCCAAATGAAACTCTTTTGTGTATCGATCGTCTACGACCTAGTCTGAACGATTACCTCATCATCAATTTTGTTGACCATTTCAATGCTCTGCATTTTCTCTTCAAACAAAGGATTGCACTCCTTGTTTTCCCTTTCGCCTTCGCTTGAAGCGACGACCTCTAGTGGTAGCTACGTAGGTTAATCTCTGCCTGCGTTTGCTACTTCTCCTTTCTCATTCTAGCTTTGGCAATGGTGGCCCTCTTTTTTGTCTCTCTGTAAAGCATACTATGTATCGTGGTTGAAATTTGGCCCTTGAATAAGATGTAATCCTTCTTTGTTATTAATATATATAGTGACTATGCCACTTTTCACTGACCAAAAAAACAAAAAGACTGAATTTGGAAGTTCCATGATGCATATAGTAAACAATTTCATAAAAAAAATCTTTTGTAGAAACTAAAGTTACACCTAATTGCATTATTGACATAGACTAAATTAGAAGTCTCAGTGGACATAAAAGACTGAAATTGGAAGTCTTAATATTTTTTTCTTGGACACTTGTATTATTGAACAATCCATGAAGTTTAAAGTAACCAGTTTAATAAAAAAAATTAATTGTAGAAACTAAAGATACACTTACATTGCATAATCAACATAGACTAACATGTGACCATCAGCTATGGGGTAATTGAGCAATTATCAAATGTAGGTATTGTCGTTGTCAAATATTGGGCTCCACAAACGGCATTTCGGATATCTCCTTGAGTTCTTTGTTTGTGAAAGCTTGAACAATATATCGATTTAACAAAAAAAGTTACCAGTCCCATATCCAATTTAATTTATGAAAATGTTTTGGTTAGTCTTGTGGTAATTTTATTCTCATTATTTTTACTTCAAATATAAATAGACTGCCGGAAGAAAACAAAAAAAAATCTTATTTTTCCTCCAAATATAAGCACATAGATAGCTATTATGAATATAATTTATGAAAATGTTTTGGTTAGTCTTGTGGTAATTTTATTCTCCTTATTTTTACTTCAAATATAAATAGACTGCTGGAAGAAAACAAAAAAAATCTTATTTTTCCTCCAAATATAAGCACATAGATAGCTATTATGAATATATTTTAAGAGAGTCGATTAGGAGGTTCATATTTATACAAATATTAAATTGTTTATTAGATTTAGAAAATTTAAGATAATGAGAGTTTCTGCTCACACTTTGCGGCATATCAAAGAGAACCATGAACGATGATTTGCAAAAAGTTCCTGTATAAATAATGTCAAATTGAAAGTTTTTGTGCAGAAGCAGGGGCTAGCATCCCTGGTCCAACTTCAGTGTCTAAAAATTTCTGGCGAGTGTAGGAATAAATACACAATCTGCCACAGAAAACTCACATCGAGTCAAATGCTCAGCATGATTCAATTGATTCTTGGAAATAGTCAGCAAGCCAATAAGCTTATTCTTATTTTAAGTCGACGCATTCTGGTCTTTCAATCTTATCTCAATTGCGTGCACTTATTAGAGTTGTCTATGGTACTTCTCTGCAAGATCCGGATACTCTGCAAGTTGTTAATTGCAACTTGCCTTTTGAATTCGCTAAATAGGGGAAGAGCTGCATTTGGTCAGTGGCTTTAAGTGAAGAGTTTATAAAGAGTCCCATGAATGAATCTTCTCTAGCAACCCCCGAACCTTTTCCTGATCAACTCTGTTAGTGCCCAAGGGTTTTCCAATATTGGCAACATGCTTAATAAACCATAGACAACTATTAGGATATACCAAAATAAAGAAATTAGGCTTTTCTAGTAAGGCTTCCGAAGATAATTACAATTCTACACAACTGTAAATAAAAGAAACATACTGAATAACTGCCGGTGGTTCACAGAACATTATTCAACAGCGACAACAACAGGAATGCTCCCAGTAGGATTTCCTCTGGAATACTTCTGCATCCAAGTCCTCTGCCTTCGAAGGATTTACATGATGCAAAACACACTTAAATGTTTTTCTCTTCCACCAGCAGGCATGTTTTAAATGAAATTCACATAAAAGAAACAAGCATTGATGTTCTAGAGCTACTTGCTAACAATTCTGCAAGATGCTTATAATTACTTCTATTAAGACATAAGAAGCAGGTACCGATGTTATGTGTGAAACAGATCTTCAATCACAACACAATTTATTCAATATAACGAGTTTCTTCAGATCGGTGCAATTATAGCTTTTTGAAATGGCATGCTGTTGGTACTCCAATTAATTATTATAGCCAACAATCATTCACGTGCTAACAGTAAAATGCAGCTTTAGAACTTCATAACTGCTTGAATATCAATTTCAGTTTTGCTTAAATGTTTGCTGCTTAACAATGTTGCGTTGGTCATCCCAACACATCCAAAAATAAATGAATAAGAAATAGAATATCACAAAAAAGCCATGGTAGTAAACCCTGAGCAGAGTCTTTAAAACAGATAGGAGGTACCATCCAATGTTACCTAAGGAATGACATAAGAAGCAGTTACTATTGTTATGGATGAAACAGATCTTCAATTACAACACAATTATTCAGTTTAATGGGTTTCTCCAGATCAATACATTAATAGTTTTTTGAAATGGCAAGCTGTTGTTACTCCAGTTAATTAGTGTATCCAATAATCATGTGTGCAAGCAATAAAATGCAGCTTTAGAACTTCATAACTGCTTAAATACCGATTTCAAATTTGCCTAAATGTTGCTGCTGAACAATGTTGCATTGGCCATCCCTGCAAATAAAAAAATAAATAATTAGGAAATAGAAAATCACGAAATAGCCATGGTAGCAGACCCTGAGCAGGGTATTTACAACAGATAGGAGGTACTATCCAATGTTACCTAAGGAATGACATACTTGGAGTTGGTGTACATGAGATCAAAATTGTGATCAATACGAGAGAAGACCTCAGCCACACTTATCGAGATAGAAATCATTCAAACAGCCCTCTGCACCTTTAACAAGATCGCCACCGGGAACCATAGTTGGGGGCTGTTTATTGGTCCCACTTGAACCCAGTCAGCATTCACACCCTTGGTCACAACATCTCCTCTGTACATGAGACAGCAGACCATGTACTTTCCATGGCGGGGGTTACAACTCTACATGAAACAATTAAAGACCCACATATAACCATAAATATATCTTGAAATGCAGGAAATAGGAAAGACAGTTACTGACCTGGGAAACAAGCCTGTAAAGGTTAGTGTAAGTAGGGCGCTCAATTTCATTAATGGTCTCGCTATGTAACAGTGCAGTAACATCAGTGTGCTCTAACAGCGAATGAGTTGAGGGCACGCTGTTGGAGGGTCAATCACGGATGTGGAGACCTGAGGAGACGGGTAAACTGTGAAACCCAACTTGGGTTTCTTTCCGTAGTTCACAGAAAGCCTCTCCAGGACAAGAAATCCAAGACCTGACCCGGTTCCGCCTCCTACTACGTGGGATACATGAAACCCCTGTAGACCCGTGCTGTTGTCCTTCAGCTTCCGGTTTCGATCCAGACATAAATCCACTATCTCCTTACCAACTGAGGGCCAAGAAAAAAAAAAAAAACAGAAACGTTGTCATTTACAGATTAGAATTTTAATTGATAATATCATATTTCATGTTCTCGCTTTAGGGTTTCAAAACAACCGTTCGAACATCGTCGGTGGTAGTTGGTTCCAGATCCAAGAACACAGCACGGGGAACATGCATACCCGCGGGGCCGCGCCTGTCTCTCTGAAGAAAGTGTTCAACGCCGCCGCCTAGCGTCTTGTCGCTTGGCATCTGACCAGGCTGACCAGCACAACTGCAACCCGCAAAAACATCCCTCAAAATTGTTAAACAAAGACCAAGGAAAGAAAACAGAAAAGCGAAAACAAAACTCGCAGAAATGAAGCCCAAAACGTCTGTGCCTGAAACCCGAAGCCTAAGGGCTTGAACCACAACAACCTAGGGCATACAGCCTGAAATCGAAATTTACAGTAACGTCGATCCGGCAATAGATTTAAAAAACCGCACATACCTGAATGCCATGGTCGAGACCGTTAGCTCACAACTCCACGAAATACACTCCGTCAATCGTCATAAGGAAGGCCTTCGAAAACCACGGCCCGAAAAAATAGAAATGAGCAAAGTCCTTGTAGCAGGCAACGAAAAGAAAGGAATCAGCGTGCCCGTGACACATGTCCCCACCGCTGGCTGTTGGAAGATCCCAGGTCATACTCTCGGCCCCCGCACCCTAAATTTAATGGTCGTATGGTCATATTTAGGCATTTTTCCCGTAAAATGGCCATTTTTACCGTAAAATACAATCAAAATTTTGCAAGACCGTACCACATAATCAATTTAAAGCTGTAGAATCTAGAGATCAAAACTTGATCCTAGGATTTACATATCTATTTTCAATTCCCCGCGCAGTAAATCTTATTGAAGAAATTAAAGCACATTTACAGAAGGTTTATATATATATATTTAATAAGTTAATTATAAAAGTATAAAACTAAAAATTATAACTACAAAATAGGGAAAGAGGTTGGAAAGAGGTGTGAACAATGTTTGAATTACAAAAAAAAATAACTGCTATATTTTTATTCATCATTTATAAGGTTATTCAACAAATCACTCAGCCAACTTAATCAAATGTAAATTGTTGTAAAAATTCATAAATCCATCAAGGTCAGGCCTGAGCTGCACAATGAAACTTGAAGAAATAAAGAGTTTTTTCTGAAAATATTATATTAATTTTAGAATTTAGAAAATTTATATAAAAATTTCCAAACAATAATAACTCTCACTAAAATTCATAGAGATTTCCTCTAATCCCAAGAAATCTAAGAAAGTCACAAAATCATAAAGACACATACAGCCAAAGAAGCCTTAGAAATTGTTCAAAACGAATGGAAGACATGTATCTCCAATCCGTTAAGAAATATAAGCATATTTACTACTAACTACTATATAATAATCAAATTGAGTCCCGAGCTTGCACTTGCCAGACAGCATCCGCTCCTGCAGGGCCTGGAGGAACACTTTCCATTCTGACTCTACGGCTTACAGACATGATGATGGCGCCAAACACGATGGCGCTAAATACGAACAGGGTAACAACACTAGCCTTGGAGATCGGCCACAATTTGGTGACTATAATTGCAAGGTAGCTGCAACCGGACAACAGAAGCGCGAGCGCACCTAGGATTTTGACAACTGCAGAACCTAAACCCGTCTTCAGTAGCCACGACATGAATAGAAATATAGCGATCAAAGAACTCAGTCCCGAAAGCAGAGTGATGGCTGGAGACGTGTCCTCGATGTAGGCCAGCAAGCGGAAGTTTATAGGAATAAGAACTGAAACTGAAATCATTATTATTTCTTTTTCTTCAAAACCAGACATCCGTTCCATCCTCTCGACTGTCGTTCCTCGGCAGATACTTCTCACTAAAAACAACAAATTGTATTTCTATATCTAATTCTCATACATTTTCCCTGGGCTTGCTACCATATATAGTCGCTGACGTGCGTAGGGGCAGATCATTTTCTGTCTAGGATTTGCTCTCTTTTACTTCCAATGTGGGACCCGCTCTCATTGGCTGGGCAGCTCTGTATGTCGAATACAGTGTTTGCACTGTTTTACTTCCAATGTGGGATCCGCTCTCATTGGCTGGGCAGCTCTGTATGTCGAATTCAGTATTTGCACTGTTTTACTTCCAATGTGGGACCCGCTCTCATTGGCTGGGCACCTCTGTATGTCGAATACAGTATTTGCACTGTTTTACTTCCAATGTGGGACCCGCTCTCATTGGCTGGGCAGCTCTTTATGTCAAATCCAACTTTTGTCGCCATTATTCTTTATGTGGCATTGGCTTACTACTACTTCTAATGTGGGATCCACCTCTCATTGGCTCATGGAGCAGAATCATTTTCTGCCGTGTTCTCTTTATACTAATCTCAATGTGGGACCTACGTCTCATTGACTCAAAGAGTAGAATCACTTTCTGTCTAAAATCTAAATATGCCTTTTTCTCAACACTCATGTGCCCCCTCTAATTTTTATTCCTAAATGACTCCTACACCCAAATCAATTCTTCCAATGTATCTTCCGCAAAGAGATCCATATTTTCTTGATTTCAAAAAAAAGATTACTTTTTTCTTTCTTCTACCTTCACACCTACTTTTTTTTTTTCTTATACCCTCACACAATAACAATGAATTATTTAGAATTTTTTTAACTATGTTGCCACTAACATAGAATATACAAATCTAAAATCTAAATATACTTTTTCCACATTTTTTCTCCCTTTCTCAACACTATAGAAAAATAGTGGTCAGATTTAAATTGTAATGCACTTGGAAGAGGTGAATAATTATTGGAAGTGGAACCCAACTTTTATCTAGTTAGATTACATATGATGTTGAACACCTAAGCTAGACTAACTTGTACTTCAAATATATTCCAAAATAATTTATAAGTCTACATCTACTTTTAAGAAATCACTAAAAAAAAAATAGTAAATATTTATATTAAGTGATATAATATGTATTTAAGCTTATCAAAAAAGTCTGGCAACCTCTCTTTACATGGTGAGAGTTAATCTTAAACAACAAAACAAAATACTTCAAAAAATAATTATTATTTAACTTAATAGCCTGAAGTTTCCACAATCCATAATAGTAGTGCTAAGATTTTTGAAATAAACCTGTATGCAATTTTTTACATTCACGTTTCAGATCATACTCCATACTCAATGATAGAGTATAGAATATGATCCAAAATATTGATCTAAAAATTGTACATAATTTTATTCACGTTTCAGATCATACTCCATATTCAATGATAGAATATAAAATATGATCCAAAATATTAATCTAAAAATTGTACATAATTTTATTCCAAAAATCTTAACACTCTTATTTAACTTACTTCCATCTTTTTAAAATGATCATACCTTGAGCAATGATTTTATATTGAGAATGAACATACTAACCACCACCGACCGTTGATGACCAAGGGGCCTAGAATTGTTTAAAATGGTCTAAGAATTTGACTAAGTTGGTCGATAGATTCGTCAAACAGGCTCCAAATGATGAATACAAATCTTGCACTTCATTTTTAGGTTTATGTTTTAGACTGATTCCGAACCTCGTTCCTCCTCTTTTGAATTCGTGCACCGGTAGAAGTTTCAAAGAAGCAGGGGTGTTGACAACATGCAAAGCTACGGAACCGAAACAACTGTCCGCACAATCAAAATTGCATCATGCTGATGGAAGCCAACGTGAAGATTGGTATATGGATAACAGGGAAAAACTTTTTATCGACCTTTCCACATGTTTTGGGAAATGTCTATGTAGGTGATAATTTGCACCTTTGACCGTATTTATTAATTAATTGAAAATAAAAAGTAAAGACACTTTTTATTTTTTATTAATTAATAAATATGGTCAAAGGTGCAATTTGTCACCTGCATAGACAATTCCCATGTTTTGAAGTTGTATATGTTTGATTTTATGTATTAATCAATTCCAAATATTAACTAGGGTTGTGGTGTAACTACATTCCATATCAATTGTTGTCAAAACAGTTTGTAGTGACATTCATCAAAGCATAATTAAAAGTGAGTTTTTTTTTTCCATACATTGTGTTTCCAGTTGTTTTGGTAGACACTTCTCCAAAATGAAAAGCATATACTTGTAACACACATGAAGTATTTTGTAAAATGGTTCAATGAAATGTAATCTTATACATATGCACAAAATTGTATATGCAGAATGTAAAAGCATACACAACAAATCTAATTTATTTTGCAAAATGTCTGCATGGAGTGTAATGATTATTAAGCATGCACAAAATGGATTTGTTTTGAAAGTTGAAGAAGCTTTAAACTACCCACTTGAACAAATAAATATAGTGTCTTGGAAAAAAAACTTACAAAACCTTGAAGCAAATATAATTCACACTTATAAATTTAATTTTTGCACCCGTTGTGTGTGCTTTTTCAATTTGAATACACCATGTCATACACTACGATCATTAAAGCTTGTTGGCTTACATATCGTCTAGCCATTTTACAAAACAATTAATAGGTGTTGTATATGATTTTACATTTCACAAAAATACCCAACAATGCACCTGTAATCGGAATGTCTAAAAACAAAGGAAAAAGTAGTTTTGATTATGCTATAGTGGATGTTCATGCCTTGTTCCAAAGAGTCGGTTTAGCCACAAACTTCTACTGAATTGCATAGCTCCCAAGGCATGGTCACTATTATACACATAATAGATTTTAGTGACATAATAATGCATTTTGTTCTCTTGGCTTTATGTGCAAAGGTCTGGAGCATGTATGGTCGACCAATAAAAACTATGTTCATGATATGATTCTCTATGTTATGTGTTCAGTGAGAAAAGACAAATACTATTGATTCCACTTTGGAGGGTTGTTCCTAATTGGAACTTGAAACATTCCCTAAATTGTGATATGTTGATTTCTAGGTAGACCAAATGTATAATTTTGGTTGCAGTGGGTTTACACGTGACAAATTCTTAAATGTTGAGGTTAGGACTTGGATGAATATATCTAACCCAAGCCCTATCAAGAGGGTTAGGTGTCAGAGTTAAGGGCCCAACATTATGCCACCTAAATTATAAAGTTCTTTAGCAATTACTAAATTAAATTGTGCATTTAGAATTCAAGCCCAAAATAATAAACTAAGCTATTTAAAAAGATTAACTAGAAGTTTTAAATACCAAAAAACACCACCAAATTATAGGAGGATGACACCTTTCTTATGAAAACTTATTAGGATACTAAATATAGAATTTCATCTGTAGCGTACAAAAAAGTACTCTTTGTTTGATTCAGGAATAATTAATGATAAATTGGAGTTAATGGTGCCTTGATTTAGTGTTGTAATGTGAATAACACAATCACATTAGGACTTGGGCCCTTGTAAATTGAATAAATATATGGGTATGTGCAAGATCATGATGGGCCAAAAAGTGGCAATATGATGGGTATATATAGAGTATGTGGTTGACGACTTTTTTTTAACCCAAAATTAATGAAACGAAAAGGGTTTCTAAAGGATATTCTTAGCTTTCCATCAATATAAATTATTCTTTATTTTGAATTTAATAAATAATTATTATTTATTTTCTATTTGAATTATGATTAAAGTCTTGATTGATAGGTTGATTGAAAAACATCTATAGCTTTCAAACAGTATCACATTTTTGAATTAAACATCCATCACATTCTATGCTTCACATAATATAGGATTAAAAAATAAGAATTGAATTTCATAAAGTTTTGACCAAGTTAAGGTGGTTAGACACACGAGTTTTTATATTTTTAAAAGTTTTAATAAAAATTCATAATTAATTATTTACTTGGAAAAAAATTACAAAAAAATGCATCACATCGAGACATGAGTCCTCTACCTATATCTAAAATCTTATAAAAATATATTATCATTTTATTGTGGTTAGGGTGGTCGATAGACACTACTTCTTATTTTTCCCTTGAAATTTAAATACTATTGAAATTTCAAATTTTTACCAAATAGATTTTCTTTTTGAAAATAAACCTAGTAGTTTAGAAACTACAGTCAATTTCCTACAAATTCTATTCTTACACATTTTTGAAATAATATAAATAACTTATTCAAATTTTTATGTCAAGTTGCCTAATTCTGATTTTTTTAAATTTTTGGCCACTTAAGGGCCTATTTTTTCCATGATGATCCTGCACATACCCACATGTCTTGTAAAAGTGTTGTGAAGTGTTGTAAATGACTTTCACTCTTTTCTAGACTTTTATTAAGCATTTAAGTCTAATGGACCTATTTTTCCCTTAATTCAATATTGTAAAATGTATTTAATTGCATTCTCACATTAATCTAGAAGGCTTGTAAATTAAGCCTAATTTTAATGTAGTTACACATTCACATTGGATGTTGTACCTTTCTAAGCTATGTGGACCTCATTTTAATATTGTAGAGTGTATTTAATCACACTTTCACATTGAAATTTGTTTCCTTAGCCATAATTACCCTTTACATCATCATTAATAGGCTGCTATGACACCATATTGTGCATCTTGAGGCTTATTTTGATCAAAGACCTCACAAAATCAACATATAAACCCGATTTCTTCACTCCTCGACATCCCAGCTAGCAAAAGAGCCCCTATGGGACCCATTCGCCACTTTGGGTGAATGAGTCCCATCCATGTGGGACCCATTCACCCAGGATGGCGAATGGGTCCCATTTGAGCTATTTTCGAGATTTGAGCAAGAAAAATTAGGTTTTAAGCTTAATTTTCTCTAATGTCGGCCTTGGAGATCAAATTAATGGGAATTTGAGTGGATTTCCTATATAATTAAGCTTCTAATAATTATTTAATTCATTCATTATCTATCTCAAGTCAAGCAAGTTAGGGTTTAGCATTTTAAGTCTTCACAAGATCATCAAGATAACATTCAAAGGAATTCAAGGGTAGATTCTTCATCCATTATTGTAGCAATTCAAGATCCATCATCATGTAAAGATTCAAATTCCATTATTTTATGTTCATGATTCATCTTATTTCTTGATTTGGTTTAATTACCTAAACAAGGATTGACCAAGGCAAACCCCTATTCTCTAACATTCAACATTTTTCTCTCTTTCTTTTTGTAGTTGCAAATCTAGGTACTTTGAAGACTTGGAAATCATTGAAGAATATGTTACAAAGTTGTTGGAGTCATTTCCCTATTGGCAAGGTCAAACTCTTCACAAAAATTCACTTACAGTGCCAAAAATCAGGGTTTCAGATCCAGACACCTAGAGGAACAGAAAGAGCAAACTAAGAGCTACAGATTCCACTTTCGAGTTTTTAGAAAAGTCAAAGTGGAATCATTTTCCATTAGTGGAAAATGAGTCCCACTATACCTATTTTTCAAATATTTCTACAGATTCATATACCCATTTTTCCAAAACAGGCTCCTATACAATTTTTTAAATTTGGGACTGATTCGCCCAGAATGGCAAATGAGTCCCAATGGGTCAAAAATTCAAGATCAACAGTATTTCTAGTCTTCATTCCAACCTTTACAAGTTTCCAAGTGCACACTTCCTGTTTCACTTTCCTATTCTATTTTACTTGCATTTCTATTCATCTTTTAGGGTCTTTTTGCATTTCACACTATGTTTTCAAACATCTTGCATTTTCCCTAGTTTACACTTGGTGGTGAACCCTCATTTGTTGTTATAATTTCCCTTGAAACTTCACTTTGTCAGATTTCAATCTCTTTTGCGTTGAAATATCAAGGGTTTGTTCTTGAGTGAAAGATTGAAAATAGCCTCTTTCCTTTTAGGTCCAAAACCCTAGAAGCAAAAGAGAGTACACTATTTTCTATGTTTCACCATCGAAATGGATACAATAATGGACATGGATATAGTATCATATATGGATACAAAAAATTTTCAAGATTCAATGGTCCACTTTTAGCTAGATTTGACAATTATACAAACATACATAGATTCAATTATTTATATATCTAAGAGTATTGAACATAACTTTAGATTATAATATTTATTTTTTATATTATGTTGGTACCTCTAGTGATTTAAAATATTTGTGTGTGTATATATACACATATATGAGTTTGTTATTCCAAGGTAGGCTCACACCATTTGGTAATTGAGAAACGAAGATGAAAGCTCACCTCTTTCTTCTCTCTCTCTCTCTCCCCCCATCTCCAAGTCTCTCCAACCTTGTCTCATTACCCACCTCTATCTCTCATCTTCCATCTCCCTCCCCTTTCTAGTTCATCACCTCTTTATATCCTCCTCCCTATGTCTCTCACTCCCTCCATGTGCACCTAAATCCCTCCATCACTTGTTACTCATCTACCAATACTTCCCTTTCACTCTCCCTCTCTTCTCTCTCTCCCCTCTCTAGGTATCTCCCAATCTCTCTCGCTATCTCCTTCTCTATGTTGCCTTCGCTCCTTACCCCCATCTATATCCTTGCCTCCCTACCTCTCTCTTCTTCTCTCTCCCTCTATTGTTGTTTCTTTCCCATCTATATACTTTCTCTCGATTACTACCTCTTCCTTCCACCCTCTCTCTCTCTCTCCTCATCTCCATGACTCTCCCTCCTTCCCTCTTTGACTCTCTACCTCTCCCTCCTTGTCTCATTACCCATCCCTCTCCTTCCCTCTCCCTCCCTCTCTACCTTTCCTTCCCTCCTTATGGTTTAACAGTTGAGGGTTGAGGGATTAGGGTTTAAGGTATAGGGTTGAGGGTTAAGGGTTGAGAGATTAGGTTTTAAGGATTAAAGGTTGAATGTTGAGGGTTATAGGGTTAAGGAATTAGGTTTTAAGGGTTGAGGGTAAAGGGATTGGGGTTTAATGTGTAGGGTTGGGGGATTAGGGATTAGGGTTGAGGGAATAGGGTTTAAGGGTTGAGGACTTAGGAGTTAAGGGTTTAAGGGTTGAGGGTTGAGGGATTATGGTTTAAGGTATAGGGTTGAGGGATTAGGGTTGAGATTTAAGGGTTGAGAGTTTATGGATGAGGGTTTAAGGGTTGAGGGTTTAAGTGTTGAGGGTTGAGGGAATAGGGTTTAAAGGTTTAAGGGTTGAGGTTTTAAGGGTTTAAGGGTTTAGGTTTTAAGGGTTGAGGCTTGAGGGTTGAGTGTTTAAGGGTAGAGGGTTGAGGGTTGAGGTATGAGGGTTTAATCCTTCTCTACCTCTCCATCCCTCCTTATCCATCTCTATGTCTAACTCCTTGTCTCATTACTACTCCTTTAGGTCTCTCCCACTCTTCTCTCTTATCCTTTTCATTATACTTAAAGATCATTAAACCTCTCCCTCCATCCCTTGCTACTATGCTTGGTCTCTCCCACTCTTCTCTCTCCCCTTAGTAGGTCTCCATGTAGGTTCAAGGCTTTCACAATTACAAATTTTCTATATAGCACATTTGGCACTCACCAAATTGCAAAGCCTTAAAACATCACATTTGGCACTCACCAAATGAAAGGTTGTTATGCAGAACATTTGGTGCTCACCAAATTTGGTGAGCACCAAATTGCCTTTGCCAAAAATGGTAAAAAAGGGAGTTGACCCATGATACAAGCCCACAATTCTCTGTCTTTGTCTAGTTTTGTGTTTTCTCTGACAAGAAAATGCATTTTTATGTAGTTAACTTGTTGTGGTACCATATTATGCTTTCTCCATCACCTTTTGAGCACAAGTTTTCTTGTTGGACAACATATAAGAATATAAATCATATTTGATTATCTCAGGTAACATATTATTTTTTATTATGCTATAATGGATGTCCATGACTTGTTCCAATGAGCCAGTTTAGCCAAAAACTTCTACTAAATTGTGTAGCTCCCAAAGCATGGGGACTATTATAGACATAATAGATTTTAGTGACATAACACATTTTATTCTCTTGGTTTATGTACAAAGGTTTGGAGCATGTATGGTGGACAATTAAACACTATGTTCATGATATGATTCTCTATGCTATGCATTTAGTGAGAAACTTGACAAATACTATTGATTCCACTTTGGAGGTTTGTGCCTAATTGGATCTTGAAACATTCCCTGAATTGTGATATTTTGATTTCTAGGTAGACCAAATTAATAATTTTGGTTGCAGTAGGTTTACATGTGACAAATTCTAAAATTTTGAGCTTAGGACTTGGACGAATGGATGTAACCCAAGCCCTATCATGTAACATGCCCAACTAAAATTTCCTCAATAAATTAATAATTGACATTATGAATATAAATTTAAGATAGAAATTCTATAGCTATTTTCCAACATAGCAATTTCATGTCCATAAAAATAACAATATGAATATTATTCATTTCCAAATGTTAGTAGTCAATATAGAATTGGCATTCAATCACCACACAGTCAATACAATGATTACATTAAGGATAAAAGTACATAAAAATAGAATTCCATTATAATTCCTCTATGACAATTAACCTTCATTTGTGGATGAGAACATGGTTAAGGTGCTTTTCTACCCAACCACAAAGAAATGCTTCCTCAGAATTCTTCAATATATCGAAGAATACCTAACCTTGCATGAAACACTTAGCAAGAGATACAATTTGCAAGGTGGAATCTGTGTGTGTGTGCAACTACATGCATTTCTATCAACTGTTAGAACATGAAAGTTCCATTTTAGGTAATAAAAGAAATAATAGAGAGATGATAAATAATAAATAGTCTGTTCCATAATAAAAATGATTGCAAAGGTTAGCCAAGCTCATGGTGCATAAAATGCAACTTAAATTAGATTTGGAAAAGCAAATCTACACTCTTTGACAATGCCCATTCCCAGAAAAAAAGCTTATCATAACAAAGGGGTATCCCTCCCTTTTAAACCATCTATTAGCATCATATTCCAGTGTGCTACAATCGATCATAGTAATTTTGTATCATTCCATTTCAATATCATCATCAAGTATTCCATCTAAAATTTGGTTTAACCATTCATCTATTCATCATATAACTATCTTTCCTTAAGTTTTGAATTGCAATTCAACACTATTCCATTTCTATAGTTCTTTCCATTACAAATGAAATAAAAATAGTCATATTCTATGAGTAAGTTAAAATGAAAAGAATAAGGTATACTGCATGTATGTGTACATGCATAAATAAAGAATTTATGCATGTACACATATATGCCTTCTAAATTTTGGATAAATATGTGTATACATTCTGAATATTAAGAGTAAAATCTTTCTTACATATAGATTTTCACATTCAAAAAAAGCATCAACTTTGTTCAGATGTTCCATTTGATCTTTCAATAACAACTAGTCTCAATTTAAATACAATAAAACACATTAAATTAATAGTTCACTTGTCTCTCCTATGGATCATATATCAATTTTAAATGAAACATGGATGATTTGCAAGAATAAGAATAATCAGTTCCAAAGAAACAAAATCAGAATTAACAAAGTTTATATATATCCTTTAGTATGAACAAATGATAGGTTCCTTATTCATTATTCTTTTGGCCAAAATATGCCTCATATTGTTCAGTTTGATTCATCACCTTATTATTTGTTTGAAAATAAGAACACTATAATGTGGGTTGTTATGTTCTATCAATAATATCATTCCACATAAGGGTGTCAATAAGCATGTTATCATATAATCAATATAACATGATATTGGTTATCATTAAGTACCTTCATTTTTCCTATTATCAATTGTGCTATGGTTTGGTCGACCATCTAGTGAAAGCACCATTCATCTATAAGTAACATAGTATATCTATCTTCTGACCCAAATTTAAACATTGGATCTAGATGGTAATGTATATGTATACACATATACATATATATAAGTACATCAAGTTATCTCATAAGAGAGAAATGATTCGATTAATTCAATTATAACCCGTGCCTTGAGATGGCCAAACATAGGCATCACAACAAAAACAACAAGAATTGTTGAACATTATCTACATTTGGCCGAGGGTTATCTATGGAATGATAGTATCGTTCCTAACCCCCTCTTTTAATTTGTACAGGGTAAAACTGTTTGATAGCTTATAAAATATTAGGGAATGATGAGAACATCATTTGAACCATTTTAGTAGGGCTTGATTCCCACATTCACCTCACCAAATGGTGGGTGTGATAAACAAAACATGGGTTGAATGATGCATGTTGTTCATTAACAGAAAGAATAACAAAACGATATGAATCATTCGGCTAGCATCAGCTGGACATTTACAAAACTCATAAGAAATAATAGTCATTGAATGGTGTCAACCATTTCACCATTTATTGTTTCTCAGACAATAAGTCAAACACCATAACGGTGTCCTTCCAAAACATAAAAAAATTGGTACATAATGGAGTTAAAAAGAAATGTGATGAAAATGGCTCGATCGAACGACCAAGGCTTCAAAGGGTGGTTATAGCATGTAGGTGGTAAGCTGTCATGGCTGATCATCCCAAACCTGTGCATATAGGGTAACCAATTGAGCAGGGCCCAACCCTAAGCAAAGCTAACATAGATAGATATGGGGTCGACTAAATAGTGACCAAAACACAAATACAGAGCCACAGGTTTGCATACCAAGAGCACAGTTTTTAAGCTAAACTAAACACAAGAAATAAAAATACCTTCAAGATAGAGCATGAGGATGAAATAACATTCGACACAAAAGGGAAACATCTAATACAGTATCGAGAATACCTCTCTTAGTTGCGATTCTTGGTGCTTTTTCCTCAGTTGTAAATTAGCAACAACTCCCCTGTTCTATCGTTTCCCCCTTCCTATATCAATTTTTCCTTCAATTCCCTTTCTTTTTGCTAGATTGCTTCCTTCAAATCACCCCCTTTGGCTTAGAATATCTTCGTTGCTATATTTGGAGATAATGGTCTTAATTCCTTTGTCCATACCTATGTCACTTAGCTGCCCACTTCTCTTCCATTTCTGAGCATTATAGGGGTTAGCTCCTTCCCATTCATTATGAGAGTTATGAATTAAAGAAAACACTCTCATTGTTTAAAACCTATGACAATATATTTATATATGTATATATACATTTATGTAGAATTTTACAAAGATTTATTTTATTTTATTTTTCCCATTTCCTTTATCAAGAGTCTATTTTTCAGATTCCTCAAAAGAATAAGTAATATATAATCATTCTCCTTATGATAATTGTATAGGATCAAATGCATTTTCCAAAACCATTTTGAATCAAACTTTGCGATAGACAGGGTAAGACGAGGATGCACTAAATTCGTTTCTTTCACAAGATTGCTTATTTTACCAAATTGTGATTCCACACATGGATAAATGATATTTATCAATTACAAACAAATGCAGATGTCATGGTATATTGTGGTGTGTGGGATTCTAGATTCCAACCTTGCTTACCATTTGTCTTTTGACTAAGCATTTTTGTGTCAACTAAGTTCTCATTCTTCAACTTGTTCCTACACACACACATTCTTGCACTTGCCAACTTTATCAGTAACCTTTAACCGATAATCCTTACAAAGTAAATCTTTTTAAATCATGAAATTGCAAGATAATAATTTTTCAAATACTATTGCATTTATCATATCCATAAATACTAAATGATAAATTCAAATTTTCAAATATTTCATTTAATTTAACATTATTAAATTCAAGTAATGAAATTGGGATGTGACATATCAAGAGGGTTAGGTGTCGGAGTTAAGGGCCCAATATTATTCCACCTAAATTATAAAGTTCTTTAGCAACTATTAAATTAAATTATGCATTTACAAATCAAGCCCAAAACAATAAACTGAGTTATTTAAAAATCTTAACTAGAAGTTTTAAATACCACAAAATTATATGAGGATGACACCCTTTTTATGAAAACTCATAAGGATACTAAATATATAATTTCATCTAAACAGATACAATAATGAACATGAATATAGTATCAGATACGGATACAACAAATTTTCAAGATTCAATGGTCCACTTTCAACTAGATTTGATAATTATACAAACATACATAAATTCAATTATTTATATATCTAAGAGAATAAAACATAACTTTAGATTACAATATTTATTTTTTATATTATGTTGGTACCTCTAGTGATTTAAAATATTTGTGTGCGTATATATACACATATATGAGTGTGTTATTCCAAGGTAAGCTCACACCATCTAGGAATTGAGAAAAAGGGATAGAAAAAAAAAAAACGAGTCATACATGCGAGTGTGAATTGAGCTTGAGAATAAAATGTATACGATGATTCATTGTACAATGATTCAATAATGCCAAAAGATTTTGTATATTTTTTGATTGGTTGGTAAGGCCTAACAATGGTCCTTTTACCTTCTAAATAAGATAAAATAGATCTTAAATTCATAGTCAAGAGTATAGATACATGCTAGTAGAAGTTGAACCTTTGTTAGGCTGCCACCTCTCCTACAAACATTGGAGCCTCTTGTAGCATCCGGCCTAACCATTACCTCTCCTATAGATAAACATAAAACCCTTTTTAACTATTATATCTTAAGAAAAGAACATTGTACTAAAAAATGAAAAAATAAATGGCATGTCCTCAAATATAAGAAACAAAATAATAGTAAACTTGTGTAAGAATCTAGAGGTAAGACACCAGAGCTAGAGTAGCAAGAGTACTAAAAAATGAATCTCGAGAAAATTCCTAGTTAATTGTATAAAAATCAAAACATATGCTTTGAAATGAAACAATTCACAAGTAGGAATTGATCACCCCACATCATTGGTGTGGAAGGATAAAATAATTAAGACCATAAAAAATATTAAATTTTTTGTAGCAAATAAAATTGAGAATACATTTTCTAGTGTTATGGGTGTGCATTTGGACATCATAAATGGGTTGACCATTGATATGTAGTCATACCAATTGAAAGACGTGGTACCTTAAATTCTGAAATTTCCCCTTTCTCATTAATATTGACCTCAAATAAACCCATCCAAATATCATACCACTAAGAGTTACCTCCACTTCTAGAATCTACATTCTGTATAATCTTGTACCATTTTTGGTTCAACCTTCCCACTTGAGAGGTCTCACAATTGTAGCATAACAAACCACTCATATCTAGGTTCTTCATTTGAGAAGAAAAATCATGTCCCATTTTTTGATGGAAATCCTTGTATAAGATGATAGAAATTGTTGTATCTAATCTTTCAATGAAGTTGTTGATAAATATTGACAAAAAATAGTATCAAAAATGCATTGGTTATTTGAGACATATGAGAGCCATTGTTGTACAAACTTGATCTTTACTATCTCTATTTGTAGAAATCATACATTGAAGGCATGCTAGAAGACATAATAGCCAGGCTTCTTCAAGGTTTGGTATGGTTTAAGATTGGAAGACATCACTAGGAAAAAAACAACAATAGGAATTATTTTTTCTTAGCCCTTATTTAATAGAATTTGAAATCTATTTAAATGAAAAAATTAGGAGCTTGCTCAAATATTTCCATCCACACAACTTTCAACCCAAATTATTGTCATAAGTGATAATAGGAAGACATAAGTTCCATAGTCCTTGCCATTTTCTAGCATAATCTCTTTGTGCCAAAATAGTAGCCTTGGAATAGAGCATTGCCATCTATGAATTTATAATGGAATGGGTTTTTTGTCTAGAATTAGACATCGTGTTGATAAAGGAACAAAAATAACTCACAAGTAGGGATGAAAAAATGAACTAAATATTTTAAATAAACAAACACAACTAACAAGATAGTAGAAGGGATTCTATTCTTGTCTTGGAGTGTTCTATGGGGGTGTTGGGTTTATGGCAACACCTCTCTTTTCCTTGGAAGGGCTTCTTGTTGGCTTTGCATCCCCTCCTTGTTTCTTTATGGGGCTCTATGGTTCTTCGTGAGCCTTCTTGTTGGGAAGTTGTTTCTCCTCTTTGGGATGGCTCCTATTGTGTGGACCAGCTTCTTTTGTTTGTGGTTCGACTGTGGTTTGGGGGACAACCCTTGCTCATTGGTTTGGCCTCTATTTTTTATGGGGTTGGCTTCCTCTGGTTGGATGCTCTTGTTTGGAGTGGCGACTCCCTGTGTTGCTTGTTTTGGGCTCTCTTCTTTTCCCCAAATTTTGGCCTTTGGTTGGAGTGCTTTTTGTAGGGTTTTGATTGGGTGCACCCTTGGTGTTGTTTCATGGTTGAATGTTGGGTGGCTCCTCATGCCTCTTTTGCTTCTTTGGGTCTATCTGGTGCTCCTTCTATTGGGATTTACAAAGGTTGTTGTGAGTGCTTGTTCCACTAGAGTGTCTTTTTGTGGCTAGTTTTTGCAGATTGCTCTTGTTGAGGTAGAGCTCGCTCCTTTTGAGGTGGAGTTGTATGTGACGTCTCATAGTTTGTTGCTTTAGTGGGATGAACTCTCGTTTCTTCCTCTCTACTAGAGGGGGGGCCTGTCCTATGGAGGTGGAGTGTAGGTTGTTGTCTCAGATTGGAAGGAGTTGTATGTTGGCTACTACTTTTTGCGATAGCATTCTCTTTGTTTGTTTAGGGAGGTTCTTCCCCTTGACTCAACTTTGTTTTGTGGTTGAGAATTTGGTTGGGATGTTCACTTTTCCTTATGAGTTGGCAGAGGAGTGTTGTAGGAATGCTATTGTTTTACAGTATTCTGTTGTTGGGTTGCTTTTTGCCTAGATGAAGTAGGTTGTTAGCTTGGTGGTTGAGGGTTGTTGTTGGAATGCTGATGTTTTGTAGCTCTCTGATGATTCTCCTAAGGCCTTTGGTCCTTGTCAAAACTTGGTTGTGTAGGGTTTAAGGTCCCTTCTAAAACTTTTTTTTGTAGCATGGTTTGATTTGATTATCTATTTTTGGTTGTTGTTGTGGGGCTATAGGTTGGCTTGCTGATTTTCTTGCAGCATCTTTTCCTTGTAAAGGGTTTCGAGTCCGTTCAAAACCTCTTCCTCATCAAAAAAAAAAAAGAATAGAACAACCATATGAAACATAGAATAGCAATTGTAACTAAATTATTGCACTGAAAAAATTCCTTTATCCTTTAAGCTTTGATGGATGTACATACCCTTTCCAAATCACATATTTTATGAGTTTTTTATTTGACATGATCAAGAGTAAATTTTTAATAAAAATTATATCTAAAATATGGAATCTCCACTTTCATATGCTTCATCTTTGTGCTCCTAGCCATTAAGGTTTTAGCATATTTTAGGTCAAAGCTACTAGTTCTTCAACCATTCCAAGATGGGCTTGGAGCATACCAACTCTCCTCATTAGCAACAAACTATATCCTAGGCTCAAGAAAATACCATCATGTGGCACTTGTAGAGATGCATAGTAAATTGAAAAGGTTTAATCTTTTTAGATGGCCATTATGAAGAAGAAACTAAAGATTTTTCACATGCAATGAATAGGTTGTCAAACAAATATTTCTTGATGTTATCCATTCAAAATTGACCTAAAAATGCTAAGGCATTCCTTATTTAAAAGAGGAAATATTATATACTAAATATATGCAAAACCACAAGCCTTTAGAGTTGTATGTGTCACTTCTCAAATCTCCCTCTTGGATAATAAAATCTTGTGAAAATAGGAAATACATGTATTTCAACATTGATAGTCAGCAACGTAATTTACGGAGGAGGGCATTGCACTAAAGAGATGACAAATAAAATATATGATCTAGAGTGAAAATATTTACAAACAATGTAGAAGAGCTAAACTAGACAATCAAAGTTCTACAACAGATGATGGTTGTTCTAAATGTAGGCTGATTTGGTTGAATAGAAAATTATCATTAAGAGAGAAGAATATAAAATTATGTAAAATAGACAACATACCATGGATCTACATATTTGAATGGAGTTGCAAAAAAATTCCACTTTTTACTTGTATTTCATGCATAAGATTTAATGTGAGCCATGGAAAATATAGAGGTTTGTGACATGTAATTATTCAAAAATATTTCATAGCTGAAAAAATTTGTTACTAATGTCAATAATAACATTTAAATTATAAGAAGAATAGCATGAAAGAAAAAACAACCAAAAAAACATTTTATCTATCTATTTACAAAATACAAGTGTACTAAACCATGTCCATGCTCATACTTACATCACCTTCCAATACACATAAACCAACATAACACTTACTGATACCAAATTGGGCACCCCTACAAATATCTCTCGATTGTTTTACAATGTACAACAATTATAGTTTTTAGAGACAGAGCCAATTAGGAGTATATACAAGATATGGCGAAGAAGAAAGTAAAAAAGAATGGAATTCCTGAAAATATAATTTAAACATTCCAAATTATCTTTCAAAAGACTCGATGCATGTCCATATGTTGTTCACCTTATTTCATGTGACACACCATCTCCATGCAATACCCAATACCTACAAGCTACAACTAGCTATTTAATACTTTCCTCATACTCTTCCCCATTGGATAAGGTTTCTAATTTTTTCGCAAAAATGAAAACCCCAATAAAATTAAGTGTTGGTCAACTAGGAGCTAGATAAAGCATCCATTTCCATGCACTGAAAAAGAAGAAAAAACCAAACCTTAGAAAAAGACTCTATTTTCCCTCCCATTCACTCTTCAAGACAACACTAATGTCATGTCGTTTAGATAAAAAAATAAGCCGGGCACACCTATATGAGCAAGTGTTGGTCAACTAGGAGCTAGATAAAGCATCCATTTCCATGCACTGAAAAAGAAGAAAAAACCAAACCTTAGAAAAAGACTCTATTTTCCCTCCCATTCACTCTTCAAGACAACACTAATGTCATGTCGTTTAGATGAAAAAATAAGCCGGGCACACCTATATGAGCAAGGACTAACAAGTGAAACACCCATAAAAATTGGAATACCAAGATAATGTGTAATTTAGCAAGAATCTATTAAAGTAGATGGTTACTTGTACCCAAAGTATTATATCGTATTCACACATACTTTAGATCTTGAAAGAAAGCAAACTAAATTAAGAAATTCAAGAGTATTGCCTCTTATTATTTTTTATGAATAAAATTTTGTAAGTGGAATGAATTTCAACCACGATATCTTTCAGGTAGATAATCCAAGGAACTAACAATAAAGACACGGAGGAAGAGGATTAAGGGAAAACATTACTTTATGAAGTTTTTAAGAGAGGAGGATTCAATGAAAAATTTATTGATGATCAATAAAACATTGACATTTTAAAATAATATTTATTCATATGACATCAACGTAAGATTAAAAAAAAGTTGATTAAGAAAATTTGTGATGAAATTTATCATATTTGTATTGTCAAAGTTGAGTTTAACGGGTAGAGATTATTAAGCTATTCGTTAAAAATATTTAACAATTTCTCATACAAATATTAAATTATCATGTACTCCAAAAGAATTTTGTTTGTTATGGCTACATTATTTCTGGAGCAATGCATTTGATATAATGTACAAAATATTTAGAAATAGTTTGATATGTGGTATTGAAGAGAATTTTCAACATCCATATGGAAATTAAGTCTTTATATTTTTTCTTATAGAATAAACTTATTTAGGCCTGATTATTAAAACTAATTAAGGACCCTTTACAAAGAACCTCTACATAGACTTGATAAGAGTCCTCTTTTATAATTCCACATAGTTTTGAAGTATTCAACTAAAGGACTATCCACGTCTAATATTTTTTAATAGCTATGCATGCAAGAGTTTTTTCAAGTTCTTCCATTATGATAATATTATCCAATGTTGTTAAAGCTTTCTATCTATTGTACTAGGTACATAATTTCTCATTGCAACATATAATTCTTCTTGATATGGGTCAAAGGAGTCATTTGTGAACAAATTTTGTAGATGGACATAAAATGATTTCATACGCTTGACTGAGTTTGTTTCTATGATATTGTCATCTCCAATGGTGGATGATAGTTTTTTTATTCTTGTATTTTTTTGTGAGTTGCTAGGAGAAAACAATGTTCCTTTATCCCCTTTTCAAATCTAATTAAGCCATAAACATATTTGGGGTTCCTTGGAGTTGTAAAGTGGTATTAATAGTATTATAAAGAAATAATATTTGACCTTTTTCAAGTAGATTGCTTAGATAGTTCTCTCTTTCCTTTTATTTTTTCATGCTTCCTACTTTCGACAGGCTCTAAAGTCTTTAGGAGGTGCATCTATTGATGGATCTTTCCCTTTAATATATCCAACTATCTTCTTGATTTGGCTTGGATTTAGAGTTCCAAGTAGAAATAAGAGGACTAGTACATTCCTTCCATCCTCTATTTTGTAGTACATTTGTCTTTCCTAATTCTCTTAGAATTAAATATTACACACTAATTGGTCCCTTGACACATTCATGGTAAGAATTATGTCAATTTCATGATCATTTATACTATACCCTGTCATTTATTCCACATATCCCTATTGTATAGGCTTATACTATACACTTCTCATATACAATGCCACTTTTCTATATACAATTCATGCCTTTTTTTAATAGTTGAGACAAGCCTCCTTACTATCTTAGTCCATAGGATTTAAATGATAGAATATGGTATATTGAGATATGTTCTCCTATCACTAAGTTCTATCATGCCTTCGATCCACTCTCACTTCTATTCACCTTCTACCTTACCATCATGACTATCATTACACTTAAATCTAAATTTTGGGGGCATCATATTACTTTCTTGTATCACTTTATTGCCTATGTTTCACCCCACATATCCATTGGGGTATTTTATTTTATTTCTTGTCCATTATTTCTTATTATCTTAGGGGAATTTTATTTCATTCTCCTAGGGGCATTCCCCTCTTAATTGTATCTCTTTCCTTTGAATTTTTCCCTCTACTTAACCTTGTTAGTTATTCCTTCCTCTTGGTTGATTCCTTGATCTACCTCACATACCATTCTACCTTGACACTTATGGGGGAATCAAACTTCCACTTTTCCTCTTTTCTATTCTCTAACAAGATTTCATACACTCTCTCAACTACCTCTCAACGTGAAACTTTATTTTCTCCTCCCTTCATATCATATATTTCCTCTTTATCATTAAACATTTTCCTTCTGAATTTCTTATTTTGCATGACATGCTCTATTGATTGTATGGAAATTATTCTAACCTTGGTGCATGACCTTGATTCCATGTCTTTTTGAAAATACTTCATCACTTGGGTGCATTATTCATGTCTCTTCTCCTATGGTAACTTTCTTCCTCACCATTTCTTCATAACTTGGTAGTTTGACCTTGGGATCTCTCTCATCATTCTTCCCCTTCTTTCTAAATCTTCCTTAAATTAACTAGTTCTTCTCTTCTATCTATTTTTAATCAACTTAGTAGGGCATATATTCTATTTTTTTTTTCACACTCTTGTATTCTTGATCCATATCTTGATATATTTTCCTATTATATATAGGTCTAGACTAGCCTCTTATCCAATCATATAGTTACCTAACAAATATTGACAATGTCATCACTTTTCTAGATTTTTCTTTTTAGATCAAAATAATTAATAGGTAGTGCAACACCTTTAAAATAGCCAATAGTATCAACTTCAAAGTTGCTTTTATCTATTTTTTATTTTTCCTTTTTATTTGACAATTTTCATAAGCATTTTTACCATTTTTATAAACATATGTATTGATTGCATGTTTGTTATAATATATATCTAATGACTACTCTTTATATATTGTTCACATGACCAAGTGCAAGAATATAGAACTATTAAAAGGCACAAGATAACTGAGAGGGGGGGCGAATCAGTTGACACCAAATACAAACTCAAAACTCAAAACACTTATAAATTTCTTATCCACTTAATTATGTTATTAAATATGAACATGCAATGCAAATAACAGAAAATAAAATCAACACAATGAACACCAGATTTTACATGGAAAACCAAATGAGGGAAAAACCATGGTGAGGATTAAATCACAATATAAAGTAATAGCAAAACCAAATACAAGAGGCTCACTGCCTACAGATAAGACTCACTATCCAAAAGGGAGGCTCACTACCTACAAATACGAAAGATAAAAAAAAGATCCACCACAACAAATTACACACATCCACAACCTTGATTAGAAGATTGCAGAAACCTTCAACTCACTGCTTTCAGGAATCTAACACAATGAAGTACTATTGCCTCAACTCATTTTCACACAACTCTGCTTCTCACTTGTGGCTTACTTCATTACTTTGTATGATTTAATCCTTCACATCTCAACTTGCATTTATACCATCTTCAATCTTAGAAACTTTCTCCAAGGTCAGACACATATGCTTGATTTCATAAATTCAAATTAGGTCTTCAACTCAACATTCCCACGGTGGAAAGGAATGAGAGTAGACCATACCAATACTTAACTACGACCCAAAACAATGTCTTAGATCAAACACATGATTCCTTAATTAAATCTTAACCCTTCGTATGAAGTGTAAACACCAGGTCGGCCAAACCTAATGAAAACACAAATGAATATTGAAGTACACACTTCCACATCAAGAAGACATGTGGATGATGCAACACGCTTTATCATGCATGAGAACACATCTTAGATACCTTCAGATACATCTATAGCAAGTGCAAAAACCTTCAAACACAAAACACCTTCCAACAGTCCATCTGGATTGTGCAAACACACAAATTTGAAACTCAACTTTTGGAGCACCATACCACAAACATCTTTTCCAAAACCGAGAGAACACCATTACAAGACATATTTTAGATCCACAAGACACGAAAAAAATCAGTGGAGGACTATGGAGCAAAAAAATTTCTCCCAATCCACAGACAAACAACTCTGCCAAACCAGTTCACACACTGATGAACACAACTTTCACACTCCATCAAACCAAAATCTAAAAATTAGGAGATGTCACCAACAGATCCCCAACAACAAACCTTCAGATCTACACAAGCATATGATCAACACAGAAGAAACGTGAAGTACATACTTGAGCACATTTTGAACACATACATAACTCTGACTTCTCTCTTTACTAATTTTCTCAAAATCATTTGGTAACCCATCATTTCAACACATCTGCAACATCATAAGGATAGCTCCATGTACTCACAACATCTCAACTATACATGCACAATCTACAACATTTTGAACTGTGTTGACATCAATGATAACATTAATGACAACACCACCAAACTTGCTCATACTTGCAACAAGAACAATGCCATATCTAAAGATCAATATCTCTCCCTTGATAAATGTATCCTTGGTATTTCATGATTATCCATATACTTTATTATACTCTTACTTTAGAAAGATTATTTTCTTGGAGCTTCATAAGCATGATAAAGTGGAGGAAATGGTAATAAAAAAAATTTCATATCCTACAATTCCTTTTGTCATGTTTTGCACTCATTTTAGCGTTTCTCTAACTTATCCCTTTTTGACCCCTTTTTAGCCTTTTTTTTTCTCTTTCTATAGATTTCCCCTTTTGATGTGTCCTAACCCCTTCCTAGGTCCTATTTCTTATCCTTATGTCATCCTTCCCCATTTTCATGTATATTCTCCCCTTTCTTATGTTTGTATCATAGTTAAGCTATCCATATTTTTATTTTTAAGATGATTGCTCCAAAATTAAATTCTTTCTTATCCTCACTTCATTTCTTCCATATCTTACATATAGGGACTTTAATTGAACTAAAAATACTTTGAATGATATTTTTTTATTCTCATTTTTCTCAAAATAAAATCACACCTTCATCAATATATGGGGTAGTTTCACCTTCCCTTGCAAGTTCCCTACTCTTAGTTTCAAAATTTAAATATAAAAGATTGGCCCTATTCCTTTTTCTAGTGTGATGAATAAGTTTGACAAAGAGTGGCACGAATCTCATATGGAGCAAGAGGTTGATATTTATAACATACCTCAAAAGGAGATAGGTCTATGGATGCATGTGAAGCCTAATTATAGCTATCCTACAAAACATGAAGACATTTATGCCACTATTTATTATTTTTGTAATATATCCTAAGAGATTGAATTAATTTTTCATTCACTACTTTAGTCTGACCATCTATTTATGGATGAAAATAAATATAATATCAAAGTTAAAAATTTAAGAGATTTCAAAATGATTTACAAAAGTGACTCAAAAATATGGAATCATGATTATAAATAATAGAAAGAGGAAAATAAAAATGACACCATACATTATTGAAAAATAATTATGTGACCTTAGGAGCATCAATAGTTTTCTTGCAAGGGATAAATATGGCCATATTTAAAAATTTAAATACCACTACAAAAATACAATCATTTTTTTCTAAAAGTAGTAGGCAACCCACTAATAAAATAATAATAGCTTACCCTGAGAATCTTATGTGTAGTAATTTTGGCAGAATAATGACCTCCACACACTCCTTCATGCATCTCCGTCAAGATATGTTTGGACTATGACTCATCTAAACACAATAACAACACTCCATCCCTATTCTTCTAAAACAAATCACCTTCTATGAATATGTACATGAATGCTTGTAATTTCAGTGTTCTCCTTTGATTATCATCCAATCCTTCAGGGCACTTCATGTGTCTAAGATAATACACTATGTTTGTATACCAAGGAGTATGCTCAATGCTTGCAACTGCACCATCCTCATTTTCCACATTACAAATTTGGTTAGCTTTAATGTTTGCTTCTGCCATTAGTTTGGCTAGACCCTATCCCCTCACTAACTTGGTAATCTGAATTTCCATATTAAATTATTGGATCTGATTGATCCATCTACATCTTTTCCCTATCACCTCTGTCTACACCAGGATATCTTTCATAGCTACATGTGGTACATATGCAATTACTTTGGATCCAACTAGATATGGCCTAAAAGATTTTGTTGCTTTGACCAATGCATAAGCTTGTTTCTCCATAATATCATACTTTAACTCTGACCCCTGCAATGACTTGCTAAAGAAAGATACAGGTTGCTCATGACCATCATTCTTTTGTAACATAACAACTGTTATAGTGTGAAATGAGGAAAATGAGAATATTTGGAAAGGTTTGGTAAAATCAAGAGATTTCAGAATGGGGGCTTCTTTGATAGCTTTCTTGATGGATATAAAAGCTTCCAAGGCTTCTACAGTCCAATCTATTTTTTCTCCCTTTTTCAACATTTTGGATATAGGTTTAATAATCTCAGAAAAATTTGACACAAATATCCTAACAAAGTTAATTTGTCCAAAAAATGATTGGATGGCTTTGACAGTTTTGGGAATGGGGATTTTATCTATGGCTTCTACTCTTTCAGGGTCAATTCTAATCCCTTATTTTGATACAATATGCCCAAAATTTTACCCTCAGTGACAACAAAATGACATTTCTTAGGGTTGAGACTGATACCATATTCCAAATCCCTAATCAATATTTTCTCCAAGTGCTCTACATGATCTTATGCCCTTTTGGAATAAGCAGTGAGGTCATCTTAGTACACTACCATTATATCATTGATTAAATCTACAAATGCCACATCCATGGCCCTTTGGAAGGTTGTCCCTGCATTTGTGAGACCGAATGACATTCTCACATAAACATATGTTCCCAATGGCGTAGTAAAAGTTGTATTGTATTGCTTAGACTCTTTATCCTTGACCTTTAACCTTGACCTGATTATACCCAAAAAAATCTATCCATCATTGACAACAACTCACATCCTATTACTTTGTGTAGCATGGCTTCCATATTTGGGAGAGGGTAATTATCTTTAAGGGAGGCAACATTTAAATTTATGAAGTCCACAAACAGTCTAATATCTCCATTTTTCTTTTTTACTGGGACCAAGTTTGAGACCCATGTTGAATGTCTAATGGGCTTGATAATTCCTCCATCTCTAAGTTTTTCCAACTCCTCTTGCATTTTAGGCTCCAAAGTTGGGTTGATTGGTCTATGGTTCTTCTTGAATGGTTTTGTATTTGGTTTTAGTGGAATCTCATGTTGGAATAAGTCTTCCCTATAGGCCTTAAGATCCTCATAAGACCAAGCAAAAACATGCTTGTACTTCCTCAACAATGCAATCAACATTATTTTGATTGTTGGACTTGTTTTCTTTCTAATATATACCTTTTTGGGTGCTAAATCAGTCCCCAAATTGACTTCTTCAACATCTTCTCTCTTTATTGGTGTCTTCTTCATGAGAGAATGATCATTCCCATCATATACCCTTTCTAGTGCCACAATCCCTTTAGGAAGTTTTTTGGTCTTGAGTTGCAGAACTTCTTTCCCAAACACAATATGTTTTCAATCTATTTCTTCTACAAAAGCATTAAAGTCAATCTCCTGAGCTTCATACTAGTCTATACAATGGAGAAACTTTATGAGATCAATATCATCATTGAAAACTTGCCTGCTATAAATATTGTCAGGGGCTGATGGATTTCTACGTGGAGGGTTTGATGATTTGTATTAATTCCCAAATGAATTTTGAGGTGGATTTGAAGGTCCTACATTATTATACCCTTTCCTATGAGGTGGTACATATTTAGGGAGGTTAGCTATCTAAGCATCAAATTGGGCTTTCTGTAGCTTAAAATCCTAGAGTTCTTTTATCACTTAGAGCCTTTGTTCATATTCTGCTTTTGATCTCTCCATTTCTTGTCTTTCATACTCCAATTATGCATTTAATTCCTCCTTAGTCATAAATTCATAATTTTCTTTAGGTGCTACATTATCAATAGGCTCAATGTGATTCCTTCCCATTTCTTGATCATATTCATGTTGTCTTTTGATTCTTTCAGCCTCAAGTCTAGCCTTGAATTCTTCTTCTTTCTAAGGATTTGGCTGATAGAAAGGATTCCTTTTTTCTTCAGGAGTGTGAGGTTCTCTAGCTAAGCTATTTTCATTTGTCAATGTATCATAACGATTATATGTCTCAAAGTGAGGTTTTTATGCTTTGCACATGTCATCAGATGCCTTCTTACCCCTATCATTCTTATGTGTCCATTTACTATTGTCACTAGGACCTCCTTTATATAGGGACCTTTTTCGTTGCATAGTTAGACTTCTAAGGCTCGTTCTTTCTAATGAGTAATTTAATTTATCAGAGTCACCACTCACCTTCTAGAGAAGTGAGAAAATTATATACTTTCTTGTTCCCAGTGGAGTCTTATATAAGGTGTTGAATCTATGATGAAGGCTTGGATTTATATTTGGTTCCCCAGTAGAGTCACTAAACTGTTAGTTCTCAAAAACTCTAGTTGAGAAACCATAAGAGTTTTCCAAGCTCTTGGTACATTTTTGGCTAACATACAAGGCCAAATGATGAATTTGAACCTTCTTCTATTCAGGCTCTACCAAACCTAGGTTTTTTTACCTATGCAAATGGAGCAGATTTAAATTGTGTGCTTCCTACTTAAGCAATCTATCCACAATGGAAATTGGAAGTGGAGAGATGAAAACCTATTTGGTATAAATTGTATAAGCAATATCAAGGTGGAGCTATGAATATCTTTAGTTAATAGATGTAATGTTTTGAAAATGAATTGGATAAAACTAGATGATGAGATGGATAAGACCAGTGCCTTGTTGGGTAGATGGAGTCTAATGAAGATTTAGAATATGTGACCTGTATTGGAAATAATTCAAACTATTTGGCACACTAATATTGGTTTATAACTTGTATAAACATGCAAGAATGTAATTACCAAGTTCTTCTTATTGATCCAAATGACCTTTTCCAGATTATTGTGATTAATTAAAAGAATGTAATCCTTGCTTGAAGGGCTCAATTAACTGAACCACACAAGAACAACAATTGTGATTTGGTAAATTAAAAATATCCTTGATACATCAATTTAAATAATAAGGAAATGTCAGCCTTGGAGACAACCAGATAATATTTTCAATAAATTTCAACAAACAACTAATACCAGTATGAGGCCACAAAATCAGATATCTTCCATTGACTTTTTCAAAATTTATACATGCATCATGGTCTTTTGAAATGTAAGCATCTTGTCTATCCCTACTCACCTGTTACTTTCTCCTATGTCTAATCTAATAATTCTTTTTGGTCTTGGTCACTCTTATTTATACGAGAGGCAACAAGCTTCATACCAAAGGACATATCTTTTGATAATGAAACATAATTATGAAATTAAGCATAACTGAAAGAAACAAACATGTGTGATAATCTGTTAATCTTTGAGTAAAAGCTCATGGTCATCTAAGACCTGTGCAAAGCTTTTATTGTATGATAATTTTTCTGTGTGATGCAGATGATTAATCTTCATTGGAGCCCAAATACTTCTCCTGCCACTTACTGATTGTCAAATCATTCAACCATTTGAATTCTCGTGCAGATGCAAAATTTGTGAGATGACTTTTCCATCTATTGTCTAGGAGATTTCTGACATCCACAACGAATTTGTGTATCCAATATCCACTATGATAATCCCATCAAGTAAATTATGGAATCTGATAGGATTGATCTCCCCATCATCCTATACATGTGTCAATCCTTTTGGAACTATTTGATCAAATTCTTCTTTCCACTCATACATTCCCTTTATTTGATTACCATCTTTCAATATTGATTGGCTGAAGAGGCATTTAATGGATTCAAATGCAATCCTTCTATTTTCCACTTTCTTCCCCATATAAACCAAATACTTATCTTCCTCAATTACACTCTTTACCATTTCCTGTGTTGGTTTGAGTCTTGGTGGGGCATCTGGATCCCTTTGTGTGGCTTTGCACAAAGTAGTTAGTATGTGATAGGTTGGTTTCCACCTTTTCTGGAGCTCTTCAATGATAGGGGAGTTAACATTTATTTTTTCCAAAGCTTTAATCAAACTGCTAAAGATTTCATATAATCCACCTATCTTCTCCTTCAATATCATGATTCTATTCTCCAATATCTTCCTTAGAATCTCCATGATATACTGCTTGACATCCTCCATATTTGTTTCTTTAGTTTAGCAATTTCATCTTTCAATTGTTGAATTTGTGGATCTTCTTCTTGGACTAGTGGGTGATAAACAACAATTTCATCCCCTCTCACTATGGTAGTCTACTACAACTATTGCTTTAGCTTCACATTCTCAATAAATAATTTATTCACTTCATTATTTGACAATTTTAGTCTCTTTTCATATTCATTGATCTTCTTTTCCATATTTTCTACCACATGTTTAGTGAACATTGCAAAATGCATAGTTATAGTTGTAGCATCTGTAGGAGTTGTGTCTTTCATTGTTCTCACCATGGCTAACCCCCTCATTTCCTGCACCACATCTAAAAGCCTAGGCTTCCTTGTGTTCTTTTGTTTTGTTCATGAAGCAAGAGTTTGGGTAGTAGGGTTGTACCCTATTCCTGAAACACCTTCCTCTGAATCAAACTCATCTACTAACATTGGATCATCTTGTGCTCGAATCTGATCTAAAATAAAAACTTTGGACAGCTCCATCCCAGGTATAATCAGCATATCACTTTTCAATACTAGCTCTCTTGCCTCTTTGGGGGGTGACACTAATAATATCATTTAATTACACAAATGTCTGAGCTTGGATTTCAGCTTTCTTTGATTCATAAGCTCCTATAAGATTGGTCTTCAATCTCTCATCAAATTGTTTCATCTTCATCTTAATCCATAATTCCTTAAATTCACTTGTATGGATGAAGTTATCATCTTCTATAAACCTCAAAGAAGCAACTACCCTCTCATCATCCTAAATCTCATCAGCTCCCTCTTTTGATAGCCTGATCTTAGGATCATGGGGCTCTTAAATTTTTTTCTGCTCTACTACTTCCTTCATTTCAGTCAAACTTAAAATTTCCTCTTCTTCTTCTTCATCACTTGAGCCATAATCAATCAATGACTCAGTCTTCTATTTCTTGGCCTGGGGTTCATGTGTAGGAGATGGAGGGGATGGACATGCAAGTGATGGAGGTGGTGTATGTGATGTAGATGCTTCATGTTATGGCTGGTGGGGTGTGGGAAGTGGAATTAACCCCTAATCTTGGGCCTTTTTATTAAATTCATCAAATTTTTCAAGGATCATTTGCATCCTTTTGAGAAGATTGGGTTCATCTACAAAAAACCCTTAAAAATTTTTATTCTTCTCCTTCTTCTGATCTTCCCACCTCATCATCATTATCCATCTCCTTCTAGTCTAAAATATGTTAGCAAAATATACCAAATTCCTTATTACATCCTCCTTAGGGTCAAATACATGAGATATGGCCCTCTTTGTTAGCAAGGTCCTTATGATCATATTAATATGACCCTCTAGATCACATACTCTTTCCTTTCCAAAATTGAGGGGATAATTAACCCTCATGAATCTCTGTAATTCCTCCAACATATCAAATCCAATAGACAATTCCTCAAATACTATTAAATCAAGCAAAAAAATTCCTTTCCTCTGATTCCTCATTAAGTCATGTTCCATCCAAAGCATTTTCCACATGAATTCTAGCAAACATACTCTTGCAGGTACAAATTTGGGCAAGATGTGTAGTGCTTGGTCACAATTGTATACTCTAATAATGGTGTGTTGTGGTATGAGGAACCAATCAACATAATTATGAGTACATCCACAATCTGGCTTGTACTGTACAGGAATCATTACACTCATCAAAAATTATTGTAACCTTGGTGTTGGGTAACCAAGGGCAGCTATCAATCTAACAACAAAGTCATCTCTAAATACAAAAAAATCACATTTTGTACACCTATTGTCCTAGATGTAACACCAATTATGTACAAGGAGTCTTACTCCATTCTCTTGTGTGCATAGCTTCATTCTCCTAGTCCATTTCATTTCATTTTGGTACAAGATTAAATGACACAACAAAGAATTTTTTCTAAAGGAAATGGGAGCCTTAGCCTTTATGAGCTGGAACAAACCCTCATGTATTTGTTCTTCAATTATAGATGCAAAATAAAATTCCACATTTGACTTAGGATGTTGAATAATCATAGCCATCCTCATCAATCCCACTGACATATTTTCTTCTGAATCTATCCCCAATACTTGACACAATGCATGATAGGCGTTTTTGAAGTAAACTTGAAAATCTAAAACTGGGAAAGGTTCCATTTTTTAGGAAGGGATGGGGAGTATTTTGTTATTAAAGCCCATCTTCATATGCAAGGGGAGCTAATCACTTCTATATGTTCTTCTCAACCTCTTGTACTCTTGTTCCAATTTCCCCAAATTTACCTCTATTACACCTTGCTTATTTAGGTTAAAACACTTGATAATGGCCTCTCTTGAGACATCAACCAAGCACCCACCATCTAGAAGCTTGAAAATTTTGGTTGGGGAATGGTAGCTATGGGCCAAGGCTTTAATCAGCTCAATATCAATGAAAATATTTGATAAAATTAGTTTGGCTAAATCAAGGGTCCACGGGTTTAATGTCAGAACCTTATCTTTTATGTTTCGATAGAAATACCAATACAAGTTCCAACCCTACTAAGGAAAAATAGGGTCTCTACATCCCTGAGCTAAGTCTCTAAAAACCTTTTTGGGCCCTTTATCTACTAAACCAGGTAGTAAAGAACGTAATGGGGACTGTAAAGAGGGTTTACTAACTTTGAGTTCATCTTTTTTAACTCCTATTTCTGCTTTCTTTGGTGTCATTGTTATAAAATTCGAAGAGTGATGAGCAGAGCTTACCCAATGAGATAATTCATCTTGGAGAATTCCCTTTACTCCCGCACCTTCAGCTCATCTGCACTTGGTCTATACTATTATGAATGGGAAATCTCAATCTACTTTGTGTATCTTGACACCAAGATGCATTGACTCTCAACTCACAAATATTTGTATTGAGCTCAATTTCATATTTTGATTTTGACTGATGTGATTGGCATGCTTTAAATGAACCAACGACTGCTTTACCGTGATACCTTGTGTCACTTTTCACTCCCCTGCGGTACCGTGATATGTTTTTTTATCCTTCTTCAGTTTACCTCTCTACCGTACATCACCTTTGGCTCTCTTATGGTACTGCGGTGTATCCTTAATACATATATCAATATACCACTCTATCACAGGCTACCTTTTATCTTCTTGGAGTACCACGGTATCACCCTAGTACTCCTCCTTAATATACCGCTTTACCGCAGGCTATTTTCTAACCCTTTGTAATATAGTGGTGTCTCCTTTTATCATTACTCTTCAATATACCACTCTATTGCGGGCTATGTATTGACTCCCCGAGGTACAATGGAAAATGGGTATAGATGACAGTGTATAATAGTGGCACCTTTTATCGCCATACCATGAGCTACTTTGTAATGAGCTGCGGTAGAGAGGTATGAAGTGAGGGATATATGGGGTGACTAATGCAACAACGATATAGTGATAAAAGGAAATTTTGACCTTATGGATGATAATAATGAGATTTTTTATGAAAATGATAGTATGAATTTTGTATTTTCATTGATAAAATCCTTAAAAAATTTATGAAAATTCTGGTTCCAACACATTCACTATTGCAAATTTCAGTCATGACCATTTGATAAAGGGTCTTCAAATCTTCATCGTTGATCTCCACTATGAAACGATCACCATTGGATCAATCGCCAAACAGTCTGCGTTGTTAATCTAACATATCGCTACATTAAGGGGATGCCCATTTCAGAGTCACCAATTTCCACAACTCCCATTGATATGGATCGTATGGTCCTACATGCCAATAGCCTTCCATGTTGTCACCACGTCATTCACAACACCAATGTGAAATGACATATTGAGCAATTGTTCATTGCCATCTGTCAACCTTCATCACAGTCGAGTCCCACATAGCACATCATCGCTCTGTCGGGGGGATGCCATCCCCAGTCCTATTGATGCACCCCTATCTTACCGATAAAGCTTCATTGTTGTATGGTCCCCATGCCATTGTGTCACCACATGTCATGTTTCACTTGTGGCTTTCTGCCACATGTCAGCTTGTCATTTGATCTTTGTCCATACCCTCGACACACGTCATCTCACCTAGCCAGGTCCCACTGTTGGTGTCCATTCTTCCATTGCCCTATCAGAGGTACCTTCTTCAAGGTCTTGGTCATGATATATAGTCTCGTTGAAGATATAGCCATTGATGTATTGGGGAGACGATCATGATTCTCCCATTGATTGACTTAGTCATATCGATGAAGACCATTGATGATGTCATCAATCCACTACATTGCCATTAGTCTACATCATAATCATTCCCAACAATACCATTATAACTAGGTCCCACCTTGAACAAAAGCTTCACATTGTTGAGTTAGGAGGACAAGGTCTTAAGTCCCATTGATAACATTCAATTACATTGATAAAGCTCTCCTTATCGCTTTATCATAGGAACTAGGGCCATAGTTCTAGCCATACACTCTTGTCATGATGATAACCCTTAAGAACACCACCAACTTAGATGATGGGGCTAGTCACCTCTACGAGATGAATGACTTAAGTTATCACTTAAGTAACCTGCAACCTATTGTTGACAGTCAATGTGAAAATAGAAGATTTGTTCATGACGCCATGACTGCAACTGACCTAGGGTTTAACCGATAAACCCTAAAACATCTGAGAGTAGAAATAATACATTTTTGGGCATGTCCTTTACTCTCTTGACCTATAGAGCACATCACTAGAATGCTCTTGAAAAACCCATATTGAATCTGTTGCTCAATTCACCATTAGATCCACTGCTCTCTCCTCCATCTTTTTTCATCTTTCCAACAAACTCCTTTTCCTGATTTGCAATTTGACATCAATGACAACTATATGCCAACAACATCAACCTCCCCAAGAGATCCACTTGCAAACCCTGATTAAGTTTATATATTTGTTTTTTCCATGATTCGTTGGCCTTTTCATAGTAAGAATTTTGTTTGAATTTGGTCATCATTAGCATCAATGTTTGACTTGGTTTTTGTGCTTATTATAATACTCATTAAAATTGAAAGATTTAGTAGTTTTAACATTCTTTTGTTGTGTAGGACCTCACTATAATATGTATAGCAAAAAAGTGCATTGAATTAGAAAATTCTTCTTTTTCAATTGTTGTAAGTAGTTTATGTATGTGGCTCATTAAAATTTCCTAATATTTTTGTGCTGGCTCTACATTCTGTATTTTTTTTAATGTTTCACAAAAGTGTGTTTGAGTTGGAGTGTCACATTTTTAACAAAACATTGTTTGTAATGTAACCATTATATTATTTTTTTCCCACAACATTTTTGCATTTGAGTGTGATGCATAGATATGTTTGTCCATGATAGCTTTGGCCCTATGAAGCTCATATCATCAATGAGAATATATTTTGTGCTTAATGTCTTCTTGAAATGTTGTTAGTGGTAGTCCCTGCAATGATTACATTTATTTTATTGGAATCTTAAGCATTAAATGTATAGTTGAGGCATGTATGTGGGTAAAAGTACAAACCTATGTCATACTTTTATAAAGGAATTAGCCAACACAAACAAAAATTCTTAACTTTGACCACATAAAGTGGTCTTTATGTTTTCGATTTCAAAATGATGTAAACTAATGAAATATAAAAATATTTTTTTTATAAGTAAAAGGCATGATGCCTATATATTATATTATATTAAAGTTCAAAGCCATAAATTGTGGAACCAACACAAAATGCTGGAGAATACAATGATATGACTAAAATTCCCACCAGCTATTACAAAAAATCCATATGATATATTTCCTTATAGCTAGAGGAACCTTGAGAAGGTGATCGCCTACCTATGCTGCCAAAAAATCACTTCATTCACCAAAAAATGTATCAACTTATACCTCCATCCTTCATCCAAGTGCTACTATAATTCTCCCCTACCTACTCATGGACTGCTTCCACATGCTGGGCATTAATGAGAGAGGTTTGAGAGTTAACAGTGAAATTGATACCTGGAAGTGGTTGCATAGCCCTGTTTGCCATGGAAGGTGATGGTTGAAACCTTGTTGTTGCACCCTAAGACCATTCATGAGGTAACAAGAATTTTACAACATGAAACCTTTTTTGAAATTATTTACAACTTCACCCCTAATTTCAAAAAGGTGTCATTTCAAGGCTCTATAGAGATAACTAGAAGTGTTCATTTCAAATGACATTTTCATAGCATCATAAATTAAAAAAAAACCATCTTGTGCAATAGATAGTGTCTTGGAAAGAGGCTTCCTACATAACCCCAACCCTTCTAGAATTCGTATGATTGCACTCTTTCGAGAAGGGAATTATTTTCAAGGAAAACGTCCATTACCACCTTCTAAGCTATTAGTTTCACTAAATAATAACATTGCACCATGTCCACTATATTTGAGATGAAAATTGATACTAGAGTTGACAAAAAAATTAATCTATGGGCCTATGGATGCAAAATCTCTTCTCCAATTACTAATTTTATGCATTTGTAAATGGTGGGACAATTTACCTTAAAGACGTTGAAGTTGTTCCTTGCCAATAGACCCTGAGAATGGCCTCTCCCATGGAAGAACATGGAATTGTGCTCTGTAATTTCTAGGAAAGTATTCCATTGTTGCAACCACTTGACCTTGACCGCACACTTGGGACCAGCACTAGAAAAAACCAACTTCAATTTAGAGCACGAAGATTCCCCTAAAAAATCCACCAAGAACTATACCACCACTGACACGACCAAAACTCCACCACTTTAAAGAATTCTAAAAAACTAGAAAGCCCCACTACCTAGCTGTAGACATGCCATAGAGATGGAGTAGGATTAAATTGGCATAAATCACTTGTATTTTTTAGAATTACAAACTAGAAATGGAGCCACCAAGATAGCTAGATACCACCTCACCCAGGAAATGGTTTGAGTGAATACTCAAATGACCTCGACAAGCATGATTTATGAGGAGAGCACACGCTTGAAGGTGGTTCAAAGAACAAAAAATTCTGGAAAGACTGCTTGTTGTCATTTCAACACTTGTCGATGACATGGTTGGAATGCTTTAAAATGCCACAAACACTTAAAATTTATCACCAAATGATGGTAAGAGAAGGCTTGTACAAATTTTAATTACCTATATCCATTCAAGACAAATATTAGATTTTTTAAATATTTTCTCCTTTTAGCGCAATGCTAAGATATACATGATCTAGATTCTCCCATGCGAACCATCATTACATCACCACATTTCTTTCATGGAAACTAAATCCCTTTGCTAAAAAATTCTTTAGCATGTTTTGTACAAACTGTTACCCTACTCGCTTACTACAAAATTAATTTTGCTTTCATTTCCATATGAGTATCGATCTACTTGAAGATACTACACATGCCATCTTTTACCTCAACTCTTGTACTCCCTTACTAAGGAGTAATTCCCTTTGACAGCATCAACAATATTAAACACATGTGGGAATCGTGCCATGGCTGAAAGGTCTCTACCACTTTTTTATTTGTGATCACTTTGTTTCAGAAAGGATTATTCTCCTCAGTTTTTCATTAGAATTGACAGACCCCTTATCAAATGAAACCTCTTCCTCCTCTTGCTCACAAGCCATGTTTTCCAATAGATCAACAAATTTATTACCTTCTCTATAAGTATGAATAATATGTGTGATTTCAAAATTAGACAAAAAATTCCATAATTGCTACAGAATATAGTGCAATTTCTAGTTTTGAATTTTATTTTCTTTACATGCATTTATAATTATCAGTGAATCACCCTCTATTTTGAGCATTGATACTTTTCAATCAATTTCCATCTTGAGCTCATGAAGAAGACCATATGCCTCTGCTATATTGTTCGTAGCTTGAGGCAACATGATTGACTTTACACCTAATAGATCACCCTTCCAGTCTTTAATCACTATTCCTGCACTTGAGATTCTAGGATTTCCCCTAGATGCCCCGTCAAAGTTCAATTTTCCAAAACCTTTTGAAGCAAGAATCCATGAAATGGTACTTCTATCAATATTTTGTTTACTTGGCTGATGATGGCTCCCTTTGAATGGAATAGATAAATGTTTCTATTTTTTAAGAAAGGATGCATCCCAATTAGTAAAAATAGAAGATAGAAATTTAGCTTTCTTAACATATGCATTTACTACCTCCAAAACTGATTTTTCCAATATTACCTTGAAACTTGATCAACCCTTGTTATTTGTTTTTTAAGGATTATTTTGTTCCTTTCCCACCAAGTGCACCAAATCATAATTGTTGGCACAACCCTCCATACATAGGAAAACAATGAAGTTTTGTATAACATTGGCCAGCTAGAGAAAACTTCCCATAGCATATTTTACAAAGGGGAATTCCAATTCAATTTATTTTGAATAAAACACCAACATTTTTTGGCAAATGAGTATTGAACAAATAAATGATTAACATCTTCCAATGACTCTTGAAATAACACACATGAAAAAGGTGTAGATATTCCAATATTTGAAAGTTTATTGCTAGTTAGTACCTTATTTTTAAGTGCAAGCCATGCAAAGTATCCAACTAAATCGGAAGTGCCATTATTACAACAAAAAGAAAAGGCCCTTTGCGACTAAATATTTTCCCTATTACTTAACATTTCCTTATAACCCTGACTAACTGAATATTTACTTGATTTTGAGGGGGGGCAAATTATTTTTTCTAGACTATCTGATGTGTATACCATCATTTCCTTTAGAAAAAACTCTAATGCAATTCTTTGTTCAATAGGTATCTATAGAGTGGAGAAATATTTCCATGCAATTTTCCTTGTCAATTCATCAACCAACCCAAAATAATCCTTTACTTTCTTACCCCAATTGCTAGTTAATACTTGATGTGTTGATTGTAAATTAGTTAATGTTTGCAAAGGAGGGTAGCCATTCCAAGAGTCTTCCCAAAACAAATCTTCTTTTCCACTATGTATTTCCCATGTTAGATGTGGTGTAATTACTTTCCTGCATTTTATCAAAAATTTCCATATTGTGGATCCCAAAGGGGGGTTTGAAATAGTGAATATCTTATTTGGAGAATCCACATCCAAATACTTCTCTTTCATTATCCTACACCACTTTTATTGAGGTTTAGAACACATATGCCATACTAGTTTTTACCCTAAAGATAAGTTCCTGACCAAAAATTTATGAATCCATGTCCCTCTATATTTTTCCATGTAAAATTTTTCTAACGACACCAATGGAATTTTCCTTTTTCTATCTATGTTGCCCTTCCATAAAAAATCTCTAATTAGTTTCTCTATTATTGCTATTATTGACTTTGGTGCCCTTAGAATTGCAATATAATAGTTGGGAATGGTGGAAAGGACTGGTTTTATCATTAAAATTCTCCCTAAGAGAGACAACCAACGACCCTTCCATGAAGAGATTCTTGATTGGATGCTTTGAATCACTTTATTCTAGTATGACACCTTATTTTCACCTAAGAAGAAAGGTATACCCAAATATGAGCAAGGAAATTCTACCAATTGAAAACCAAGTTGTCTTAATATTTTCCTTTTCATTGCTTCTTTTGTGTTGAATATATAAATCTTTGACTTGGCTGCATTTATTTTTTTCCCATATGCTACATAGCATTTATCTAAGATAACCTTGAATTGTTTAGCTTCCTACAAGGAAGCTTTCCCAAACAAGATCATTTCATCAACAAACAGGGAGTGTGAAACTATTATGTTTGTCAATGGTAGAGAAATACATCTCAAAAGACCTTGTCTTCTTGCCTTATATATGGATCTTCTTAGCGCCTTTACCAATATAATAAACAAAAAGGGGGAGAGTGGGTCACCCTATCTAACTCCTTGTGTAGAATTAAAAAACTAACATGTGACCCATTAATAATGATTGAAAACTTAACCATTGACAAGCATGATAACACCCATTCACACCATTTGTGGCTAAACCCAAATTTTCTCAATACCTGTATGAGGAATCCCCAATCCACTCTGTCATATGCTTTCATCATGTCCAACATAATTATGAATGAAGAAAAATTATTAGAATTAATAGAGTGCAAGACTTCATGGGCCACTGGTGCTCCTTTCACAGTTTCCCTTCTAGGGAAAAACCCTCCTGGTTCCTCTGAGATGATTTTAGGGATGGGTGGCTAGAGTTTGAGATAAATGGCTTTAGTAAAAATATTATATATTGTATTACACATAGAGATTGGCCTGAAATCTATTTTTTTTGGAGTTTTGACCTTAGGGATGATGAAAATATGTGTTTGATAGAATTTATTTAAAATTGTTCATGTTTTATGAGATTCCTCTAAGGCATAGAGGAGATCATTTCCTAAGAAATCCCAAAACTTTTGATAGAACATGTAGCTGTGAATTTGTCTAGTCCTAAAGCCTTGTCAAGCGGCAAAGAGAAGACTACTATTTTAATTTCTTCTAGGGTAAATGGTTTCATTAGATGGTCATTCTCTTCTTGTTGTAGTATTTGAGGAGTAGCCTCCAGCAACTCTTCCCTTTCCCTATCAGATTGTGGAGATTGAGATGCATAAGCAGTTATAAAATTTGTAAAGAATCTAATCCCTACAATTTGTATGTCTTGTTCCCTTGTGAGATAGATGCCTGAAACATTGTCTTGGATTAAAAAAATTGAACTCTTAGCTCTCTTTATTTGGATGTAGATATAGAAGAACTTTGTGTTTCTATCACCATCCTTTAACCATAGCTCCCAAGACTTTTTTCACCAATAAGTTTCTTCCCTCGCAAGAAATCTTGATGAAGTTGATTCTTGTAATTTTTCAAAAAAATTCAAAATTGTTTTAATAATTGGTTTATAAATTTAAGAGTAGATTTTGAATTGCTAAAAAATTTCAGGAAAAAGTGACGTTGAGTTGACATCAAGAAAAAAATAAAAAACAACTTTATTTTTCCCTAATTTCTTTTCCCAAATAGAAAACTTCAATATCTAATGCATGATTTTTTTAAAAAAAATTGATGTATATTTTCCTCATAATAATGTGTTAAAATCAAACGTACAAAAATTTAATAATTTTCATTTGACATCAACTATTGTCTATTTTTCTATCCTTTTCAAAAAATAAATTATACCCTTTTGCAGAAGATTCTCTCCTCTAGTGCACCATGTATTTTTCAAAAAAATTAATATGTTTTAGTATTTATTTTTTAATTTCTAATTAGTCTCATTTTTAATTCAACAATGCTTACATTATTGTTAAAAAATATATTAAAACTAATCAAAATATAAAAAAATTATATATTTGGATTCCTCAATTCAAACTCTACAAAAGAGTAATTTTAGTTTTTTGAAAAAAAAATTGATTGAAGAAATATCATGTTCAAGTGGGAAGTTTAAATTTTTTTGAAAAATGATGAGGTGGCTGCCAACAAGGATGCCACATAGACAATTTTCATGAAAGGTATTTGATCAAAACCCTTTTTCTTGAAACCCTTTTAGTGAAAAATTTACATACAAATTGAGTCACATTTTAAAGCGACAAAGGGAAAAATTTTGTTTTGTTGTTTCGGGAAAAAGGGATTCACTTGAAACTCTATGTGCCACATATAGGCTATGCAGTTTCAGGAAAATTTATTTTTTCCAAAACTATTTAGGGAAAAATAGTTTCCCTCAAAAATATTTAGTTGGTCGAAAGTGTGACACAAGTTTGTGTTTTTATCCATGTTAAATGCAATAGTTCTTGTAGGATCTAGAGCAAGGATTTGGTTTTTTTTGGTAGTTTACTTTCAATTGTATTTCTTATGTAGGTGACAAGGTAAGACTTTCCAGTTCCAAAATTCCTTGAATGATTATAGTCAATGGTTTCTTTAAGGAATGATCATTGTAGTGGTTTGTAATTATTGTAATTTCTAGTTTTATTTTGGTGATAGTGTATAGTTCAGGACATTGTTCACCTAATGGGCATGTGTTCAACCTTTTTACATATTCCTTTCATGTTTATGAATTGAATTATCATGTCATCTAAATGTGGGGTTACACTATGTTGATCCCATTTTTTTGTTATCAAAATCATGCCTACCAATTATTTAGAGTTCATCTAGATTGACATCATTAGTAAGTCCCATTTATGATGACAATTTCTATTCGTTCATTGTTATTTTTATTTTGTGTGTTCACCTCATTGTGATTTTCTTCTTCCTCTTCACAATTATCTTTGATTCTAGTTGTATGGTCCATATATCATATATCATATTTATTTATATTCATTTGGTTTCAATTTGTTAGTATTTTATCTTTAATGAGACCCATGTCTATTTGTATATATAGAACTTTCCAAGGAAAAAATATTTTGTTTCTTATCTTCCCATTTGCATACTTTGCAACATGCAATATATGAGAAGGATCTTGCATATTTAAGTAATGCTATTGTTTCTAATTGTGGAGGGTGATGCATATAATAATGTAGGTAGCTAGATTAGATTTTTTTGTTGCTTTTAGTTCTTATTAGTTGATGAAATACTTTCATAACAATAATCAATGATATAAAGAATTGGTTACAAATGACAAGGATCAATTTTTGGAGCATATGACATGTTTCTTGTGCTCCTATATCATGATATGGAACAATCTCTACCATGAATTTTTGATATGTTGTTAGAGCTTGGTCTTCAAGTCTTTGACTTGTATATATTCTTGTTAGCATATTAACACAAGTCTCAAAATTTCTCTCTAATTTTGATGCATACTTGGAAATGTATTTGAGAATGAATGTTTGTGAAATAATGAGTAGGAAATCCATATTAGCTCTCCATATTGAAATCATTTATGGGTTTTGTATGTTTAATATATTATTATTTCTAGTTGGTTCATATTTTTTATTTTCATCATAATCAAATGATAAGGTAGAGATTTTTTTTTCTTTCCATGGAGCCTTATATCAACATTCTATATTTTACATTCTTATGTAGGCATGTTCCATCATTGAATTTTGTGTTCCTTTGCACACAATTAATTATCTCAAGTCATAGTCATTAGATGGATTTGTAGTGAAAAATATCAGTTGTGTTTATTAAAAATGGTCGTCAAGTGGAGATTGAAATGAATTTTTTGTTTCTATGAGATGTATTATGAGGGTTTCAAGTAGTGACATGTGTGTCAAAAAAATTTCTTTCTCTTTCCACATCTAAACTATTTTTCTAGTCAGATTTGTCCATATTTGGTGCATTCTCGAGCTACAAGAATTCATGTATATATGTGGTTCTTCAATGTTTCTATTTGTACTTATACCAATAATCTTTTATATAGAGGCATTTCTCAATGGATCCCTCTCAAAAAATTGAATCATTAATGTAGATATATGGATGTGATATGGAAGTTGTTAATTATGTTATTTGTGTATTTTTTGTTGGTTTACATTCTAAATATTATATCATTTGAGGATAGTTATTGTAAATTTGGAAATTTTGTGTCTTCTACACTTAATGCATGAAGAATAGAATGGGTGATCCTATTTGGTTGATCATATTTTATCTATCAACATGTCATTATTCCAATATGGTCTTGTTCCTCTTATGGAAGATATATTTCTTTCGGATTTTTATAATGAAATATATTGTAATTCATTGACTATGCTAGTGTGTCATAAGATTTAAGATATGATATCGAAACCTTGGATGCCTTCAAAATCTCTAGTCATGAAATCTCATTAAGTGTTTAATACATATTCATGCATTTGTACTTATTTAATTTGTGATCTTGTATTTGTAGTGCATTACCATTTGGAAAGATTATGGGAAATGTCATATCAAAGAGTCCCTCAGTATATATTCATTTATTGGAAATAATATTATTTCAAACTAGTCAATACTGTTATTAGTTTGATCTTCAACTTCTAGCATTTCTTTAATGATTTCTAGCTCACAATGTTTATTTGGTAGTCTAACCATAAATAATGAAGTGTATGTTGACTAATTTTCACTTTGGTCTTGGTTAGTGCTAGATTTATTGCTTGTGACCATTACTTATTCAATTTCAATGGTTTGAAGAAAATCTAAAATTTTGGTACTTTTTTAGGGAGTTGTGCTAGGTAGTTGACATTTATTTCAACATTTCTATAATATGGATCATATTTTACATTGTTTTGTAATGCATCCTTACAATAACAATCATGTATGATATCTTCAAACTATTGGGAAATCTAAGTCTATAATTCTATGTGGAAGAAATTTTGTAATGTTTTAATGTGTTGTGAGAAGCTGATTGTGTGACCATTGTATTTGTATTGCCCTCCACGAGCATGGATTACTTGTAATATTGGGTTTACTCTTGCTATGAAAATATATTCTACTTAGTGATATTTTTCAATAGAGAAGGTTGTTCTCATGGATCCATAGTATTAAACGATGAAAAGTGTTGCATGCATTTCTCATTGAAATATATTCTACAAATAAATTTTTTATTTTATGAATGGACAAGCATGCATCAAGGGTAGTGTTCCTTGCATATAGTGCATTCCTATAAGTTTGATAGTGCATCTATTCTATATCAAAAAAATTGGATGTTGTCATGAACTTACTATTATTGTTTTATGATGTTGTATTTGTGATTCATATTGTATTTTTTTTACTTCTATGAGTTGCAAAATAGAGTCAATTATGATCTTGGTGTGTTGATAGATCTACTATTTTCAGTATTTGTTTCTCTATGTTTTGCATATGATGATGGACACATATTTCCTCTTTATGGTGAGAATAATTAGCTTGACTTATTTTTATGACTTTTTAGTCTTTGGAGTTCTATTTTATGGGCTTTGGTTTGAGATATTTTTATGCTAAATTCCATCATATATAATACAAAATGGTGGGCTAGATTTAATGCTACTTTTCTCCTAGAGTTATTTAAGTATTATTAGTAGAATTAATAGATTAAATATTAGATTTAGGATAGCTTATAAAATGTAATATTATTAAAATAGATGTGAATAACTAATGTAAGATAGATAAAAAAAAAATATTAAACATGTACTTGTGAGTGGAAGACGAAATATGAGTAAGGTTCTTTAAACATGTAGTTGCCAAGGGAAGAGGAAAAATAAGGAATGCAGTAGCATGATCACCATTTTAAATGATGTAGGTTTCTTGACATAGTATAAACAAGTAGAATTTTAGATAAATTGAATGCTAGAGAAATATAATACATGTAATGCAAACAATCCATTTGATTGTTATAACAACATATAGTGCTCATTAGTGCCAACTATGATTCTAAAAATGGTGAAGAGCGAGAAAGGGAGCGGGGGGCGTATTTTGAATTCTACAAAAGGTGATGGTGAAGGAGGGGAGGATGATGATGCAGATGGGGATGTTTTGGTGGCTTCCCTACTCCTTTTTTCTATGGTGTGGTCTATGGCTACTTTGGGATTGCTTTCAACTGTTCATGCAATGATGGTTATAGTGGAAGTGGGAGTTGTGCTCTATGTTGTGCATGTATTTTTACCAGTGTTTCTTGTATTCATCTCTGTGGTGCAGGGTTTGCTCAAATATTTTCTTCCTATGGCTTTATATCTCATGTGTTGCTTTGAGGTTGAGGGATTTGATTCTTTTGAGTCTCAATCCTTTGTTTTGGTGGCTTGGCCTTTCCTCTACGCTTGGGAGAATGTGGTTTTCTTCAATTTCTTTCAATATTCTATTATGGATTGCTTCTATGCTGGCAAGTTTGTTGTTTTTCCTTGTTGGCTAGTTTCCCTTGCAGCTGGGGTGGTGTCTAGTGCTTCTTGGATTCTAATACCATTGCTCCATTGGACCAGTTTGGGTTGCGATTTGGTGGGCCTCAAGAGGATAGTGCTCAAAGTTTCTTTGTTGAGGAGGTTGTTGTGGAGTGGCTTTTTTTCCTTCTTGATGTTGCTACGAGTGATAAATTTGTTGGTGAAGGGTTTCTTCTAAGCAAGTTAGTGAGAGATTTAGATACTAGATATTTATTTCGGAACCATAAAATCATTGCATGTAGGTTTTAGTGAGAGATTTAGCTACTGGTCATGAGGCCTATCTTGGCTATGGATTGGGTTTCAAGTCCCACTAAAACCTACATGTAATGATTTTATTGTTGGGTTATCTTGTCCACCCTTAGGGTGGTTGTTGTTGTTGGCTAATATTTTGTATCTTTTCTATTTCTAGGTTGTGTTGACATGGATGTTGCACACGCACACCAACAGGTAGATAAATCCTCATAGAGTATTGCGGGAACCTACCTCTCTTGAAAGATCCACCAAGAAAACCTAAATCTAAGGTGATATTAGCTCGATCCCAAGGCTTCAGAATGTTAGGACTTGATGCACTAGGTCCACTCAGGGTTCATTGTGTAAATTTCTATTAAACACAAGGGGCCTATGGTTGTCACAAATTGGCTGGTATTCAAAGGATTAGAACATAGTCTCAGTTTGATCACTCACAGGTCACTTAACAACTTCACGAAATCAAAGATTTACAATAGCATTTCATGAAATTCAAATTACTTGCATATATTCAAGCAAATTTAGCATTAAGCACTCTACAACTTCATGGAATCAAAATGTTTGTGATTAAACTCCATGCATTTATCAATTTTGGAACATTTTCTAGAAATATAAAGAATCTAATCTAAAATAAAGCATAAAAATACTGAGATGTAAATATTTCTCCTAGGTATTATCCACACATGCCTCAAGAAATAATCTAAATCAAAGAAAACCACTCCATACTTCACCAGATTACTTCATAACTATGCATAGAATGATGCAAGAATTTAAAGAAATGTGGATTATTTTCCTCTGGATAGTGTCAATATGCACCCAAATATGGCGCAACACATAGTCTTTTCCAATAGGAACAAACAATCAGCTATGTATGATTTCATATCAGGAAATAGCTTTGAATTGGCCTTGATATTAGTTAATCTCAAATGAAATGTACAATTTTTTAATCTAGAATGGAACAAAAAATAGGAAAATGAATAAAACTTGAAAAAAAATTAGTTCTCTAGAATCCACAAACTCTAAACTTAATAAAAATAAAACAACTCTCAACCTTTTATAAGAACAAGACAATGAGTAAATTCAATCAACACATGAGAGAGAATCCAGGGGATGAATCATAGCACATGTGGCATGTGGGAGTTGGTAGGGGAGACTTTAAATAATTCAATAGGCTTTGACCTTCTTCAACACTTGAAACTTTTGGACTCATGTCTTCAAAATACAATCAGGATATTAAACCGGATTGAGTAGACTCTTAGCTTAATCTTCAAAAAAAATGTAGGAACTTATTGGATATTTAGAGTGATCAGGTGGAACTAGAAATATTAATCCACCATCCTTGTGTTCCTACATTCAGGCTATGGTTTCAAGAAAAAATTCTCTTAAGTATATCACTGCAAAACTAGGCACCTCCTTTATCGCATGCGTAATACTTAGATTTTCGGTTCCTTGGTTATCGACATTTCTTCTCCATACACTTTGTTCTTGCATGAGATTTTAGAGTACACCACCCAACCTAGTAACATTGTTGGATCTTCTTGCAATCCAAATTTTCCTAGCCTTCCATACTCAAATGTTGTCCAACAACCTATTTCTCCTACACATAAAATTTCATATATCAATCTCCATTTTAAAATATTATTACAAATTTTATTAGCATAAAACCATCATTATCATTAATCCTTTTAAAACAGTTTGTAAATAATATGCTTTAATGTATTCTCATGTAACTGTTAACTTTAGGTGGGTCATCAGATGTTTTGGACATTCAGGAAAAACCAAATAACAAGTTTGAACATTCTTGCATTCATGCACCATTTACTTGGGTACTCGACTCCCAATATGCCCAAATGCCTGAATTCCTTTGAAACCTAACTAGTCGATACAATTCATTCCCTAGAACAAATCTTGACCCAACTTCTGGATTTTACCGGTCTTTTCAAATCCCCAGGATTTTGACTCATGGCTGCAACAAATCATTAAAATTTCTTTACAAACTCATTATGATCATTCACCCAAACTCCCGATACTCGATACACTTGACCATGTATTATTTTCAATATTTTCAAATTTCCACATATTTCTTGGTGATTGTTAGCCAACTAGTATCTGCCTTAAGCATTAATTTTAAACTGGGGTCCCCAAGCTTTGTATTATTGGTGTGTGTTGTGAGACCACACAACAACTTGGAACTAACAAAACCAAATTTAAAATAAATATGAGAATCAACCACCCGTAATAAATTATAACTTATGCATATTTTCTACAATATCCCCTTACCTTCACTTGAATTCCAGCATAAAGATCATAAAATTCCACCTAAAAGTATTTGCGTGTGCATTGATTTATTACCATCTTCAATAATTTTATGAAAAGGATTAGTCCATTTACGTTGAACTACCTAATTTAGCAATCCTTCTTAGCCAACCTGGATATTGCCTTGCTGCTAGTCAAGAATCCATAGCCTCGATAAGGTTATCTCTTTAATTCCCCCCAAAGATAGCTCTACTTCCAGTCAGGCATCTATAGCCCAAAGAGTTGAATTTTCTCTTTTGATATTTCTTTGATATTCATTTTTCATTTGATATTTCATTGTAAGCTCTTTTTCTTTAACTTGCAGGCAATGAAGTCCGCTATTAGGTTGGGAATTACAACAATAGTGAAGGTTACCTTTTGATTTTTCACTCAATGTAAATATCCTTCATCACTCTCACCAATTCCCAAAAGATTCACTTGGTGAATTTCCTATATGTGAAACTTTCCAACAATATTTTACCATCCTTATGCCAGACTTCAACTAATTACAATTTGCTATCTGCTAAAAAAATAAGCATAAGTTAAAATTTAGTTGCAAGTTATCAAATCACTAGATTACTTCTAAATTTAGAAATATTAGTTGCCACCCATCCATTTTACTTTATCCATGGCAACACGCTAGATTAAACTTGACCGACAACTTCAAATTTGGTGGCTCTACACTTAAATTAATACACCAGGCTTGTCATAATGATACCTTAACCCAATCATCATGTTCTTAATTTAATTCACATGGCTAATTACACATGTATTAATTTTCTCAAATTTCTCAACATTTCGACGTGTTCCAACTCACCAATCTAGCTCTTCTCCCAAACCACACACTTGGATAATTCATAATTACTATGGCTTGATCGGATGAACTGAAATGACCACCATTTAATTTTATAATCTCGAATTTGATTGATTCATGATCTTCATACTGGAAATACTCAAAGAACTGAGTACCAATTTCATGAGAATTTATTTGATTTAACCTTCAATTCTGAAAAAAAGTGCACTTCCACCACCTCAACTTGTATTCCCAAGATTTCATCTCAAGGAAACTATGCACCATGGATTTCTCATGGCTTTTTATAAATAGGACACTCTCCTTCAAATTATGTACCTTTATCTTTAATTTTAAATTTCTCTTCACATGTTGTTCTTGTCTTTAAGAGATGGATAAACCCATTTGATTTACCAGTGTACTTCGCCAGACTAGTTTTTTGGGCTGAGTTATGAGCCAATGGCTTGGAAAAGTATTTTTCCTTAGGATTCCCTCCAAAAAATATTTTCTATGTAGGTACTTGGGGAAACTTTCATGAATGTTAAGTCCTATTATAGGGTGAATTCAGAACTATCTTCACAACTCATGGCTTCTCTCATAGACCTTAGACTTTCCATAGCTGAAGTTCATTATGTTGTAATGATTGTGTAGCTAGACTACCTAGGAAATTTAGACACCATCCTGTCTATTGCTTAACCTACCATATGAATTCTAGTGGCCAAGGATATTCCATGATTTTTGCACCAAAGGGAGATAGTTCCTCTCCTTCCTTTCCTCACTGTGTTGCACACTCCTGACCTTGACGACCACAAAGACAATGCCTACTTGGGGTATATGTTTCTTCGAGGTGAAGCACAAAAAATTGATTAACTAGTATGCCAACTATTCTGACACAATTTTTTGAACATCTAGCCCCTTTATTTCTTTTTCTCTCTTTTTTGATACTAACTTACAATGAGAATTTTATATTTCCATGCACATACGAGGTTATTACTATAAAATATAATTAATTTTTTTCTTTTTCTCTATTCATGCATGCATTTACTTCAAATGGTTTTATATTTTTAGTTTTCAGTGGAATGTTTTCACGATTCAATTATCTTGCATTTTAAATTAAGATGAATTTATTAATTTCATGATCTAAACTAGAAAACAAGGAAAAACTACTAAAGCAAACTAACCTAACAAAATATTTTTTTTCTAATAAAAAAACTTACCCTTATCGAGAAATTTACCCTAATCTCTAACACTAACTTCGTAATGCTTTTATTTTGAATTTTAGCAGGCCTATCTTTAAATTCACTTAGGAACTATTGAATAACTTACAATAATTATGAATTACTCAAAATGTTATACATTTGAGAATGAAAATTCAAAGGCGTTCTTACCCATAATTTTATTAAAATGTATGGAAACAACCCGACTAATGGTCGATTGCACACACCTTTTCCATTTTCTCGAACTTGTACCTTCATCCAACCTTTTTTTATAGCATTCCATTTCTTTTTGCTCTATTTCACGAATGGTCGTTTTTACTATGCAGACTCCTCTTCCTTTAGGACTTCGTTGACAATCTATCTCATCTTCAATATTAACACCATTAGTTACTTCATTAGACCAGACTTCAACATGATTTACACAATTATTAGAAAGAGAGAAAATAAAATTTTGATACTATATCATTTTTATAAAATTAAAGGTTTCCTTCTGTAGACACTCAAATTTGTCCTCACAATCGTAACAATATTCGTCTATTGATTAAATAGATATTATTATTTACTTAATCAATTCATTCAATACTTTCTTCTATTCATGCATTTCATCAAATCATTGAACCATCTCAAGCTCATTCAATATCCATTGCATTAACATTCATGTCCATTTGCACTATTGTTCATACTCGTTTGCATAATAAATCATAATCATTCATAATCCATTTGCATAATAAGTCACAAACATCATTTCCATATTAAATCAATTATCATTATCATCCATAATTGTTTCATATTCATCTCCATTCATAAATCAATTATCATAGTCATTGATTATTATTTCATAATAAACTAATTATCATAACTTGCATATTAATCATACCATTTGCATAAATCGTTCATGAAATATTGCATTTTAGTAAAGCATATTTAAACCATTTTATTCATATTTAATCATTTAGGTTCATTTTAATCTAATATCCCTTTATCACTTTCACTCTCATGCACAACATTTAACCCAACAATGTGGGATAATGGCATTTTCTTCTCTCACATCTCTTATTCCACATTTCATCTTCAACCCCTCTCCATCTTCAGGGAACTCCTATTTAAAATGGAATTTCCCTCTCATTTTGGCTCTCACAAATTTTGCTCACAAGTTTACATATTCATATCATCTTTGCATCTTGATTACATTTCTCATTCACCATAGCCTCTTTATTGCATTTTGTGCTCATAAAATCTGAGAGCAAATGCATAAACAAAGATCTTGGTGATAGGGAGACAATGGAGATTGATTTCTTTTAAAAGCATTATTTTGTTTCTGTAGTTTAGATTTACATTTCTGGTTTTGCTTTTAATTAGAATGGCTCTATTGATGTGGGTTAAAATGGTGGTTCTTACTCCATAGAACCATGAATTTTTATGGCTCTACAAATGGTGAACCCGACATGAATCAATTTTTGTTATCTTGCATTCTTGCATAAATCAGATAGGTTAATATGGGAGATGAATATTGTTTTGCATGGTAAATATGGTTAAGTAGTTTGCATGTTTTGATTTAAACTGTCATCATTTGTCTAGTGCAACTTTGCATTTTTGTAAGCTCTTCATCTGAGCCTTGTAATAGTCTTCTATGTACTATTTGGCTCCAACTTCCTCAACTGCTTGAGCTTGAAATTTAGATTCAGCACGTCCCTATTTTTCACTTGAGTGCATCCAAGGAGAATGCTGGTAAAGGCAGTGGCATTTGGCTTTACACCTGTGATTGGCATTTCTTTTTGAGTGTTCCTAAAAGTGTTCTTTACCAACTGTTTTGTCTCTATTCTGCATTCCATGAAATCACGTTTGTTTGCTAGAGACAACATTTGTTATTTTTTTTTAGGATCCTCACAAAATAACCTATTCAAAAGCTTTCATCTTGGCCCAGGCAGAGAGAGTATTGATAGGAAGATTCTAATACCTTTTCAACAAATTCATTTTGGGCTTGAACATTTTTTTTATAGTTTTTCATTAAATCAATTTCTATCCACAACATTCAAATGGCGTTCCATGAGACCAAACCAGTTTGAGGTGCTCTGATCAATAGTCCACATGCCTTTTCTGAGCCTCTACGTTTTCCTTCATTCCTGCCAGTTGTTTTAACATACAATCTACCTTTTGTGTTTTGCTTTATTGCTCTGCAAGCCGTTTCATTTGCATGCGCTACCTGCCTTTTTTTGAATGAAAGTTTATAACATTCTGTAGGTAGATTTGCTAAATAAAGGTTGAAGCATTCAAGTTTTACACCCATTGACTACTTTGCATTGATTAAAAGGTCAACGTGGTTGCCTTCCTTCTGCCAAATGGTTCATTTGTTCTATCCTTATGCTTGCAGTCAAATGATTCACGCATCTTGTCTAAAGCTTTAAATGCCTTCATTGCGTTCCTTGTTTGAGCTTCTATGTTTTTGTTTATGTTTAGTTTACTTTAAAAACTTTTTAGTATACATTTTGATTATTCTTTAAGTTTTAACTTTTTAACATACTTTCTAAAGATGCACTCTAAGATACATTGGTTAGTTTAAAGTTATTTTAGTCTTTTTCATTTTTAACTTTAGTATAATATCATTTAGTTGTTAAATTAGTTTTAGATTAAGTTTTTTGATTAGTTTAGATTAATTTTAATTTAGTTTTTAATTAACTTTAATTTAGTTTTTAGATTAATCTTTATTTAGTTGTTAATTTAGTTTTAGATTAATTTCAATTTAGTATTTAATTTAGTTTTTTTTTTTTAGATTAAATTAGATTTAAGATTAATTTGTGATTTAATTTTAATTTAGTTTTTAGATTAATCTAGTTTTTAGAATTATTTTAATCTAGTTTTTAGATTAATTCTAATTTAGTTTTAGATTAATTTAATTTTAGATTTACATTTTTTTTTAGTTTAAGATTTAATTTTAACATTTAGTTTTAATTGGTTTAGATTTTGATTAAATAGATTAAATGATGTTTTTTGTTTTAGTTTCGTTTGGATTTTAGGTCTATTTTATTTTGTTTTTCTTGCAGGTTTGTTTGACAAAGAATTGAAAATCAAAACATACGCTTGTCAAAGAAAGGAGGCATGAAACTACTAATGTGGTTTTGATGCAGAATGTTTGTCAAAGACATGAATTTGAAACCAATTGTCTTTTAGATCAAAAAACACTTCAATTGGTGCATTAAAAAATTGTCTTCTTCCACATTGGCTTAACTAGGGTGTCAATGAACACTATTTTTTGTGCTTGAGATGGTAGGGAGTATGCTCTCACCTTGTGCAAAACTTGGTGATCAGAAACCAAACCCATCTATTTTATGTGTCACCTCAATTTAATAATCGAAGTATCCTCTCCCCTTGCACACTTGTGCGATCCTGGGTGCAAGAGAAACAGTTATTGACTCTAGAACTTGGGCCTGTTCTGGTGGGAAAAAGTACTCACCCCAGGACGACTCAGACTGGTAGCACCTTGAACCCGAGGGACTTCCAACCGGTATATAAAAGTGGATTCTTAGGGAAAGCCCAAGAATCACACGTATGGTTCTAACGAGATGGATTTGAAAGGGGACTCTCGCCGCATGGATCATGCCCTACGAACAGAATGCCCGTACTAAACACCTTTTGTTTTAGAGGCCAACCATTCTTCAACCGTTGCTTGGTATAGTGCAGGGTACAGTATCATGCTCGAAGACACTCACTACTGATGCCCTTGAGTAGAGATAGCAGTTCTTGGGAAGTCACTACCCAAGAATTCAAAGTTGGTGTGCTTAAATGACGTTAATGAGCCATGGAGGGGAGCCAATGCAACAAACTTCTAAGCTATCTGCTCTCAAGAAGGAAAGGTGTTTAGCACCAATCCGGGGTATATCAGTGGGCTATATCAAGTATACAAACCCTTGGCCTATTGGACTATTAGAATTGTGCTTATCTCATGTACGTTTGTATACACCAAAACATCGTGTTTGTCAAGTGTTTTCTAGATTTTTAAATAGTATTCACCACATTCACAAATCTGGATACAAACAATCAACCTCAAACAAACATCACACTGAGAAACTTGCAACATCTGAAACTTTGCAAACCTCAAAAGGTCCAACAACACAAACATCTCATGTGAATCACTTAGATTTCTTGGCGTCATCATCCTTCAATTTTGATCTTTCAATCCTTGCATTCCACCTAGTCCTTGCACATTCATGGTCCTTACATATTCATATCCCTTTCATCCTAGTTCTTGCATGTTCCTCATCTTGCATACATAGGTCACATTGCACAGTCCTTGCATACATATATCATTCCACCTAGTTCTTTCATGTTCAACCCCTTTTCCATATCAAGACCATCTCACCTAACCTTTGCATGTTCTAAGAATTTATCCCTTTGCATATTCATCATTGATCAAATAAAACCTTTAGCTTGCACTTAGGCTACTCTTCCTAGGTCTTGAAATCAAACTATTGGCTATCTATCACCCGCATCACTTGAGGTTCACCATCCTTGAGTTAGGGAAACATACCATTATCCTTAAGTAGGGAAATCCTTTTGGAGTACATCATCTCCTACATACCCTCTCTTGATTATGGGTTCTTGTGTCTATCCATCATAACACAAGTAAAGTCTTTACATCATAACCAACTTTGGACCTAGAGTTGCCTTTTAGCTTTTACATTCTTAGCTTTTCATATCATACCATACCATTTTCATATCCCATCTTAGAATCATATCCTTTTCATTTGCATCCTAGTCTTAGGTCTCATACATTACCTTGGATTGAAAATCATAACAAATCACCTATGACCCCTAGAACAAGAGCAAAAATGTTTCAAGAAGAAGGGAACCCTTGGGGAAAAGACTTTGATTGGGAAGATCACATTAGTGTTGGAACTAGTGAAACAAGTGAAAATGATAGTGAAGAAATAAAACAATCCACCATAAATGAAGCTCTCAACGATAATAGATTCACTAAAATTCTTACAAAGGTAGTCAAACGTAACCCACAGCAATACTTCAAGGCCCTTGTTGATGAAGGAATCAAAATGCCTCCTGATTTTGACATATCATTACTCATAATGAATGACCAACCTAAATCTAGTGAATCTAAGAATCCCAAAACAAACAACGATGGTAGGATCAAAGATCATAGACCCTTTTATCTACAACCTAGTTACAAGCGATCTTCAAAGACATCAAAATCTACACCTACAAACAATCCTATTTTGGATGAGCTTAGAACATTAAGACAAGAATTGGATACTCTCAAGAACAGTAAAACATCGACTCACAAGTTCTGCATTGAAGACATATGTCCTTATCCCTTCGATCCAAGCATACCAATGCCACCTTTTCCTAACCATTGGGACATACCAAAACTTGACAAATATAATGGAAAACAAGATCCTAAGAACCACTTAAGACAATTTTGTGCCACTACCATGGAATTTGCAGTTGATGAAACATACCTTATGAGATTATTTCCTCGCAGTCTTGGACGAGAGGCTATGGAATGGTTTTCACGATTACCTCCGACTATCAAATCTTTTCAAGAATTGGTTGATAGATTTGTCTCCAATTATAGTTTCAACTGTGACCTTAAAGTGACCATGACACATCTTTTCAACACCAAACAAAAACAAGGTGAATCTTTTGTGTCATTTTTACAAAGATGGAGACATTTAACAAAACAATTGCATTATTCCATTCCTGATCAAGAATTGGTTGACCTCTTTTGTCAAAATTTGAACAAAGAAATCGGAAGGGAACTTCACCTCAAATGCTTGGATTCCTTTGATGAAGCCATAGAAATGGGATTTCGAATTGAACAAACCCTCATTGATGATGGAACTATTAAACTTAATAATGAAAAAGATCAAAAATTGAATTCAAACAAGACCCCTTTTTGGGTTAAGAACAAGAATGTAGTCAATGACTGAGTTGTCGATGCAAAAACAACTAAAACATCATCACCTATTTACAATCTCAAAGGTCCATCTTCAAATAGAGGAAAAGAAAAACATAGAAGTTTCCCTAAACAAAATTTTATACCATTGGGACAATCACTTGAATCTGCATTAAAAAAACTTCTCGAAACCAATATTATAACATTACCCGAAATCAAGGAATATAATCCACATGTCAAACCCCCATGGTGGAATGAAGATCACTTTTTGCGACTATCATAGACACAAAGGACATAAGACAAATAGCTGCAATAAACTTTGACATTTAATACAGGACCTTATTGATAACGGTAAGATAGCAGTTGACAGACACACTCCTTCTAGTAACTCTGATTGTGGGGTGTTTAAAAACCCTTTCCCTAAGCATGACAAGGATAAAGGAAAGGCTCTTGAATCTGGTGATGGTGTAAACTATACTACTACTAAGTATGATTATACCATACATAACATCAGTGAGGTCGATAATCATGTCAACACTTTCATCATAAAAGGAAAAGAACTTGATTGCAAGGTTACTACCCACAAAGGCACTGTTACCCTTAAAGGTCCTAATGCAAAACCTACTCCACCCACTTTGCAATACAACCTCATAGAGCACTTGGGAAAAACACCCGCACAAATTTCTATACTCGAGCTGCTATGCCTATCTCTTGAGCATAAATCTATCTTAGATAAAGCACTTGCTACTACTACAGTGCCTACAAACCTACATGTAGTTCAATTCCAAGCTATGGTGGGACACCACTTCTCCTAATACTCTCACTTTTACTGAAAATGATGATTCATCCCTTCAACAGCCACATAATGCAGCTTTACACATTGACGTCCTCATCCATAATGTTAAGATCAAGCGAGTTTTGATAGACGAAGGAGCAGACCTTAATATTTGTACTCAAGAATTGATCAAAAAATTACGGTTCTCTGAAAATGCAGTTGATCCAAGTAAAAAGATTACCATAAAGGCATATGATGAAGAGGAACACTCATCTAAAGGATTAGTCACTCTACTAATTAGAATTGGCCCTGTGGTAAAGGATGTGGTTTTCCAAGTCCTTGATCTCCCACTGACCTATAATATCCTCCTTGGAAGACCTTGGATTCATGCAATGCAAGCAGTACCTTCTACATACCACCAGTGCATTAAATTCCCCCACAATGGTGTTGAAATCACAATACGAGGAGATCCAAACCCTTTCATGTATTGCCATAATCTAAGCCCTAAAACTGAAATCACAATCCCAAGCAATCGTGAAGCATTTCCTTCCCAAGCATATGTTGATCCTAAGTTCTTAAAAGCATCTTCCTCAAAATCCAATGCAGCTGAGATAAAAATACAAGTAAAAGAACAAGGAGTAGGAGAATATACCTTGAATCGTGCCCTTTGCATTGGAAAGCTACCTTTATCTCCCCACACCTATGGCAAATCACAAATGACTAAGACCACATCAGATGCAAATATTACAATGATTTGTAAATCAACTACTTTCAAAAAATGGGAGCCCTTTATAATGAAACAAAAGAAGCTGATCTCCTAAACTGGTTATACAGAGATGAAGATACAAAAAAAGAATAGACTGAAATAAAGATACCTATTGAACAATATGGTAAAGGATTTGATATTATGAAACAAATGGGATATGATGGTAAAAGTCCTCTTGGCTTATAGAAACAGGGTATCTTGGAACCAATACAACCTACTCGTACTCAAAAAGTCCCTAGTTTAGGATATGATGCGCAAAAAGATAAGACCTTGAGTACCACATGTGCTTCAAGTAGAAAGTAGAGTCCTCTAATGCTACACAAACAAATGAGGAAAGTGACTTCGATGACTTCATTGGAATTTATGACTATGATAGTGTTCCTACCCCTGAACCCAATCATAATATTTGTACCCTTGAATCCATTCAAAATCTTGATTCAAATCATGATTCTTTACCCTTGGTTCACCTCGAACTCATTGATTTCGATCAAAAGGGACCACCACAATTGGATGTATTCGAAAATGATGAGGCAATCATAAATTTTTTAGGATCACGAGAAGACACACCCCTTGAGGATCATAAAACAAGATTCATCATAGAACTCAACAGTGCGGCTTATTTTGGGGGAGTGCCAAGCCTTTCAGTCGCATAATTATTGAAAATATAAATAGGTCTTCTAGTGAAAACTGCTCTGCGACACTATTAGACCCAAAAAAAGTAAAAACAAAGGACATATCCAAGGGTGAAAACCTCTCTGAGGCACCCAAGGATGGAAGGCTTGACACACTTCCCTTAGCAGTATATCATGAAAAATCATCTATGTTGGTGGAGAAGACAATACCAACAAATCTGGGCACAGAAGAAAAACCAAAGATAATTCATTTAGCAAAATCATTAACACCTGAAGAGAGAATAGAGCATATGCAGTTTTACAAGGAAAGACAAGTTAACTTTGCATGGTCCTATGCAGATATGCCAGGACTTGATCTGGATCTAGTAATGCATCACTTGTCTTTGCCACCGAGGGAAAAACTTGTTAAACAAAAGTTGAGAAAAATGCACCCACACATTGCTCTACGGGTAAAAGCTGAATTACAAAAGTTGCTAGATGTGGGATTTATCAGACCTGTTGACTATGCTGATTGGATTTCAAATTTAGTACCAGTTTCAAAGCCTGATGGGGGCATCCGAGTTTGCATAGATTTCAGAGATTTAAACAAAGCTTGTCCTAAGGATGACTTCCCACTTCCAAACATTGACATGATAGTGGATTTGACAGCAGGGCATGAAATTTTATCCCTCATGGATGGTTTCTCAAGCTACAATCAGATTAAAATTGCTCCTAAAGATAAAACTAAGACAACATTCACTTGTCCTTATGGAACCTTCTGTTGGAATGTCATGTTCTTTGGGTTGAAGAACGCCAGAGCTACGTACCAACGTGCAATGACCACTATCTTTCATGACATGATGCATAACTATTTGGAAGACTATGTAGATGATTTGCTGGGAAAATCCTACACCAGAGCAGGACATCTAGAGATCATGGATAAAATTTTCACAAGATTAGAACAATACAAGGTCCAATTGAATCCAAAGAAATGTGCCTTTGGGGTAACCTCTGGAAAACTCCTTGGCTACATTGTCTCATCTAAAGGAATTGAAGCTGATCCTACAAAAATAAAGGCTATACTTGAAATGCCTCAGCCTAAGAATATCAGATAGTTGAGATCATTACAAGGAAAACTTCAGTCTATCCATCATTTTATAGCACAACTTGCAGATAAATGTCAACCCTTTCAGTATCTGTTACACAAGAATGTTTCATTTAGATGGGATGCCAAGTGTGAACAAGCTTTTCATAAAATCAAGGAATATCTGATGACTCCACCAGTATTAGTACCTCCTACAGATGACAAGCCTTTAATTCTATATATATCCACAACCACCACAACACTAGGGGCACTTTTGGCACAACATGACTCTGAAGGAAAGGAATGTGCAATCTACTACATCAGTCGTACTCTAGTGGGATACGAGCTCAATTATAGTCTTATTGAAAGAGCATGCCTTGCTATAGTTTTTGCATCATAGAAGCTGAGACATTACATGCTTACACACTAGACAAAGCTCATTGCAAAAATTGATCCTCTTAAGTACCTCTTGAACAAAGCAACACTCACAGGACGATTAGCTAAATGGGTGATGATTCTTAGCGAGTTTGATATTGAGTACATAGAAAGAAAAGAAATCAAAGGACAAGCTATCACAGATCAACTTGTTGATGCTCCTATGATAGATGATCATCCTCTTATTACAGAGTTTCCTGATGAATCAATCTTCAACATGGAATCTACACATCTGTGGACTTTATATTTTGATGGCTCCTTCACACAAGGTGGTTCTGGCGCTGGAATTCTCTTTGTCACTCCGCAAGGGGATTGTATACCTAAATCTTATAAGATACAGTTTCCATGTACCAACAATATTGCAGAATATGAGGCATTACTTCTTAGGCTCCGTATAGCCATGCAATGGAATATCCTTGAGTTGCATGTTCTTGGTGACTCTCGGCTAGTGATCAAACAAGTTAATGATGACTATAAAACAAAAGATGAAAAATTGATGCCTTACAAAAGAATGGTAGATTATTTCAAGGCCTATTTCACATCAATCTCTTTTGAGCAGATTCCTAGAGATAACAACAAAGTTGCTGATGCAATGGAAACAATTGGTTCACTTGTAGAAATTCCAAGTAATGCCGCCTACTGTGAGTTCCTAGTAGAACCTCTTTTGGAACCTGCTTACAATATACCACAATCTGAAATGATTTGTCTCATTGTTGGTCCTAATTCCCAATGGTATGGGGATATTTATACCTATCTTCAAGATAACACCTTGCCATCAAACCTATCCAATAAATCCTGTAAAACCTTTATCTATCAAGCTTCTCGCTATGTGATCTTAGCCGATACCCTTTACCGCCGAGGTCTTGATGGTACTTTACTTATATGTCTTGAGCACGATGAGGTCAAAACTGCTTTACAAGAAGTACATGAAGGTATATGTGGGGCACATTATAGCAGTTCTACCTTAGCCAAGAAACTCTTGCGTATGGGTTATCACTAGCCTACAATGGAAAAGGATGCCTATCAATTTGTTAAAAAATGCAAGTAGTGTCAAAAACATGCAGACTTGATACATGCTCCTGCACAAGAATTGTAGTCTCTTGCTACACCATGTCCCTTTTATCAATGGGGACTCGATCTTGTGGGAAAGATCCATCCACCTTCATCCAATGGTCATAAGTTCATTCTGATTGCCACTGACTATTTCACAAAATGGATTGAAGTTGTTCCTCTCACTCATATCACTGTAAAACAAATAGCCACCTTCATACTGAACTACATCATCTATCATTATGGCATTCCTCTATCCATCATCATAGATAATGGTCGTCCATTCAAAAATTAGGATGTCCGCGAACTCTGTGAGAAATTCCATATACAACATCATTTTTCCACACCTTACTATCCTCAAGGTAACAGCCAGGCTGAGGCCTCTAACAAAACCATTCTCAAAATTCATAAAAAGACAGTCAATGAAGCTGGTCGAGATTGGCATATTCAATTGAATCCTGCACTATGGGCTTATTGCATGAGTGTCTGCACTCCCACAGGTGCTACCCCATATGCCCTTGTCTATGGCTCGGAAGCCATCTTGCCCATCGAGGTCGAGTTTCCCTCTTTGCACGTCTCTTTGTGCAATCAAATCAGTGATGAAGAATACCGAGTTTCTCATTTGCAGGAGTTGGAACTATTGGATGAATGAAGAAAAACTACTTTCAATCATCTTAGAGCATACCAGCAACGGATGTGTCAAAGTTATAATAAGAAAGTGAAACCATGTACATTTGAGGTTAGGGATCTTGTTCTTTGTGAAAATCCTCGCACTCAACACAACAGAGAAAAGAAGGGTAAATTTGAGCCTAATTGGGTGGGTCCATACATTATCACTACTATGTATGGATCTAGGGCATACCAATTATCTACTCCGGAAGGTGAAATGCTTACTGATCCCATCAATAGTATGTACATTCACAAGTTTTGCACCTAAATGCTTTAGAGGGCAATCTTTTCAAAGTCTTGAAAAAATACAAAAAAAGGAAAAAAGTCCTGAAAAAAAAAGAAAAGAAAAAAAAGTCCTGAAAAAATACAAAAAAGAAAAAAGAAAAAAGAGAAATCCATTCGTTCAATGGTGAAAACCACTTCTATGGCGCCTTGAGCAAGTACCGTGGTGAAAACCAAGAAATCGACGCCATGTGTAGAGGATTTTTGCTCCTCTTTCCTTTGGAGCTCTACTTGATCTTTTCATTCCCTTTTTCATCCTCCACTTCATACTAACCTTTTCACACTTACCATGGCTTGTGAATTGTTCGACATTCCCCTCACTTGCTCGCTTTGCCACTCATACTAGGTTGGTCCTATCCCTCACTGGGGCATCTCCTTAACCTTAGCTATGGGTTAAGATACTGAGCACCTCTTGGTCAGAGAAACTACCCTCTTTGTCTATCTTCTTGTCTATTTTCCATCATAAAATGTCCTGAAAAAATTCAAAAAAATCATAAAATGTCCTAAAAAAATTCAAAAAAATCATAAAATGTCCTAAAAAAATTTCAAAAAAATCATAAAATGTCCTAAAAAAAAAAAATAAAAATAATAATCATCCTGAAAAACTCCAAAAAATCATAAAATGTCTTGAAAAAAATTCAAAAAAAATAATAAAATGTCTTGAAGAAATCCAAAAAAATCAAATATTCCAAAAATCCCCAAAAAAATAAAAAATTCCAAAAAATGGTGACACTTTCAGATCACCACACAGCTTTGAACTTCAACAAAATCAAAACATGCAAGTGTTGATAATCAAGCAAACATTATAACATCGAATAAACTATAACAAGAATCCAACCCATCTTACAAATCCAACCGAGCACATAAACTGTAACAAGAATTAGTTCTACATCGAAGCATAACCCCTGTTTGTTTGTTGACCTTTGCTTATTTTATCATTTTATCTTTGGTGACATGTCTTTTAGCTTCTTCAGGATGTCTTTGACTAGAGAGGCAAGGATGGGGCATGTTCATTTATTTGTTGTTTGTGGATTGTTTCTTATTCACAGGATGACTCGTCTTAGGACATGGTAGTCTAAAACCATCGAGGACCTATGAGTCTAATGTGGATGAGAGCATTCCTTGTCTGATAGTGTCTTCCATGCAATAAGTATTCAGGTCATCTAAGGTTCTTATACCTAGATGCTTATACTTCATTACTAAATAACAATGCAAATAGTATTCAAGTTGTCTAGATGTTCATGTTATCTAGACGCTTATACTATTTTGCGACATAATAAGCTCAATGATGATAAAAGCACTTAAAAGGCACAAGAGGCTTCATCACCTTCATTTTCTTCCATCTTGCATTTCTTCCATCTACCATTTCTTGCATTCCATTTTCTTCATCTTTCTTGTCGCAGAGAAATCAATCGATTCCTTTATACAATTGATATATGTCCCTTGAATCGAATCTCAAATCAATCGACTTCCTTCTTGAAATCTCATGTCCCCTTCATCATTCAATCAATCATTGCATTAGCTTATCTTGTGCAAGCATCATTCTCTATCAGCTTAATCAGCTCAATCAGCTTCATTAGCTCATCAACTTGGCTATATTGATCATTTCCATCAATTGTTCAGTTACGCCCATCAACTGTGTATTTTCATCAAAATGTACATCACTGCTTTATCACTTGTGCAATATCAGGTATCTAATCACTTTCTACACATCTATCGAGAGATTAATCTTCTTACAATCTATTCGATCAATCTCTCGAGGGGGCATATCATTCTTATCATAATCCTTACCAAGATATCTTTGGGGCATGTATCATTTGATCAATCCTTTTCTTTGAAACAACGCGACAAGATGCATTGTCTCAAAGAGGGGCAAAATGTAGACACTCAAATTTTTCCTCACAATCGTAATGATATTCGTCTATTGATTAAATAGATATTATTATTTACTTAATCAATTCATTCAATACTTTATTCTATTCATGCATTTCATCAAATCATTGAACATCTCATGCTCGTTCAATATCCATTGCATTAACGTTCATGTCCATTTGCACTATTGTTCATACCCGTTTGCATAATAAATCATAATCATTCATAATCCATTTGCATAATAAGTCACAAACATCATTTCCATATTAAATTAATTATCATTATCATCCATAATTGTTTCATATTCATCTCCATTAATAAATCAATTATCATAGTCATTGATTATTATTTCATAATAAACTAATTATCATAACTTGCATATTAATCATACCATTTGCGTAAATCGTTCATGAAATATTGCATTTTAGTAAAGCATCTTTAAATCATTTTATTCATATTTAATCATTTAGGTTCATTTTAATCTAATATCCCTTTATCACTTTCACTCTCATGCACAACATTTAACCCAACAATGTGGGATAATGGCATTTGCTTCTCTCACATCTTTTATCCAACATTTCATCTTCAACCCCTCTCCATCTTTAGGGAACTCCTATTTAAAATGGGATTTCCCTCTCATTTTGCTCACAAGTTTACATATTCATATCATCTTTGCATCTTGATTACATTTCTCATTCACCATAGCCTCTTTATTGCATTTTGTGCTCATAAAATCTGAGAGAAAATCCATAAACAAAGACCTTGGTGATAGGGAGACAATGGAGATTGATTTCTTTTAAAAGCATTATTTTGTTTCTGTAGTTTGGATTTACATTTCTGGTTTTGCTTTTAATTAGAATGGCTCTATTGATGTGGGTTAAAATGGTGGTTCTTACTCCATAGAACCATGCATTTTTATGGCTCTACACCTCCCTATTAAGTTGTGGATTCGCAATCAGGGGCGAAAAGCATGCATCTCTCGCATGTTTCACCTATTCTTACTTCTTACTACTATCCACATGTTTGAAGAACGATAACTTACTTCTTCCAAATTCACACATAAAGTGTGATATTCCCAAATTCTCATGACCTTGCTTCTTTTCCTACAAAACTTCTGAGATTTCCTCATGACAATCATAGTTAGCAAGTACATTAAATAATCCAATGGTTGAATCAATGAAAACTCTATCTCCACCAGGGCTATACATTCTCCTAAAAATCAAACACTAATCTAGTAACAAATCCCTCCTTTTTACACTTAAGGACACCTTCATTAGTGGAATCACCTTATGAATAGCCAAACTTACCCTAGTCAAGAAAATATTACAATCAATTTCACTATGATCAGTTGTGTCATGAATTTTGCATTTTGTAACCTAGAAAAAAAGTGAACAAACTCAAGGGTGAAAACCTTTGGATAATAATTTTTCCAAGCTTCTCCATCTCTTTTTAAGTCTCCATTCTAGGCTCTCTTAGACCCTTACCTCACAAGTGGACTTTGACTATGTGACTAGAACACCAATACCGACTAGAGGAAAAAAATGACCCTCCTTCTAGCACCACTCCTGTTGACGCAGATGTTGTACACACATACCAACAGGCAGATAAATCCTCATAGAGTACCACAAAAACCTACCTCTCTTGAAAGATCCAACAAGAAAACCTAAATATAAGGTGATCTTAGCTCGATCCCAAGGTTTGGGAATATTAGGTCTTGACGCACTAGGTTTTCTTAGGGTTTGTTGTGTAAATTATTGTTAAACACAAGGGGCCTACAATTGTTACAAATTGGATAGTATTCAAAGGATCAAAAAATTATTTTAGTTTTATCTTTCATAGGTTTCTTAACAACTTCATGGAATCAAATATTTGCAATAACATTTCATGAAATTTAAATTACTTGCATACATTCAAGAAAATTTAGCATTTTATCACTCTACAACTTCATGGAATCGAAAGATTTGTGATAAAACTCCATGCATTTATCAATTTTGGAACATTTTTTGGAAATATAAAGCATCTAATCTAAAATAAAGCATAAAAATATTGAAATTTAAAGATTTATCCCAAGTGTTATCCACACATGCCTCAAGAAATAATCTAAATTAAAGCAAACCACTCAATACTTCACCAAATTTCTTCACAACTAAGCATAGAATGATTCAAGAGTTTAAAGAAATATAGATTATTTTCCACTGAATAGTGCCAATATGCACCCAAATCTGGCATAACACATAGTCTTTTATGATAGGAACAAACAATCAACTACGTATGATTTCATATTAGGAAATAGCTTTGAATTGGCCTTGAAATTAGTTAATCTCAAATGAAATTACAAGTTTTTATTTTGGAATGGAATAGAAAATATGAAAAAGAGTAAAACTTGAAAAGGTTTTGGGTCTCCAAAATCCACAAATTCTAAACTTAATGAGAATAAAATAACTCTTGACTTTTTATAAGAACAAGACACTCGAGAAATTCAATCAACATATGAGAGAAAATCCAGGGGATGAATCGTAGTAGAGCACGTGGCACATGACAATTGTAGGGGATAATTCTAAATAAGTCAAAATACTTTGACCTTATTTATCACTTGAAACTTTTGGATTCATGTCTTTAAAATACAATCCAAATATCAAACTGGATTGAGCAAACTGTCAACTTAATCTTCAAACAAAATGTAGGAATTTGTTGGATATTCAGAGTGATCAGGTGGAACTAGAAATTTTAATCCACCAGCCCTGTGTTCCTGCATTCAAGCTATGGTTTCGGGGAAAATTCCCATAAGTATATCACCCTAGAACTAGGAACCTCCTTTGTCACATGTGTAATACCCAGATCTTTGATTCCTCGGTTACTGGTGTTTCTTCTCCATATGCTTTGTTCTCATATGAGCTTTTAGAGTACACCACCCAACTTGGTAACATTATTGGATTTTCTTGCAATCCAAATTTTTCTGACCATCCATACCCAAATATCATCCAACAACCTATTTCTCCTAGACATAAAATTCTATATATCAATCCCCCTTTTAAAATATTAATACAACTTTTATTAGCATAAAACCATCATTATCATTAATCCTTTTAAAACAGTCTATAAATAACATGCTTTAATGCATTCTCATGTAACTGTCAACTTTAGGCAGGTCATCAAATGTTTTGGACATTCAGGAAAAACCAAAAAAGTTTGAACATTCCTACATTAGTGCACCATTTACTTGGCTACCTGACTCTCGATATGCTCGACTGTCTTTGGAAGACGACTAGCCAATACATTTCATTCCTCAGAATAAATCCTAACCTGCCTTTTAAGTTTTACTAGTCTTTTCAAATCACTAGGATTTTGACTCCCATCTACAACAACTTGTTAAACTTCCTTTATGAACTCATATTGATCATTCACTAGAACTCAAATTACCTAGACTCCTGACACTTGGTACACTTGACCATGTATTATTTTCAATATTTTCAACTTTCCACATATTTCCTGGTGATCGTCATCCAACTAGCATCTATCTTAAGCATTAATTTTCAACCTAGGTCCCCAAGCTTTGTATTCTTGGGGCATGTTGTGAGACCACACAATAGGTTGTTGTCCTGTGTACTACTCTGTGGGTGGCCTGTAGGCCTATTCTGTTGGTTAATGTCTAATCTTCCTTTGTTGTTTTGTTATGGTTTGTTATGTTGTCTTTGTGGCATGTTTCTTAGGTCTCAGATCCCATTAATACTTTCTTGTATTGGTTGGATGTTCATTTATTTTTTTCCACCCTTGGGGTGTTTGTTGTTGTTGGTTGATGTTTTACAGTGTTGTGAGTGGCTTGTTGGCCTATTCTAATGGCATTTTCACCTATCCTTTAACTGTTGTGCCCGGTTTAGATCTACTAACCACTAGGCATGTTTCTTTTTGTTGTATCATCTTGTTGTTCCTTGTCTTGTTGTTTTAAATGTTGTATCTTTCTTGATGTAAAAGGGATCAGGGCCCTTTCTAAATATTTGCTTACTTAGTAGAAAACTAATGTAAGATCATCAATGTAAACTATGCATGTGATAATTTGGCAATAATTCTAAATTAATTAATTAACATAGTAAATTGAATAACACAACCACATAATTCAATCATATTATTATCAAATTTATATATAATATTCTTAATATCTTTTAACATAAATGATTTATACTACTTTTTGAATCATAGCACTTGGAATGGTCATTCTCACCCTAGGGAGATTTCAGTTGTCTTAGATCCCATAGCTATGTCACACTCCAAGAGGAGATGATTCTTATTCAAAACCAATACATTCTTACACAAGAAACAAACCTAGCCAAGAAAATATTGGGTGCACACTATGTGCTAAGTTGGACACACATTTTGTGCCCCTTCTCCAATGCACATAGCTTTTAAAACCACCTTCTTCTTAGTTAAGTGATCTCCATACCCCTTTTTAAGTCTCACATAAATGCTTTATATATAAGCCTTAAGGGGTGGTTTCTAAACCATCATACCCTTCACAAAGGTTGTATTTTAATCATTATTTAATAAATATATTTATTCCTCATTTTTCAAAAGGGTTTTTATAAATATTCTTTATTAATCTATTTTAACCAAAGGACCATAATATCCTTTATTTTTTTAGACCTCCTTTTTAATTCTAAAGGATTTAAGTTTCTCTTCTCTTTGGGGAAAATTCATGTAACATTTCTCCCCCTAAAAATTAGCTATTGTCCTTAGTAGCATGAGATGCATCTACATCACAACTCAAAAAAAAATCAATAATTGAAGATATTGTAATTCAATGAAAAATTGAAACTACAAAGAAATAAGAACTTTACAAGAATTAAATTTCTACATTACCTCAAAGAAATATCAAATTATTAAGTCTAAGTACATAATTAAGGAAAATAAAACAACCCAAATAAAAGGAATGTTTAAATAGAAAATTTCAATTCTTTTGGAGTTATGAGCCATAGAGAAAATATTAAAAAATATCTTATAGGAAAATGATGACATGCATTAAATCTATTCACTACAAAAAATAGAATAATAGACATAGAAGATCTTGGCACTAGAATCCAAGGTTCTTTGTCCAAGACTCCAACATGTAGCATGGATGTCCTCACAATGCATTGCCATCCTTCACAAGTAACCTTATAACTTTCTAGAAAGTTTGATCTAAATACTAAAGTCCACTTAACCTACACACAAAAAGGAAAGAAAAATTGTTGGGGTTGTTTCAAGGTTTTCCTTAGTCAAACCCCCATTTTGGTATTTCTACCTCCATGGACAACCAAAGAAAGGTAAATGATAAAATTCTCTTAAATCATAGTTCAATTAAGGATTAAAATTAGATAGATAAATGATAATGGTTTCAACCCTAGTCTATGGGGAAAACCACCATTACATGTCAATGGAACTTGGTAAAGCAATAAGTAAACTTTCTCTTATACAAAATAGATTATCTTGCAACAATTAAAAATAGAAGATATTACCAATAGACAAGGGTTTGAAATCTCAAGGGTGCAAGAGTATGAACTTGTAAGTATTTTCCTTTGAGAAAACCTTGCAATTGTGAAAGAATAAATACAAAGTTCTAAATTTCTCTTTAGAGTGCTTGTGATAGCTATTGGAATTTTGATAGTTTCCCCAAGGTATAAGGGTTGAGAGATAAGTGTGTAAAACTCACAAAAATGTCTTGAGAAATGACCAAAAAGAGTTTTTTCTGGAATGAGAGGGAAGAGACGTTACTTTCTCATTCAAGTGTTATGTTGAATGCATCATGAATGAGCCACATGAAAAGTACATTTTTAATTTTCAAAAATCTATTGGATGCTAGTGCGTCACACAACCATTTGCGTGTAACAATAGTGTCCAAAATAATTTTACCAAACTTGAGGATATGCGTTGGTGACATCTTGTACTTTTCATGTGCAAGACAAAATATTTTATGTAAGAATGAAAAAAATTATTATGAAATCTTAGACTAAGGTGGGCTCAAAACATAAGTGTGAAATTGCACCAATATGCAATTTTCAACACTACATTTCCCCCCCACTTTAGCAAGCTAATTGAATTAAGAAATAGGCTATGCTAAAGTAAATGATATGAGAAATGTAAAGTAAGGATACTCCAAAAGTGATATTGTAGAGGATGTGGCTACTCATTTAAGCGGATTGATGATGCCCCTAGATTCAAGTCCAAGGCAATTCCTTAGTGTTTGATTCTAATAAACCTACAAGATTTTATGTTAGAAAAAAAATTGCATTGTACAAGATCAAATTTGTGTCAATTTACAAAATCAAAGGAAACTAACATGAATAAAAGAATAATTTAGAATAATTTCAAAAGAAAATTATAGAGAAGGGTGAATATGGAAGGTTAGTTCACCCAACGAAGAAATTTTATAATATTTTGAGAAAATTTTCATTATATATGGAAGAAAAATCAATTTTATGTTGATGATTTTAACAACTTCTAATTGTGAAACCATCTTATTTTTCCTTTTAGAATTGATAAACCTTCAACTTTCTTATGAAACACTAATGTATAAGTATGTCAAAAATTTATTTGTGCATGAAACAACTTGTTCATTTGATCATATTATCTATCCAAAACAACAATATAGATTTTTGAAATCAATTTGGTGCATCAAATTTTTAGTCTTAGGTTTCATTTCATGTTTCTGTCACTCCTTTTTCTTAGCATGCAATAATTTTATAGGTTAAATTAGGTGAAGTACCTAAGGGAACCAACCCTCTCTAGAGATTCACTCCAAGCTATAGGCAACCTAAATTCCCTAGAGTGTTTCCATATTTCAATAGATTTTTAAGTCAAGAACTTGACAAGGGTGCACATCCAAGCGGCACCAGTTTTTAGAATGCCTAGTTAGACAATTTGAACTATCATAGTTCAAAAATTGTCTTTTCATTGCTGATATTTGGTGTGTATGCCAGTAAATTCTTCCTTTGGAGGAAAATTATTAACACACTTGGTGACTTCAAGCTCAATATACTGGTATCAAGTGGACTAAGTGTTGGTATGTGCTTAAAGTTTCCAAAAAAATAGAACTAATTATCTATGTTTTACAAATATTTCAATGAATTTCTAACTTGTTTAAATGTTACATCATGTAGATTCATTTCATAAAGATATGTTTTATCATCCCCCATTTCATGAAAATGCTTCTTATATGCCATCTTATCATTTATATCAAACTGAGAATGTAGTTGTTTTTACCCTAAATGCCTTTTCTACAAAAAGAGACCAACATTTTTAATATACTTACCACGCACCCACCCATACTCAAATCTTCTTGGCAGCTTGCATTTGCTCAAATTAAAACCCAAGAAGACCATTTTGTTTCCAAATAGCATAGATATTCTCATAATAAACATCAAAATGTGGATAACATGAGCATTATGGATATAATGTTGATTTCAAAAATAATTGAAAGAGATTGAAGGAGACCAATATTATAACTTGTAGCAAGAAGAGTTGGCCTACCCAACTTACCAATACCAACAAGAGATAGAAATACAAAAAATGAAATATGAGGAGTCTCTTGCAAAAGAGATTGCTACTAAACATGAACAAATGAAGATATTACTTGCCCAAGCACAAAGGATAGAAGCTCAATTAGCCCCATATGAAAGAGGAGGCTATTAATCACAAATTTCCAAACTTTGAGGAAGATAAGCCTCTTGAATATTCAAGTAAGTATTCTAAATTCAAATTCCAAGTTTTAGGAGTCTTCACCCTTTGCAAGACCCTAAACCTAAGCAATACCAACCTAGTATCCATCAAGAGAATCCTTCTCCAAAACTTATACACCCTCAAGAAACTCAACATGATCTCTATTCAATCAACCTCCTTGTCCTAGCACCATTTATCTATGCAAAGGTGGACCCACTGTTTATCAAAATAACTAGTTTAGTGGGGGAAAGGAGGAATTTTATAAGGTGAGAGAAGAACAATTTGTAGCTAACACACTTGTACATGAGGTATATAAGAAAAAAAATAGTTTTTTCACAAGAGGATGATGAAAATGGTCAATTGGGGCAACAAGATATACATAAATCTAAAGAGGTGATGACAATGAAGATTTGAAATTTTTATTTGATAGAATTCCTTATTATTTTGATGAAGATTAAGGGAGCGTACAAATTTAAATATCATCACAATTTTTGGAGGAGATAGAAGATAAAATGAGAATGAAAAGATGTTGGTCTATGAGGATGCAAATGAGGACAACCTTGTTTTTCAAAGTAGAGAGGTTGACACAAAAAAAATTGTTGGTCAAAATGAATGTGATATCAAATCAGAACCTTTGCTTCAGGAAGATGACCTTGATGTTTTGATGATTCCTCAAGAGAGCTTCCACGAATTCAAAATCAATCCTCATGCATAAAGTCAAAGAAGATTTTGAAGAAGACCTATTTTAGATGATATAGAGGATTTTTTTAAAGCTTAGAGATAAAACGACAACCTCATAAATCATAAAATCATGAGAAACATGAACAAGGGGGAAAGTATCCTTATTTCAATCAAATGAATCACATGAATCCATCCATTTTAGTCAGCAAGGTGATAAAGTAGAATCTTACAAGAAGGAGAGCAATGTGCTAGAGTTCCAAATTTTGTCCTTTCATGAAGATGTCCCATTAGACATCTATCCAGGATGGAGGCAAAAAAAAATCACAAGTCATGCTTGCACCCAAGTATGAAGTTGTAGCTAAGGAAGGATGCATTCAACTTACCTATGCACTTCATGACAACAATATGTGTGGTCAACATGTTCAGAGGTAAGTGGATTTGTTTTTATTCTCTAAGAGTTATTGCAATAGTTGGTTAAACATTTGTTATTTCTCCAACTCCTTTTGGCTACTCATGAACATGTGAACCATTACAAATTGATGAGAAAAGGAAGATATTTCAAGGAACCAATCAATGGTTTTTTTAAAGTAAATTTCATTGCTAGTTAGTGTAGGTTACGATAGTTTTTATTTCAAGTCAATAAGTGTCTATGCACATGGTTAGTTTGCTTTCTTCTCCAAGTGTTGAAGCACAATTGGTAAGTTTATAGTTTAGTTGTTTAGTTTGCTATTCTAAGGTGTTAACAATTGGTTTTCAAGTTTGGTTTTGATTTTTTTATAGGTCATTTTGACTCCTATTCCCAATAGATATGTAAGACTACTAGTCTTATAAGTTTTAGAGAGAAAAAACTCCCTCAGAAGTCACCAAAAATGTTAGTCTATTTTTTTACTTTTACGTTCAAAATAACCTTCTTAAAAAGTTGATAATGAGTTTTTTAAAAAAGAGTTTAGTCATAGCTTGTTAATTCATTGAATTTTCAATTCTGCATACCCGTAGTGTGGAGGGAGTTTTTCTTTGAAAGGAGATTGAATCATATTAAAAAGGTCAATTCTTTTAGGTTTTCACCACTTTCAGGTTTTTTTTTACATGAGCTCGATCTTGCAAGTTCCCAAAAATCAACAAGGACTATTGTAGATCATAATGAAGAGAACTTATGGAGGTTTAGACCCCTATTATTAGTTCCAACAAATAATTAATTCCTCAATGCTTCATATCTATTGTGTTTTCAAGACCGGTTCCATGCAAGTCATTTTCATGTTAGTTTCACATATAGATTCATTCATCATGGGAAAGATGCATGTAGGAGTAGTTGTTTGGTTCTCATAGATCATCTTCCTTTAACTATGCAAATGCATGCAAGGAAAAAAGTGCTTATGAGGAGTTGTGAAAGATTTACACAATGGTGAACAATAAAGAAAAGAAAGCATCTATAATGGATAGAAAATCCTTGTTTTGGGTTAGCATTGTTAAGCAATCATTAGAAGTTTTATATTGGTTTTATGTTTAGGAATACATTGACTTAACTTATGTCCTTAAATGTTCTTGAGAATTTTAAAGGATGCAAAATTTTCCAAGGAAATATATTACAAAGATCATGAGAGCTTTGTTTCTTGTCAAAATCCCTATATTAAGATACATTCAAAACCCTACTCAATTTTCTTGAAACCCTTTAATAAAATAGGATAGTAACAATCTCTAGGAGCTAAAGGAATGAAAACAAGGGTTTGAACATGGTTATTATTATAGATTTTGATCTTAGTGTAGTCTAGGTTATGACACTAAAGACACAATATAAGTTGCAAGTTTGTCATTGAGGTACAAAATTAAAATATACAGGGATCAACTTAGAAGCAAAATACTATGAAAGTATTATAAAAACATAAGAGTTTGTAGGGGTTGTAAAATCCAAAAACCTAAACAATAATTGTGGATAGAAGTTAAATGGGATTGTAAAGTTGTAAATTTTCAAGCATCTAATGACAAGAAGGTTATGCACATGACATCCTAAGTGGTAGGTCAAGGAAAAAGATAGAGGAGTTCATTCTTCAAAGCATTCAAGGCACAAGATAATGAAACACCCTAGTCAAAAGAAAGGATGATAGTTACAATCCATGTGTTGAGGACTAGAGAAGATGGGGATTATTTCTTTTGTGATATGAGTATGGTTACAAAGTGACAGATCTTGGTTGACTAAATGGATCACAGTAAAGGAACACCAAATGATATTTTGGATAGCAAAGTGTCTAATTTAGTAAGGAAATATATGGGATTTACATATGATAGTAAAAAAAAAATCCCCACAAAGACAAAGATAAGGTGACTTTGACAACTATGAGGAGGATAGTCATGTAAATTTTATTTATTTCTCGATAATTACAAATTTTAAGAAGCCGTAAATAAGGACAACATTGGGAAAATAAAGGGTAGTGGAAGGCTTAAATGTAGGAATACATTGAGAAAAGTATAAGGAAAAATCTTGGAAGGATAGAAGTCTTTCGAGGTAATATTATAAAGAGATAACATTGATTGATTTTAAGTGATGCATGAAGAGTGAAAGGATAGTAGTCATAAGGAGGTCACTTAAAAAGCATTATTTCCAAGGTAATCACCCATTCATAAAGGTTTTGTTGGAAGAAAAATATAACAAAGACAAGTATGCAAGGAATATAGAGATAATCACAAAACATAGAGCCAAATGGACAAATTTAAACCAACTAAGAGGAAATACCATTACACCTTGAGTAGAGAGGGGATTTTGAAGAAAAAATGAAATGATAGAAGCTAAAATGAATGCCATAGGACTTCCACTATGACAAGAGGAAAAAATGTATGTTTTCAAAAATATGATTGTGTTATCAAGACAAAGAAAGTGGTACTCAATGGAAGTGGTAGTCTCAGGAGGAGAAGGGCAGTTGACTATGCAAAGAAGCCAAAGGTGTCCATGAATAAGAAATATTAGTAGATATTTTTAGATATTGACAATGACATCAATTAGGAAGCCTTGATATCACTCATCACAGTGGCATTGTATATAAAAGAGGTGGCCACCAAAGCTATAAAAAGTGCAATAAAAAAAAACATGACAATATAGAAAAGATATATTACAATCCCTTTGAAAGCATGTGACAAAATACAAAGCTAACAAAGAATAGGGTTGACAATCATATGATCAAAATTATAAAAGGTAGTAAGACCTCAATTACAATCATGATCAAGACAATATTTCCAATAGATACATTAATTCCAAAGAAATTTAGGTAAATCCAAAGTGTCTTAATAGCTATGATGACATCCAAGTAAAAGAATGAAAGTCATACAAAGGATTATCTTACAAAGCACAATGCATATTCTTTAATACATCAAGTGATATGGAGGGAGAGGTATATAATGGTAAAATATATAACCCAATGATAGGAATTAAGGAGGTTAAAAGCATGTATTGATAAAACCATAAGAGGATGAAGTGACAATGAGAAATGCATTTCATATACTTGTGAAGAGAAAGAGGGTTGACATAACAACTTGTGTTGACTAAGGGGATACGTAGCTTAAAATTCATGACAATCAAGTACAATTTTATTATGTGCTAGTATTGTATCACATAGATATGAGATATCTATGCAAATTTGGAAGACTTTTTCTTGAGAGATAAAGGAAGTCTAGAAATAGGCATGCTATTTTACCAAAATAGTGACAATAACATATGAAAGGGAGGCTCAAAAGGAAGATTTAGTCAAAGAGACAGTATACAATGAAGTTTGGTAGAGGTAGGTTTGAAATGAAAAGACACAATGATCTTTGCACTAAAATAGTTCTATAGGAAACAAAAGGATTTTTTTATGAATTAGTTGTAGATGCATGAAGATCAAAAGGGTAATCACATGGTGAGAGTCCTAAAGGCATCATACAAAGGCCAAAATTGGGGGGCAATACTCTAGCCTACCATGAAGAGGATGAGAAATTAAGCACAAGGTGAAGATGATGGCATACCTATACATGTTTCAAGCCAGCAAAAGACATAAGAGCACAATGATGATAAGGCCAAGTACAATGGATAGTCCTTAGGAACTTTTTACAAGTTTGAGCTCTTTATGAATTAGACAAGTGTCAATTACTTGCCCTTGAAGTTATCCTACACCAAACTAGGGAATTTTACCATTTCAAACTCTTCTCCACATGCCCTATTAACATGTTTCAAGAGTAATGAGTAGTTTAGGACATCTAGTGGAAGTTTGATGAGTTGTGCAACAAATTGAGAGAATATAAGAGGCAGTTTGACCCAGTTTAAGGTAGTCAAGAGCATCTAGGAGTTGTTCAAGGAGTCTTGGTTGATAGAAAAGTTCAAAGAAACAATTTTTCTTCATTGAACCACCATCTTGGAGAATTTTAAGGAGCTGAAAAATGGGGTTAACTATAGTGTCCCTCTAGCTGCTAGAATTTGTTTATGTTCAGTTGATAGCTGCTTAGTTGTGTTTGATATTATGTTATTTTATTTTAGTTACGACGTAGATACTATGTTGGTTTTTATACCTTGATGATACATTAGATATATTGTTTATCATCTAATTATTTTTGTCTGGTGACATTATGAAGAACATTATGTGTGTTATGATGTTGTATCTGATGTTTTTTATGATGTATTATTGTATGTGAGTCTTGGTGAAGGAGATAGTGTAGCCTTACTCACTCATGAGTACCTTGCTATGCTATGACTCTCTTTCACGATGTGATTGTTGATTTATGTAGATATGTTTGATAGTGTTGTTTTATGCAATTCATAGGTATCAAGTATCGACTTCACTTGCTTTGTCAGGTCTGACTGTGCCCTGACCCAATGGAAACATGTTGTTTCAAAGAAAATGTTAGGTCCTTCTTTAGCCATCATTCTCTTATAGGATGATTATCTGTGTAGTCACCCATTGTTGTTTTGTCATTTGGATCTGTTGTGTCATTCATGTTTTTGTCATGGTTGGAAATTAATTGATTAATTAGTTAAATGGTTTATTAATTTATTTATTTGATTTAATGTAATTTTATTTAAATATTTAGTTAAAATGATTGTTGTTTTAAAAGGTTTGATTTATTTTATTAAATTAAACAAGATATTTATGTAAATGTAATTGTTGATTTACATGTGCAAACTTAAATAAATGAAAAGTAGATATTTTGAAGAGTTTGTTTTCAATAGTTTGTAAATAAATATCTCCAATGTTGACTTGGAATTAGAAAATGTTATCTTGAGTAATCATATAAATAGAACTAATTAATCAATTTAGAATGCATGCTACAATCAGTTATGTTATGTGATTATGAGTTAATTGAAAATGAATTAAAGCTTTGGTTATGCAAAATATCATGCACGACTATTGATTTTTGGATTGTTGAGAATGTTTTTGGATGACAATTTATTTTGGGTTTTGGTGGAAAAACTCCTCTATGTTTTGGTTCTTGGAGTTGGTTCAAGAATTGTGGAAAGATTTGCTTCTAGATTTTAAAAAAAAATTCTGAAAAGGTTGGAGCTGCAATTTTTTAAGAAAATCTCTCAACATCACTCTTCAACCCAGCGAATCAGGTTCCTCTGTATTTTATCCTTGCTTTAATTTACTTGAAATATGATACTTACAAGTTCCTATATAAACTTTTGGAATATTTCTACAAGTAATGTGTGTATTCTATATAATATTGTATTCTTTCGAGTTCCCAAAAAAGATTGTGTTGCTGCCCTATCTTGTTTTCGATAATGATCTTGCTTGTACTTCAAATATTTAAACTATGGAGGGAATTTTCTAAAAATATTGTGTTTATCTATGGATTGAATTTATTATGTTTTTACTCATTCAAAGGCCTAAGCCGTACACATACTTTGGTGTTTTTCTCTTTTCCTTCCTCTTAATCGGTTGAAAATATTGATGGGCCCTCGCCTATACTTTGCTCTATGAAAATGTTGTACATGCTCTTGAGTTTAAAATATTATAGTCTTTTGTGAGTGTGATAGGATATGTTTATCTTGTGGTTCACACTCCTTGGGCTAGTGATGCAGCTGCATTTATTCGGCCATTTCTTTAGAAGACGTGCCTTATATCTATTAAAGCTTCCTCTTAAACTATCGAAACTTGATTTTGATATTTGATTAATTTTATTTGTTAGTAGCATGCGCTATCCTTATTCTCCCTCGGCATCGTAATGCTTAGTCTTTTAATGAAGATCATGGTTCAACCATTTTGGTTTATGGCAGCGAACCACACATGCATTGATGATACATATTGTGGTTCATCCTTGTATTGGAAAATTTTTTCTTATTTCTGAGTCACTTGTGCATTAGGTACTAGCTTCCATAATATTCCTCTCACATTCTTTAACTGTGGATAATAACTGTTCAGTAGACGCCTTAAGGAATTGGTAAAGTCTTTATTAAATTCCCTCATTTGTATCAGTTTTGACTTAAGCAATTGTGTTGGGCATTTTTCATGTTATAATCTATAATTCCTTCTATGAGTTACCTTCACTTAACTAATTTCTTTTGTATGGTGCATATTCTCCAAAGTGCATGCACAATAGTAAATGATTAGTTCTATATATTTCATTAAAGTGTAATTAGATTAATTTTTTATTTTATAATGTGAGTTTCTATGTTGATATTTAAGGGATTAATTGTAAAGATAGGTGTAAGACAACAAAATAATGTATATAGTAAAAAGAATTTAAGTAGTTGTTTATTTCTTTTTAAGAGGTCAGTTATACAATTGATTCTAATGAAGTTATATATATATTTGATTGGTTAGTAAATGTAAAGAATTTATGCTATTTTTATTGAAGAATGATCATAGATATACTTTATAAAATTCTAAGATATTTGATTATGTTAATATGTTGTCTTTTATTGATTTTAGCTCATAAGGTTTTAATAGTTATATTTGATGGGTATAATATACTTGTTATATTTTATGAATGTTCTTTAGTGTTATTAAGTTCTTTAATCTTCAAGAGGCTAGGTGAAGTAAACTCGTTTTGTAAAGCATATTATGCTTGTACTATGTTGTTTAATTGCAATGGTCTATTTTGGGACTTAGCCATGCATGATTTATTTGTTACCTTTGGGGTATTTTAGAAGTTATGTGGTCTATGTCAGGATTGAGTGTATACATTCATGGGTTTGTTTCAATGTGCATGATGGTTGTCCATTGTATTTGATGTTGAGTTATGTTATTAGGAAGGGTGGCTTGTGATAGGGGTCAAAAACCTAAGAGGTAACCAGTGTAACCTATTGTAAGTTTATAATTCAATGAAAACCTTAATAAATGTAATCGGGGTTGGGTGGTGTTCATTAAATAAATTGGATAATTTGATTGCCTCACCTAGTGCCTTAGTGATTGTAAAGATTAAGGGTAAGTTGAGATGGCCTAGAATGGCATAATCATCTAATTTATCTTTTTGAAAGGTAGTTTGATGCATCATGAGTTTGTTTAGGGGCCAAGAATCAGTAGAGACTGCTAGGGTAACTTTGGATGAGGGTCGGTAGTCTAGGAAGATTCATCAGGGTAACCTATAATGAAACATGTGATGACACTCTTACCTTAAGCATATTTGTGGTCTCTTGTGTAGAGTTACCTATTGTAATGTTGTTGCCTCTATAAGCATTTATCGTGATTTTATGGTTAGATGTCATTATGTTGTTATGTGTACGTCAAGCCATGTGACATTATGTTTTGTCTTCATGTTTGTTTGTCTTTGTGGACCTGATATTATCTTCTAGCATGGAGGGAGTGGGCCTTAGGGTAACACGTAGTTGAGAGGAATGTACTTTTTCCTCCATTGGGTCCCCTTGCAAATATTGTTGTGTTTGGATGATATTATACTTGTGATAGGTTCTTGGTTCAACATTGTTCATGATATTGGATGTTGAGCGTTCTCAGGAATGAGGTTGACAAATGTGATATGATCTTCATCTTTATTGTATACACTCTCGACATGTATGAGTGTACTTATTGTAAAGATATTATATTGATTTGAGATTTGTTATAATCTCACTTGATGTAACCTGGTTACATAATTTGACTAGATAATGATTATGTGAATGGATCCTTCATTATTATTAGTGTGATTTATCCTTATGTTCAATTTCATGATATAATGATATGATGTTCTTTCTTGTGAAAGTTTATGGTAACGTTGTCATGGAACCCTGAGAACATATGTGTAGATGTTCTTTAATACTTATGTTGCAATCAAATGAATTTTAAAAAAATGTTTGGTTATTTTGTTACTTTAAGTGTTGTTTTCTAGGTTCCCTGGTGGGGCATTACAGATTGGTATCAGAGCACAAGGTTCTAACACTAGGTACTTTTGATATTTGTGACCCCATTAGGTTGTCTTAGATGTTAGAATTTGTATTTTGTGTTTTCTTGTTTGTTTGTTTGTCTTATAACTGAGACTTATCCTTGATTTTGTGTAGGACCATGCCTAGACATTGAGGTAGGGGTCATGGTCGAGGCTGAGCTAGTGGTTGAATGGCTAACCATCAAGATACTCCTCCTTCGAGTTCTCATGAGAGTGAGAATGTAGAACAACATGGTCCTCAAGTGGATCAGGCGAGTAGAGAACATAATCTAAGACAACCAAAAATAGAGGGAGCATAGTTGCATCCCTTGCTAGAGGAGGTTCTTGCCCGACTTGGTCCTAGACAGGAGGCTAAACAGGAAATGGCTAGAGAACCAAACATATCACCTAGGAGAGTTGTTGAGACTATGGAGCTCAATGCCATTGTTGTTGGGCATATGAGAGACTTATTGAGGGCACACCCTCCTACATTTAATGGTACTGGAAGTGATCTGGGGTAGAAACATGGTTGATAGACTTGGGACATTTTTTTCTATGCATCCATATGGTAGCAACACTTGAGCTAGGTGCGCCATTATGCATCTTAGAGGCTTTTCCTCTACATGGTGATGATTGGAGGTGAAAAAGATTCATTTGGAGATTAGGTCAATTTCATGGGACATATTTTTGGAGATATTTAGAGCATGCTTCTTGTTGGAGCATTGGAGACAGTGACGTGCGGATGAGTTCCATGATCTGCATCGGATGGCTATGTTAGTTGAGTGGTTTGAGCATAGGTTGTACAAGATCAAACAATATGTCAAAATTGTGGACGATGAGGCTATGTTGGTACAACACTTCATCAGGAGATTGAATTCCTGTAATAGCAAAGGAGTCTGACTTTTTAAATCGAAGACTATGGAGGTAGTCATGGAGAAGGCAGGCATTGTGGAGGAGAATTTGACTAGGTCCTTGGGTGGGCATATTGGTGTTTAGATAGGTAGTGCACCTTCTATAAGATTTGGTCCGCGAGGTGGTTATACTCGAAGAGGGGGTTCCTCTCAGAAGCAATATGCACCCGCTAAGGGTGGACAACAATAGCAACATTACCCATCAAAGAATAAGAATTCTCAAGCTTGGTAGGGTAATAGTTCTCAGTTTGCGATTAGTGAAGGTAGTTTACGACAGTTTAGTGCACCTCCAAGTGAAAGAGGATTTAGTAGAGGTACAAGATGTTTCTCTTATGGTTAGCAAGGTCACATTGCTCGATAGTATCCTTAGAAGGGCACTTCTGGATTTAGTCAAGGACCGGCAGCTTCAGAGACGATAGTAGGTGATGCCAACAGATCACACATAATGTTTGCCATGGTAGATAACTACTAGGCCGAGCACCAGGGTGCGGATGAAGAGACTTCTAGAAGAAGACAAGCATCATTCTTTCAAAACCATGCACATCCTGCAACATCGGGAGTTGACCCTCAGGGGTCGAGGCGTTGATCAGGTGAGGGTCCAACAGGATCCTAGTGATGAGGCATCAACTACTTGAGAGGATGTGACACACATGAGAGAGTTCTATCCATATATGTTTGCAAGGTTCTGAGAGTAAGCCTTATCCTAAGGGGGAGGATGTAGTGTCCCTCTAGTTGCTACACTTTGGTTGATAGCTATTTAGTGGTGTTTGAAATTATTTTATTTTATTTCAATTATGACACAGACACTATGTTGGTTTTTATACCTTATTGATGATACATTAGATATATTGTTGATCATCTGATTATTTCTATGTGGCAACATTATGAAGAACATTATGTGTGTTATGATGTTGTATCTAATGTTATTTATGATGTATTATTGTATGTTAGCCTTGGTGAAGGAGACAGTGTAGCATTACTCACTCATGAGTACCCTACTACATTGTGACTCTCTTTCACAGTGTGATTGTCGATTTATGCAGATATGTTTGACAATGTTGTTTTATGCAGTTTATAGGTATCGGGTATCGGCTTCACCTGCTTTTTCAGGTTTGAGTGTTCCCTAACCCAATGGAAACATGTTGTTTCAGAGATAATTTCAAAACATTCTTTAGCTATCGTTATCTTATAGGATGATTTTTTGTGTTGTCACCCGTTGTTTTGTCGTTTGGCTCTGTTGTGTCATTCATGTTTTTGTCATGGTTGGAAATTAATTGATTAATTGGTTAAATAGTTTATTAATTTATTTATTTGATTTAATGTAATTTTATTTAAATGTTAAGTTAAAATGATTGTTTTTTTAAAAGGTTTGATTTATTAAATTAAATTAAACAAGATATTTATGTAAATGTAATTGTTGATTTGCATGTGCAAACTTAAATAAATGAAAAGTAGATATTTTGAAGAGTTTTTTTTCAACAGTTTGTAAATAAATATCTAGAATCTTGACTTGGAGTTAGAAAATGTTATCTTGAGTAATCATATAATTAGAACTGATTGATCAATTTAGATTGCATGCTGACAATCAATTATGTTATGTGATTATGAGTTAATTGAAAATGAATTAAAGCTTTGGTTATGCAAAATATCATGCATGTATATTGATTTTTGGATTGCTGAAAAGGCTTTTGCACTTAAATTTATTTTTCATTTTGGTGGAAGAACTTCTTCTCTATATTTTGGTTCTTGGAGTTGGTTCAGGGATTCTGGAAATATTTGCTTCTAGATTTTAAATTTTTTTTTGAAAAGGTTGCAACTGCAAATTTTTTAAAAAAAAGCTCTCGACATCACTCTGCAACCCATCTAATCAAGTTCCTCTGTATTTTGGTTCTTGGAGTTGGTTCAGGGATTCTGGAAAGATTTTCTTCTAGATTTTAAATTTTTTTTTGAAAAGGTTGCAACTACAAATTTAAAAAAAAAACTCTCGACATCACTCTGCAACCCATCTAATCAAGTTCCTCTGTATTTTATCCTTGCTTGTGTTTACTTGAAATATGATACTTACAAGTTCCTGTATAAAATTTTATAATAGTTCTACAAGTAATGTGTGTATTCTGTATAATATTGTGTTCTTTCAAGTTCCTGAAAAAGATTGTGTTGCTGCCCTATCTTGTTTTAGATAATGATCTTGATTGTACTTCGAATATTTCAACTATAGAGGGAATTTTCCAAAAAATTATGTTTATATGTGGATTGAATTTATTATGTTTTTACTCATTCAAAGGCCTAAGTTGTACACATACTTTGGATTGATTTTTGGATTGTTGAACCATCTTTGAGAAAACCCTTGTCGTAATTGTTGCCTTGGGCACTTGATTCCTCTTCATTTGTTTTTCCATCGCCTTGGGTGAGTATTCATTTGGATCATTTTTCTTGTTGGATCTTCCTATACATATTGTGGTTCATCCTTGAATTAGGAAATTTGTTCTTATTTATGAGTCACTTGTGCATTAGGTACTAGCTTCCATAATACTCCTCTCACATTCTTTAACTGGGGATAATAATTGTTCGGTAGACGCCTTAAGGAATTGGTAAAGTCTTTATTAAATTCCCTTGTTTCTTATAGTTTTGACTTAAGCAATTGTGTTGGGCGTTTTGCATGTTATAATCTATCATTCCTTGTATGAGTTACCTTCACTTAACTAATTTCTTTTGTATGGCACATATTCTCCAAAGTGCATGCGCAATAGTAAATGATTAGTTCTATATATTTCATTAAAGTGTAATTAGATTAAATTTTTATTTTATAATGTGAGTTTCTATGTTGATATTTAAGGGATTAATTGTAAAAATAGGTGTAAGACAACCAAATAATGTATATATTAAAAAGAATTTAAATAGTTGTTTATTTCTTTTTAAGAGGTCAGTTATACAATTGATTCTAATGAAGTTATATATATATATATATATAAATATAATTAATTGAATGGCTCTTATTTGATTGGTTAGTAAATGTAAAGAATTTATGTTATTTTTATTGAAGAATGATCATAGATATACTTTATAAAATTCTAAGATATTTGATTATGTTAATATGTTGTCTTTTATAGCTTTTAGCTCATAAGGTTTTAACAGTCATATTTGATGGGTATAATATACTTGTATATTTTATGGTTGTTCTTTAGTGTTATTAAGTTCTTTAATCTTCTAGAGGCTAGGTGAAGTAAACTCATTTTGTAAAGCATATTATGCTTGTACTTTGTTGTTTAATTGCAATGATCTATTTTGGGACTTAGCCATGCATGATTTATTTGTTACCTTTGGGGTATTTTAGAAGTTATGTGGTCTATGTTAGGATTGAGATGTATACATTCACGACTTTTTTTCAATATGCATGATGGTTTTCCATTTTATTTGATGTTGAGTTATGTTATTAGGAAGGGTGGCTTGTGATAGGGGTCGAAAACCTAAGAGGTAACCAAGGTAACCTATTCTAAGTTTATAATTCAATGAAAACCTTAATAAATGTACTCAGGGTTGGGTGGTGTTCATTAAATAAATTGGATAATTTGATTGCCTCGCCTAGTGCCTTAGTGCTTGTAAAGCTTAAGGGTAGGTTGAGATGGCCTAGAATGGCATAATCATCTAATTTATCCTTTTGAAAGGTAGTTTGATGCCACATGAGTTTGTTAAGGGGCCAAGAATCGGTAGAGACTGCTAGGGTAACTTTGGATGAGGGTCGGTAGTCTAGGAAGATTCGTTAGGGTAACCTATAATGAACTATGTGATGACACTCTTACCTTAAGCATATTTTTGGTCTCTTGTGTAGAGTTACCTGTTGTAATGTTGTTGCCTCTAGAAACATTTATCGTGATTTTATGGTTAGATGTCGTTATGTCGTTATGTGTACATCAAGCAATGTGACGATATGTTTTGTCTTCATGTTTATTTGTCTTTGTGGACCTGATATTATCTCCTAGCATGGAGGGAGTGGGACTTAGGTTACCACGTCGTTGAGAGGAACATGCTTTTTCCTCCATTGGGTCCCCTTGCAGATGTTGTTGTGTTTGGATGATATTACACTTGTGAAAGGTTTTTTGTTCTACATTGTTTGTGATATTGGATGTTGATCATTCTCATGAATGAGGTTGAAAAATGTGATATGATCTTCATCTTTATTGTATACACTCTCAACATGTATGAGTGTACTTATTGTAATGATATTATATTGATTTGAGATCTGTTATAATCTCACTTGATGTAACCTAGTTACGTAATTTAACTATATAATGATTATGTGAATGGATCCTTCATTATTATTAGTGTGATTTATCCTTATGTTCAATTTCATGATATAATGATATGATGTTCTTTCTTGTGAAAGTTTATGGTAGCATTGTCACGGAACCCTAAGAACATATGTGTAGATGTTCTTTAATACTTATGTTGCAATCAAATGACTTTAAAAAAAAATGTTTGGTTATTTTGTTACTTTAAGTGTTGTTTTCTGGGTTCCCTAGTGGGGCATTACACATTGGTATCATAGCACAAGGTTCTAACACTAGGTACTTTTGATATTTGTGACCCCATTAGGTTGTCCTAGATGTTAGACTTTGTAGTTTGTGTTTTTCTATTTGTTTGTCTATCTTATAACTGAGACTTATCCTTGATTTTGTGTAGGACCATGCCTAGACATCGAGGTAGGGGTCATGGTCGAGGCTAAGGTGGTGGCTAAATGGCTAACAGTCAAGACACTTCTCCTTAGAGTTCTCATGAGAGTGAGCATGTAGAACAACAAGGTCCTCAAGTGGATCAAGCGAGTAGAGAACAAAATCCGAGACAACCAAAAATAGAGGGAGCATAGTTGTGTCCCTTGCTGGAGGAGGTTCTTGCCTGACTTGGTCCTAGACAGGAGGCTAAATAGGAAATGGCTAGAGAACTAGACATACCACCTAGTAGAGTTGTTGAGACTATGCAGTAGGATGCCATTGTTGTTGGGCATATGAGAGACTTATTGAGGGCACAACCTCCTACATTCAATGGTATTGGTAGTGATTTGGAGATAGAAACATGGCTGATAGACTTGGGACAATGTTTTTCTATGCATCCATATGGTAGCAACACTCAAGCTAGGTGCACCATTATGCATCTTAGAGGCTTTGCCTCTACATGGTGGTGATTGGAGGAGAAAAAGCTTCATCTGGAGATTGGTTCAATTTCATGGGACATGTTTTTGGAGAGATTTAGAGCATGTTTCTTGTTGGAGCATTGGAGACAGTGATGTGCAGATGAGTTCCATGATCTGCATCGGATGGCTATGTTAGTTGAGTGGTTTGAGCATAGGTTGTACAAGATCAAACAGTATGCTAGAATTATGGACAATGAGGCTATGTTGGTACAACACTTCATCAGGGGATTGAATGTCCATATTAGTGGAGGACTCTGAGTCTTCAAGTTGAAGACTATGGAGGTAGTCATGGAGAAGGCACACATTGTGGAGGAGAATTTGACTATGGCCTTGGGTGGAAATATTGGTGTTCAGATAGGTATTGCACCTTCTACAGGATTTGGTCCGCGAGGTGGTTAGACTTGAAGAGGGGGTTCCTCTCGGAATCAATATGCACCCACTAAGGGTGAACAACAGTAGCAACATTACCCATCAAAGAATAAGAAATCTCAAGCTCGACAGGTTAACAGTTCTTAGTCTATGATTAGTAAAGGTAGTTTACCATAGTTTAGTGCACCTCCAAGTGATAGAGGATTTAGTAGAGGTACAAGATGTTTCCTTTATGGTCAGCAAGGTCACATTGCTCTATAGTATCCTCAGAAGGGCACTTCTAGATTTAGTCAAATACCAGTGGCTTTAGAGCGGATAGAAGGTGATGCCAATAGATCACACAGGGTGTTTGCCATGGTGGATAACTGTCAAGCCGAGCACCAGGGCATGGTTGGAGAGACTTCTAGAAGAAGACAAGCATCATTCTTTGGAAACCATGCACAACCTGCAATATCGGGAGTTGACCCTTAGGGGTCGAGACGTTGATCAGGTGAAGGTCCAACGGGATCCTAGTGACGAGGCATCAACTACTTGAGAGGATGCGACACACATGAGAGAGTTTTATCCATATTTGTTTGTAGGCTTCCAAGAGTAAGCCTTATCCTAAGGGGGAGGATATAGTGTCCCTCTAGTTGCTACACTTTGTTTCAGTTTGTTTCAGTTTGGTTGATAGTTGTTTATTAGTGTTTGACATTATTTTATTTTATTTGAGTTATGACATAGACACTATGTTAGTTTTTATACCTTATTGATGATACATTAGATATATTTTTGATCATTTGATTATGTCTATGTGGTGACATTATGAAGAACATTATGTGTGTTATGATGTTGTATCTGATGTTATTTATGTTGTATTATTGTATGTTAGTCTTGGTGAAGGAGACAATGTAGCATTACTCACTCATGAGTACCTTGCTACATTGTGACTCTCTTTCACAGTGTGATTGTCGATTTATGCATATATGTTTGGCAATGTTTTTTTTATGTAGTTTACAGGTACCGGGTATCGGCTTCACCTACTTTTTCAGGTTTGAGTGTGGCCTAACCCAATGGAAACATGTTTCAAAGATAATGCCAATTCCTTCTTTAGCCATTGTTCACTTATAGGATGATTTTCTGTGTTGTCACCCGTTGTTGTTTTGTAGTTTGGCTCTATTGTGTCATTCATGTTTTTGTCATGGTTGGAAATTAATTAATTAATTAGTTAAATAGTTTATTGATTAATTTATTTGATTTAATGTAATTTTATTTAAATGTTAAGTTAAAATGATTGTTTTTTTAAAAGGTTTGATTTATTAAATTAGATTAAACAAGATATTTATGTAAATGTAATTGTTGATTTACATGTGCAAACTTAAATAAATGAAAAGTAGATATTTTGAAGAGTTTGTTTTCAATAGTTTGTAAATAAATATCTAGAATCTTGACTTGGAATTAGAAAAAGTTATCTTGAGTAATCATATAATTAGAACTCGTTGATCAATTTAGATTGCATGCTGACAATCAATTATGTTATGTGATTATGAGTTAATTGAAAATGAATTAAAGCTTTGGTTATGCAAAATATCATGCATGGATATTGATTTTTGGATTGCTAAGAAGGTTTTTGCATGGAAATTTATTTTGGGTTTTGGTGGAAGAATTTATTCTCTGTGTTTTGGTTCTTGGAGTTGGTTCAGGGATTCTGGAAAGATTTTCTTCAGATTTTTAAAGAAATTTTGAAAAGGTTGCAACTGTAATTTTTTTAAAAAAATCTCTTGACATCACTCTACAACCCATCTAATCAGGTTCCTCTATATTTTATCCTTTCTTGTTATTACTTGAAATATGATACTTACAAGTTCCTGTATAAATTTTTTGAATAGTTCTACAAGTAATGTGTGTATTCTGTATAATATTGTGTTCTTTCAAGTTCCTGAAAAAGATTGTGTTGCTGCCCTATCTTGTTTTAGATAATGATCTTGATTGTACTTTGAATATTTCAACTATAGAGGGAATTTTCCAAAAATCTTGTGTTTATATGTGGATTGAATTTATTATGTTTTTACTCATTCAAAGAGCTAAGCTATACACATACTTTGGTGTTTCACTCTCTACCTTCCTCTTAATCGGTTGAAAATCTTGATGGGCCCTCGCCTATACTTTGCTCTGTGAAAATGTTGTACATGCTCTTGAGTTTGAAATCTTATAGTCTTATGTGAGTGTGATAGGATACGTTTAGCTTGTGGTTCGCACTCCTTGGGCTAGTGATGCGGCTACATGTATTCAGTCATTTATTTAGAAGATGTGCCTTATATCTATTAAAGCTTCCTCTTAAACTATCAAAACTTGATTTTTATATTTGATTAATTTTACTTGTTAGTATTGTGCTATCCTTATTCTCCCTCAGCATCGTAATGCTTAGTCTTTTAATGAAGATCATGGTTCAACCATGTTGGTTTATAGCAACGCACCACACATGCACTATTCTCATTCTCTTATGTCAACACTTTACTTAGTTCAACACAGTCTTTGTATTAGTTAATGCACCTCATTTTATACTCTATTCTAGTGCCATATTTATGCATTCTATTTATTTACATTGAAATCCCTTTTTGGTGTTGCCAAGCGATGTTTTCTTTAAGTCATTCTTGATTTTTAGATCATAAAATTTTCTTTGGTCTACTGATTAGCCTCATACTCATGTGTGGTTGTGGTTGTCTCTTGTATGTGGAGAGCCATCTTTGAGAAAACCCTTGTCGTAATTGTTTCCTTGGGTGCCTCATTCCTCTTCATTTGTTTTTCCATCGCCTTGGGTGAGTATTCTTTTGGATCATTTTTCTTGTTGGATCTTCTTGTACATATCGCGGTTCATCCTTGTATTGGGCAATATGTTCTTATTTCTGATAGTCACTTGTGTATTTAGTACTAGCTTCCATAATAATCCTCTCACATTCTTTAACTACAGATAATAATTGTTCAGTAGACACCTTAAGGAATTGTTAAAGTCTTTATTAAATGCTCTCCTTTGTATCTATTTTGACTTAAGAAATTGTGTTGGTCGTTTTGCATGTTATAATCTGCCATTCCTTGTATGAGTTACCTTCACTTAACTAATTTCTTTTGCATGGCGCATATTCTCCAAAGTGCATGTGCAGTAATAAATGATTAGTTCTATATATTTCATTAAAGTGCAATTAGATTAAATTTTTATTTTATAATGTGAGTTTCTATGTTGATATTTAAGGGATTAATTATAAAGATAGGTGTAAGACAACATAAATATGTATCTATTAAAAAGAATTTAAGTAGTTGTTTATTTCTTTTTAAGAGTTGAGTTATACAATTGATTCTAATGAAGTTATATATATATATATATATATATATATATAATTGAATGGCTCTTATTTGATTGGTTAGTAAATGTAAAGAATTTATGTTATTTTTATTGAAGAATGATCATAGTTATACTCTATAAAATTATAAGATATTTGATTATGTTAATATGTTGTCTTTTATAGCTTTTAGCTCATAAGGTTTTAACGGTTATATTTGATGGGTATAATATATGTGTTATATTTTATGAGTGTTCTTTAGTGTTATTAATTTCTTTAATCTTCTAGAGGCTAGGTGAAGTAAACCCATTTTGTAAAGCATATTATGCTTGTACTTTGTGGTTCAATTGCAATGATCTATTTTGGGACTTAGCCATGCATTATTTATTTGTTATCTTTGGGGTATTTTGGAAGTTATGTGGTGTATGTCAGGATTGAGATGTATACATTCATGGCTTTGTTTTAATGTGCATGATGGTTTTCCATTGTAATTGATGTTGAGTTATGTTATTAGGAAGAGTGGCTTGCAATAGGGGCCTGAACCCTAAGAGGTAACTAGGGTAACCTATCGTAAGTTTATAATTCAGTGAAAACCTTAATAAATGTACTTGGGGTTCAGTTGTATTCATTAAATAAATTAGATAATTTGATTGCCTCGCCTAGTGCCTTAGTTTTTGTAAATATTAAGTGTAGGTTGAGATGGCCTAGAATGGCATAATCATCTCCTTTATCTTCTTGAAAGGTAGTTCAATGCCACATAAGTTTGTTTAGGGGATAAGAATCGGTAGAGACTTCTAGGGTAACTTTGGATGAGGGCTGGTAGTCTAGGAAGATTCATCAGGGTAACCTATAATAACTATGTGATGACACTCTTACCTGAAGCATATTTGCGGTCTCTTGTGTAGAGTTACCTGTTGTAATGTTGTTGCCTCTAGAAGCATTGGTCATGATTTTATGGGTAGATATCATTATGTTTTTATGTGTACGTCAAGCCATGTGACATTATGTTTTATCTTCATGCTTGTTTGTCTTTGTGGACCTGATATCATCTCTGTGCACAAAGCGAGTGGGCCTTAGGGTACCACGTGGTTGGGAAGAATGTGCTTTTCCTCCATTGGGTCCCCTTGCTGATATTGTTGTGTTTGGATGATATTATACTTGTGACAAGTTCCTGGTTCTACATTGTTCATGATATTGGACATTGAGATTTCTCATGAACAAGGTTCACAAAACGTGATATGATCTTCATCTTTATTGTATACACTCTCGATATGTATGAGTGTACTTATTGTGATGATATTATATTGAATTGAGATTTGTTATAATCTCACTTGATGTAACCCAGTTATGTAATTTGACTATATAATGAATATGTGAATGGATCCTTCATTATTATTAGTGTGATTTATCCTTATGTTCAATGTCATGATATAATGATATGATGTTCTTTCTTGTGAAATTTTATGGTAGCATTGTCACATAACCCTGAGAACATATGCGTAGATGTTCTTTAATACTTATGTTGCAATCGAAAGGCTTTAAAAAAAAATTGTTTGTTTATTTTGTTACTTTAAGTGTTGTTCTTTGGGTTCCCTGGCGGGGCGTTAAATTAACAATATTAAATGACCAAGAATGTTTGACCTAGGAAACCAAAGAAAAATACATGCTATTTATTTTTCAAAACATGTTCCTAATATCTAGCAAGTTGTTGAGCAGCTTAAAAGGAGGCATAAGGGTAGATTTTTAGTCAAATTTTGCTTCTCTTAGTAATGTATTATAACTTCTTAAAAGTTATTTCTAGTAGGAGCAATATGAAAAATCATGCAATTCTCAAGCTTGTATAGTAGTTTGTAAGCACCTTTTATTATTAAAAACCAAGTATTTTTCCTCTTATCTGTATTTTACGTGCAAACATAAATGATTGATATATTTTTTGTGGTTTATATGCAAATAATCAATGTATGTCTCATTTTATTCAACACCTTAATGCAAAGATATACATTTACTTTATGTAGGTTATAAGTTATGTCAATGATTCAAGAACAACTTCTAACTGTAAAAATATTTGGGTTTTCCTTTTAGAATTGAGAAAACTTCAAATTTCCTATGAAACACTAATGTATAAGTATGTCAAAACATAAATTATCCATGAAACAACTTGTTCATTCGATCATATTGTGTGTCCACAACAATAGTATAGATTTTTTAAATCAATTTGGTGTATAATCTTTTTAGGCTTAGGTTTCATTTCATGTTTCTATATAAGAGTAAATTTTCACCCCTTTTGCCTTTCTCCACCTTAGAAAACCAAGTTCAAAGGCTTAATTACACATAAGCCCGCTACTTTCATTCCACTTGGCACCTATTTTGAGCATCAATGGGGGAATTTATGTCGGGGACACCCACGTGGTACATAGACGTCCATACAACATGCTTACATCCTTGGAAAATTCTTGCAACTAAACCTGTAGAGGTGTTACACTTCTCATTGGAAGTCAACTTGTAATTCCCTCTTCAACCGACCGACCTGAATATGGTTGTTTTCTTCATCTCTCCTTAAAATTACCTCCTTCTACATGCACTTCAACTTCTAAGAATTCAATCTATCCTCTAGAACTTCTTCCAATATTTTAGTTCAACTTCTTCACTCTCTTGCACTCACTCCAGGCATTCCAAGCACTTCTAGCAGCATTTTTGCACTCCATTGCAGCAACAACTTCACTCCATCACTTCAATAGAGCAAGTTTGGGACAATACCATTGTAGTAAAGATATGAGTACTCTCATTCTCTCCTCCATTAGCCTTGAGTGCTTTTGGTGGAGGTGGTAAGCTTCTCATTCCTCTCCTCTATTACTTGGTTGAGTAAGTACATTTACTCTTTTGTAGTGTTTTAGTGTTCTTCATTACATTACTTTCTTTATCATACTCACTTTCTTGGCTATCCGTGGAGGTGGAAACACCTAAACAGGGGCTTGATTGAGGCAAGCCCCTATACAACCACCCAACATTTTCCCTCTTGCTTTTGTGTAGGTGGACATGCTTTTGGGAGCTAGCTAGCAAACGAATTCCTTTGTGAGATTATTCTTTCCATCCTAACTCTTTTTTTTCTACTTTATCATATTAGAGAGTATTTTGTTTACTTAATAGTGTTATTTAGGCCCTTTAGTGGTAGTTAGCTGGGTCGTTAGCTTTTTTTCCTCAGCTTGACCTTGTCTCTTTAGTTGTTTGGTTGTACAGACGCCAACGCACTTGAGAGACACCAGTGCACTGTGTTGTTGTCCCGGGACCACACTTTCGTCCTCAGGTAGAGAGGTTCTAGAGGCATAGTGTTGAACCCGAAAACTAGCTCACCTAGTGCTATTTTGTATTTTGGGTTTGCAGGGTGATTGAAGGACCTTATAGTCCTCATCATTCTCGTCTTGCATTTCCTAACACCACATTAAGCTGAGGTAAGTTAGGGTAGCCTTCCGCTCTTGGCCCTCTATGACCTAGGGCCTTGAACGTGGTTGATCCCCATCTCTTACATTTTTGGTGAACCTGTTGTGAACCATTTTGGTTTCATTTTGTGATATTGATAGTTCCTTTCCTCATACTCTAGGAGTGTCGTAGGTGTGAGTGTTGTGAGGCTATCACCTTACAACCCAACCTGTGACCCCTAGTTGGCATAGTTGGAAGGCTTAAAAGGTGTTGCATAACGAAACCTTAATTGGGTCATCATCTTATCCTTTAACCTTTAGGGACTCTACAAAAGTATTGTCTAGTGTGAGTAATGGCCTCCCCCCTACATCAACCTATCCCCTCTGTGCAGCCCGTGGACATTGGTATTGGTATAACCTTCACTTCATAGGACCTACCGATGGGTTTTAACAAGGAATTGTATCCTCTTTATATCCTTGTGTGGATCAATGGAAACATTGTAGTAGGTGTTCTCGTTGATCCAACATCACAAGTAAACATAATAACCGAGGAGATCATGTTGATTAAATTTTTACATAAGGATGAGTATGATGCACCTATGAGAACCATTTGCACCCATCAAGAGATTTTTGTGCCCCCTTTGGGTAGTATTGTCCTATCAATCTTGGTTGGACCTAAATATGTGAAATTCCTATTTGAAATTATCCCTGGGCTTGAGCTTGTTATAGTAAAGTTGGGTATCCATTGGTTAGTTGTTGGAAAATATGCCTCAATCTCACAAGTTGAAACCTCTGAGAAAGCATAGTCGCTGTGACATTCATGTTGTCTGGCTGACGAGAAGTTGTAACCTTGTGTTTGCTCATGTCACCAAGACAATGCTTCTATCTTGTCGACTGGTGATGTCGCTGTGACTTGTGGCTTTCACTGTAACCTTCTGCCAAGTGGAGACCTTTGGCTGACAGTTGGTGGCTATTGGATATTGGTGTGACTCTGGGCGGCAAGCAGTATCAGAGAGAGTCTTGGACAGTCGGTATGTTTCATACCAACAAGGTAAGTCTTGTCGATAGATATACACCTGTGGTCGTCAGTGTATCTCAAGGGTCTTGGTGAGAAGTCTTGGCGATGATAGGAAGTCTTGCTGATTTTGACATGACCTTCGGTCTGTCTGGCCGATGAAGAAATCGGTATGATTTGTTTCTATCAGCATGATCTCTTGGCGACCGGGAGATGTCTCGGCGACAGTGTTAGGGGTCATCGGTGTAACATAAGGTGATCGGTATGAAGTCTTGGTGAAAGATGAATGTCTTGCCAATTTTCAGATGTCTTCAGTGTGACTCTTGGTGAATAGAAGTCTTTGGGGTGAAATGTGAATATTGTTGTAACCTTTTAGTGATAGAGGGTAGTCTTGCCGACTATCAGATGGATGCCGATAGGGATGTGATGGATGACAGAAGTTTCAGTATGACTTTGGAACCACGATATGATCTCTTGGAAAATGTTGAATGTCTAGCTGATGGTAGGTCTTCGGTATGACTTAAAGGAATCAATATGATGTCTTGGCGAAGTTGAATTGTTTCACCAATGAGGCAGTCTGTCATCGGTATAACATAAAGGGCTTGACATGATCTCTCAGTGAATGAATAAAGTCTTGGTGACTAAGGAACACTTCGGAATGACTTGTGAGCTCGGTGTGATGTCTCATCGAATGGCGATTGTCTCACGGATGAGAATTCTGAGTTCGGTATAACATGAAGCTCATTGTGACGTCTTGGCGAAAGACGATAGTCTTTCTGAAGAGAACACTCACATCTATATGACTCGGAGACTTCAGTATAACCTTTTGGCGACAGTTGGATATCTTAGCGATAGCGTTGGTGGATGAGTTCAACTAGAGGTTGGTGAGAGGTCTCGCTGATCATGCCGATAAGGAGACTCTTGCCGATGGATGGATGCCGATAGGAATACAATGGGTTTCGGCATGACTTGAAGACTCGATGTGATCTCCTGGCGATAGCAATAGTCTCACCGATGTGCATGCTGAGGTCGATGTAACTTGTGATCTCGATGGAACCTCTTGCTGATGGAGACGACTCTTGGCGACAACGTGTAATCGAGTCTTGTGGCATCGAGGAGACACTTTTAGTGTCTCACCAACATGCGACACAAGTTGATCACTGTTGACCAAGTGAAGACTGTCCAATGTGGTGTGATGTGGACCAATTTGAGAAAGCAGAAGTGAACAGTTTCTATGTGGAAGTTGGAAAACAAAAAGCATGAAGAAGTGGAAACATCAATAGAGGTTGGGCTGGATGATCAACCATTGTGATCCGGTAGTTAAAAACGAATGGATTCATAGTGCTTGAGAGACAAAGTGTTGGTTAGAGTACAGGAAGAGCGGAAAGAGAGAGAGAACTATAGAGTAAGGACCAAGTGGCTGGCCGAAAGGCCAAAGCCATGAGGTCGAAGCAAAGGATTGAGAGGAAGAGTCAAGCTATTGGAATCTCTCATGATCCTGATTGCTTTGGTTGATCTCTAAGGAATAGTATGCTACCAGTTGTATCCAGAATGAACAAGATGTAAACTCTGAAAAGGATAAGAGCCAGAATTTGTATTGTAACCATTATGTTGATGAATAATACAATGGCTCGATCTTTGGAGTGTGGGGTTTTTTATCTGAAAGGATTTTCCCCACGTAAATATTTGTGTTCTGGTTCTATGTTTCATCTTTCATATCTGTTGGTTCGTGTAGTAGAATCTGTTAATGCTTGCTGTTGATTTTACATGTGCTTCTCTCAGATGGATCAATGTGGGAAATGAACTGTGTCTGTTCTGCCTTTGGACATAGTTGTACATGTCTTTGAGGCAACCTAATTGAAATGAAAGTTATCGAAGGCACTACTGCATGGAGTTTTCACTAGATGCACTCCTAGATTTCCTTACAAGTGGTATCAGAGCCTTCTTCTGGTTGTTGGTTCTGGATATTTCTCTTGTGAATATTTCTTAGCTTGATAGGCTGGAAGAAATCTGGAGGAATGGACTGATGTATTGATCCTTTGATGAGTGGAAGCCTTGTGGTATTCTGAGACAACATGCAGCTTGAAGGATGGTCAAGATGGAAAAGGGAGTTGATCATGATGTGATATGTGTCTCCTGGCTGGCAGCAGTATATCTTTGGAGTATGAGGTGGATTTCTTTGCTCTGTGGCTATGTAGCAATAAAGCTTTCATATTGGGCATTTGTGTGTCAGGCTCCTGGGTGATATGGAGAAGCCTAGGTTGTTTCTCAGTCATGGAAGAAAGTGCTTATGCTAGGTGGTGTTTCCTGGTGTTGGAAGGCATAGTTTCCTGTTAACCTCGAATGCTTGAAGGCTATGGAGTTAATCATTAGATGATTTGCAAGCTTCTGGAATAGCCTTTCTCTCGTTCTCGGATGCATGTACATGTTGATGGTTTAGATTTGGCTTGAAAGGGGCCTAGATTTCTTGAACTACTATTTTCCTTTTAAGGATGTTTTGTACTTGCATGGCTCTGTGGTTTTGCAGGTTTTACACGGTTAAGCAAAACTTGTGGTTATTGTGGAATTGTTGTTAAGCTATTTTCTAGACACTAGTTTTTTGGTGGTGTTGGATGAGATAGTTACAGTTCTGCATGCATGCTTGGTGCATGGTTTTGAGGAGGTATGACTCCTTCTCTGCATGGGAGTGTTGGTAAGTGTTTTTGTCACTGAGCATTCTTGTGGTAATGCTTATGGGTTTCTTGATTATGGTGCTCATTTTGGACATGATTGGAAAATCAGATTTGGCATAATCTGGTGTTTGAGTCATGTTGTCTACATGGTTATTCTCTTTGATATCTCAGTGTTGTAGTTTTCAATGTGATATTGGGTTTGCATGTTCGATGGTTGTGATCTACGAGTTATGTGGTTGGTGGATTAGCTACCCATTGGCTATAGTGAGATAACTTGGATGTGGACTATCTTTATCCATGAGGTTGATTCATTGGTGGTGTAGATTTGTTAGCTGGCCTTGTCTGTGGTCACTTGTGCATTGGTGTGATTGCTTTGAGATGAGATGATGGATATTATTGAGTACCTAAATAGTCAGTTATGGGAACCTAAAATAGTTGGTCATGATGCTTGGAGAGCTTGGGTATCACGTTTTAGTGGGAGCTCTAGTAGTGACTGTGGATTCATCACATGGTGGTGAATGGTCTTATTTAGTGATGCAAAAGGGTTCTTACACTTTTTCTTTTGCATGGACATTATTTGAAGATGTGCAACATCTTGGAACCATGGAGGATGCTTGGAGTCTTTGGCTAAGGTGTTGGTGGTGCTTGACAAGTGATGTTGTTCTTAAGTCTATTTGCTTTATGTCATGGTATACTCTTGTTTGTGCACTGGATTTTTGGCATTGTGCATTGTACTTGAGACAATGGTGGAGTCATTTGAAGCATGGTATCTCCTATGGGGATGTGTAGATCATGGTGTCATGATAAGTTCCTGATTCAGGTGATTGGAGTTTTGACAATGGTCTGGTAATTCTTTGTGTATTGGGTGCTTTGATTATTTGTTTGATACTTCATGATAGTGCAGTAATGCAGATGGAGTTTAGCATGAGATGATCGGTCGCTAGTACTCATGGATACATGAAGAATAAGGTGAGGCTGTACTTCTCTTATGAGAGATGTGTTGCTGCTTGTTACTCTTGTTAAATTTTTTTAGCAGAAAGTCTGAGAAGCCTACACCTTGGTTGAATGTGAGTTCAATTAGAGACCTGTGAGGAGATTGCTCTTGGATTACTCTTGGTCTACTCGACAGTTTATCTGAAAGGTATTTGGCCCATTATATTTTTCAGATGTGTTTTATTAAGTTTACTTTAATGATATGGATCTTGAATTACTGTTTAATGATTCTAGAAGACTCATAGTGGAAGTTGCACAGTTTCTTTTATCTTTTATCTCCTTGTTGCTAATGCGAATTGGTAGGAGATGTTGTATGGGCTGATTTCCTGAAATGGGAAATGAACTATTTTGATCTTCTTTGAGATACTTACATCCATGTTGGTTTTAAAGATGGTTTGATCTTGGTGATTGAATGGATGGATGTTGTTAAGGTTTTCTTTTGGGATGTGAAGAAGATCATTCTTGACATAGCTGGCTGTTAGAAGTGTATGTAGGAGGATGTTCTATAGAAGATGATGTGCAATGTTTCTCTCTGAGGCCGTGAAGGTTTCTGGTGAGAGAAATGTTTCTTGTGGCAAGTTGTTGCAAGTTGAGCATATCATTGTGGATTTTTCTTTGGTACTACAGGGTTACATTTTCTATGTGATGGTATTGGTAGGCTTGCGATGCCTTCTGATCTTTCAGATTTGGATTACTCAGGCAGTGGGAGTTCCTATATGTGTCTTGTCTTCTTTGACTGGTTGACACTAGAACTTGTATTTGTTGTTAATGGATTGGCAGAAGTTTACTAATGTTGATACCTATTGAGGTATGTGAGATTGGATAGTATATCACGAGTTGTGGGTGCTATTTTCAATCACATGGGTTTATTAGTTGGATGGAAGCGGTTAGTCTGATTGTTGTTCTAACTGGTGTTGTTTATCTTATTTTTTGATAATGACTTCACTGGTTATGTTCTGTTCAAGGCTTTGAAGTTGATATTACTTTTGTATAGCAGTAGTAGTATCTTATTGATGATATCACTGGGATCTTTTGCTTATGTTCATTGGAATGGTGCTTATTCACCTTAGCTTGAATCTTTCTTCCATATGTGGCATGTTGGAAGATGGCAAGGTTTGTTGCCTGAATGGTGGACATCTTGGATGTTGGAGCAGAATTCTTGATGGAGCATGAGAGCATGTTTGAGGTTTATGTGGTTTCTTGGGAGGCTGTGGTCTATTGCATTTCGGTTGTTTTGTTGGACAGTGAGTTATAGTTGGATGCTTGGCCTTTGTTACAGTTTGTCTAATGGACTGTTATCTGTGGAATCATGTTGATCAGGTGTCTTGAGTGTTGCAGGGTTTGAACTGGTGGAGCTAGTGTGATCTTAGTTCCTGGTTGTGTTGGAGGTGCCTGTGTGATCTTCGTCAAGTGGGAGATTGTTGGAAAATATGCCTCAATCTCACAGGTTGAAACCTCTGAGAAAGCATAGTCATTGTGGCATTCCTATTGTCTGGCCGACTGGAAGTTGTAACCTTGTGTTTTGCTCATGTCGCCAAGACAATGCTTCTGTCTTACCGACTAGTGATGTCGCTATGACTTGTGGCTTTCACTGTAACCTTCTGTTGAGTGGAGACCTCTGGAAAACAGTTGGTGGCTATCAGATATCAATGTGACTCTGGGTGACAAGTGGTGTCGGGGAGAGTCTTGGACAGTCGGTATGTTTCATACCAACAAGGTAAGTCTTGCCGATAGATATACACCTGTGGTCATCGATGTATCTCAAGGGTCTTGATGAGAAGTCTCGGGGATGATAGGAAGTCTTGCCGATTTCGACATGACCTTCGGTCTGTCTAGCTAATGAAGAAATTGGTATGACTTGTTTCTATCGGCATGATCTCTTGGCGACTGGTAGATGTCTCGGTGATAGTGTTAGGTGTCATCGGTGTAACATAAGGTGATCGGTATGAAGTATCGGTGAAAAATGAATGTCTTGCTGATTTTTAGATATCTTTGGTGTGACTTTTGGTGAACAGAAGTCTTTGGGGTGAAATGTGAATATCGCTGTAACCTCTTAGCGATAGAGGGAAGTCTTGCCGACTGTCAAATGGATGCCGATAGGGATGCGATGGATGACAGAAGTTTTGGTATGACTTTGGAACCATGATATGATCTCCTAGTGAATGTTGAATGTCTGGCCGATGGTAGGTCTTCAGTATGACTTAAAGGCATCGATATGATGTCTTGGTGAAGTGGAATTGTCTCGCCGATGAGGCAATCTGTCATCGGGATAACATAAAGGGCTCGACATGATCTCTCAGTGAATGACTAAAGTATTGGCGACTAAGGAACACTTCAGAATGACTTGTGAGCTCGGTGTGATGTCTCATCGAATGGCGATTGTCTCGCAGATGAGAATGCTAAGTTTGGTATAACATGAAGCTCATTGTGACATCTTAGGGAAAGACGATAGTCTTGCTGAAGAGAACACTCATGTTTATATGACTTGAAGACTTCAGTATAACCTCTTGGTGACAGTTGGATGTCTTAGCAATAGTGTTGGTAGATGAGTTCAACTGGAGGTCGGTGAGAGGTCTCGCCAATCATGCCGATAGATGGATGCCGATAGGAATATAATGGGTTTCAACATGACTTGAAGACTCAATGTGATCTCCTGGCGATAGTGATAATCTCACCGATGTGCATGCTGAGGTCGATGTAACTTGTGAGCTCAATGGAACCTCTTGCCGATGGAGACGAATCTTGGTGACAACGTGTAATCGGGTCTTGTGGCATCGAGGAGACACTTTTAGTGTCTCACCGACATGCAACACAAGTTGATCGCTGTTGAGCGAGTGAAGACTATCCAATGTGGTGTGATGTGGACCAATTTGAGAAAGCAGAAGTGAACCATTTCTGTGTGGAAGTTGGAAAACAAAAAGCATGAGGAAGTGGAAACATCAATAGAGGTTGGGTTGGATGATCAACCGTTGTGATCTGACAGTTAAAAATGAACAGATTCATAGTGCCTAAGAGACAGAGTGTTGGTTAGAGTACAGGAAGATCCGAAAGAGAGAGAGAACTATAGAGTAAGGACTGAGTGGCCGGCTGAAAGGCCAAAGCCATGAGGTCGAAGCAGAGGACTGAGAGGCAGAGTCAAGATGTTGGAATCTCTCATGATTCTGATTGCTTTGGTTGATCTCTCAAGAATAGTATGCTACCAGTTGTATCCAGAATGAACAAGATGTAAACTCTGAAAGGGCTAAGAGCCTAAATTTGTATTGTAACCATTATGTTGTTGAATAATACAATGGCTCAATCTTTGGAGTGTGGGGTTTTTAATCTGAAAGGATTTTCCCCACGTAAATCTTTGTGTTCTGGTTTTCTATTTCATCTTTCATATCTGTTGGTTCATGTAGTAGAATCTGTTAATCCTTGCTATTGATTTTACATGTGCTTCTCTTAGATGGATCAATATGGGAAATGAACTATGTCTATTTCACATTTGGACATAGTTGTACATGTCTTTGAGGCAACCTAATCAAAATGAAAGTTACCGAAGGCACTACTGCATGGAGTTTTCACTAGATGCGCTCCTAGATTTCCTTACATTAGTGGCTATGAATGTTGTACCCTTGGTCATGCTAAGTGCTTAAAATTTATCCATGGGGGTTTCATACATGTAATTCATGACACCGGTTATAAACCATTGGTTGCTCGTGGTAGCTACTCCTTGGACTAATCTTGACCTATGCTTGTTGGTCCTGTTCTGCCTAGGAAGGACCTTCTGCATCGAATTTACCAGAATTATAAGAAAGGGCACCTAAGGCCGAAGTTGAGATACCCTCTGTCGCCTTATGCTATTTCACATAGGGCTTGCTTAAAATTTAACATCGATGCCAATAAGGCACAAAGGAAGGAAGAAGAGAAGCAGTTCAGAGATCCTCCTTCTTCCTCTTTTGTTGGTTAGTATAATGCTTCTTCTCGCTCTGCTATGGTACCGCCAGATTCTACTCTACGTTTGCAGGAGAACCCTATGGTGCCTACTTGGCGAAAGCCTAAATTTCCTACATTCAAACTTCCTATTCTACCAACAAAGCCTAGACCCATTTAGTCTAATGGGAAGAAGGTCTCCCATGGAGAGTCCTCTTTGTCTCAACCTCCATGGCCTCCAACCGCTCCTACTCCTAAAGTGGTGAATGGGAAGAGGCCCGCTATCAAGGCTCTTGAGCCAACTCCCCCCACTGTTTCTCAACCTATTCCTCTTGCTCCCATTTAGGAATCCATTCCTCTATCAGAGATGACCACAATGGACATTCCCATGGTTGATCAAGAGCCTTCCATTCCTTCACAACCTCTGGTCTCCAACTCAAAGAGTCATAGAAATCACCTTGCGAGCAAGCGCAAGCACCGAAAAAAGGCTCTCCTGGCTAAGAAGGGTGCCTCACAAAGGAAGGAGGAAGAGATGACCACCCCTGCTTCAAGGCCTCTTGTAGTGTCTTCCTCTCCCATTCCTTTTTCTTCTCTTGAGTCTGGTTCTGTGGTGCTCCTGGATTTCATTGCAAGTGCGAATGTGCCTAACCCCAAAGGGGTGCAAGTGTTCCTTGCTCCTTTGGTGGAGCCACCTTTGATGATATCCATTCCAGATATCCAACCTTTCACAGAGCTTGTGGATATGATTAATACCTTAGTTGTATCCACTATGGTCCTTTCCTCCTCTTCCTCTGCACCTCTAGAGTCATTTGTGGGGAGTTCATCTCCTCCGATGAAGAAAAAGGTGGAGTGTGATCCTTCTAGTAGTGAAGGACATAATAGGATCCCACCTTCTTCATAAGGTGGTCCCGTGCTGACTTATTTTTTCCTAGTGATGGAACTAGTCCCGACTACCCCTAAGTTCATCACTACTCCCGAGTCATTTAGCAAGCCTAGCAGTGAATCTTAGGCACAACCTGCGCCATCCACTGAAGTTAAACACAACACTCTTATATGGTGCATGTTTAACTTCATGGATGAAGTTCTAACCTTGTCATCAATCTTCACAAAATTGATGACCCTAGCTCCACAAGAGCTCGGTGAAGAAGACCTTACGGGGCCTTCTTCCTTGGCCCTCATTGTGGGAGGGTCAGATGCTCCTCATCTTAGCATACCACCACTACAAGTTCATCCTCCTTCCCCCTACGATGATCTAGAGTGGGAATCAAACAACCTCTTAGTTGATCAATGTTAAGAGGAGGCCTCTTCTTGATCTTGTGTGTGTGTGTTTTGTGATGTGTTCCCCTATGATCATGCTATGTGTGCACGGATGACCCTTGTCACCCCTGTTGGTGCTTAGATATAGGTGTGGTTTTTCTATCATAAACATTCCTCTATTTGTATCATCATTCTTCCATGTTTGTGCTTGATTTTTGATAAATTAGGGATGATGCAAAGCATTGGGGGCATTTAAGCTTCCCTTCCATGTTGACCCAATTTTTTATCTTTACTTTGTTTTTTGTGCATTCTTCCTGATTTGGTTGGGGGTTGATGATATTTCACCTTGTATTGTGGTTACCTATTATTTATATGAGCATGGACAGCTCGAACTATGCTAAACCAGATCCCCCTATGCCATTTTTTTGTGTTTTCTCTTTTTCTTTCTCTTTATCTTTCTCTCTTCTTTGCTTGAGTTGTCCCTCTCATGTGTGACAATGCCTTTTCTTCAACATTTCAATTTTTAGAAAATGCATTTGTTGCCAATGTATCTTTTCTCAAAAATCTTCGCAAATCCTTCTTCAGAATCACATTCTCAACTTGGATCCCTAACGCAACATGTTTCCTTCATCATGGTTCATGAAGAAAGGACTTGAAAACCTTCCTCCAAAGTGGGAATAGCTTTGACCTTCCCCTCACGTGGGAGCATATTCTTCATTTCGAATTCCTTGATGAAGTGGACATCTTTCAAAAGGATCCCTTGATGATGGATCATTCTAAGAAAGAAAACATCTACTTTCAAGTTGTACATCCCTTGAGTGGACCCCTTCTTCATGACAAGTTTATGAGGGACCCCTTTGAAATTCTTCCAAATTATCGACGTTCTGCATGACTTTCCGCTCACTTGCCTACGTGGCCGCTTTCACTTTGCAGGTGCACTTGTGAAGCCACTTCCTAACTCTATGGAGTCTACTTTCTTGGGTTTCCTCCATGCAAGAGATCTTGGGGGGTACCTCCCTATAGGTCTATGAGCTTGTAGATCACTTCCTTTGAGCTTCCTCCATGCGAGAGATATTGGGGGTGGCTCCCCTATAGGTCTGTGAGCCTAGAGGGTGCTTTCTTGGTTTGCTCCATGTGAGAGATCTTGGGGGTTACCTTCCCTATAGGTCTACAGGTCTGTAGGGTGATTCCTTGGATATTCTTCATGCGAGAGATCTTGGAGAATACCTTCCCTATAGGTTTGCAGGTTTGTAGAGCACTTTCCTAGCTTCCTTCATATGACAGATCTTGGGGGGCGCTTCCCGGGTATCCTCCATGTGAGAGTTTTTGGGGGACACCTTTCTTGCAATTCTATGGGCCTATAAGGAGATTACTTCATGGGGCTTCCTTCATGTGAGAGATCTGGGGGTTGGCTTCTTACAAGTCCACGGGCTTGTAAGACACTTTATTCAACTTCATAGTTTTGAGAAGCTATGAACTCCTTCGCTTGCCCTGCACCTTCAGGTTCGTCAGATCGTGGTCTACTTCCCCAGTGGTTCAGATATACATTTCTAACCTTTATCACTCTTCGATCTACTTTACCAAAGAACTCATTAATATTCATGCTTGCTAAAGTGGGGGAAAAATGTATAATAGTGAATTTGCACCCCTTATGCAAATTCCCCTTTCTTCCTTTCTCCACCTTAGAAAACCAAGTTCGAAGGATTAATTACACTTAATCCCACTACTTTCATTCCACCTAGTGCTTGTTTTAAGAATCAATGGGTAAATTTATATCAGGGATGCCCGCGTGGCACATAGACGTCCACGTGGTGTACTTACGTCCCTAGCAGATTCCTACGATTGAACCTATAGAGGCATTACACTTCTCATTGGCAGTTGACTTGCAATACCCTCTTCGACCAACCAACCTGAATATGGCCATTTTCTTCATCTCTCCTTCAAATTCTCTCCTTCTACATGCACTTCAACTTCTAAGCATTCAATCTATCCTCTAGAACTTCTTCCAAGCTTTTAGTTTAGCTTCTTCACTCTCTTGCAATCACTCCAATCATTACAAGCACTTCTAGCAATGCTTTTTCACTCCATTGCAGCAACAACTTCACTCCATCACTTTAGTAGAGTAATTTTAGGAAAACACCATTGCAATAGATGCTTGAGTACTCTCATTCTCTCCTCCATTAGCCTTGAGTGCTTTTGGTGGAGGTGGTAAGCTTCCCATTTTCCTCCTCTATTACTTAGTTGAATAAGCACATTTACAGTTTTGTAGTGTTTTAGTGTTCTTCATTACATTACTTTCTTTATCATGCTCACTTTCTTGGTTGTTCGTGGAGGTGGAAACACCTAAATGGGGGTCTGACTGAGGCAAGCCCCTATACAACCACCATACATTTTCCCTCTTGCTTGTGTGTAGGTTGATGTGCTTTTGGGAGCTAGCTAGAGAACAAATTCCTTTGTGAGATTATTCTTGCCATCCTAACTCTTTTTTTTCTACTTTATCATATTAGAGAATATTTTGTTTACTTAATAGTGTTGTTTTGGCCCTTTAGTGGTAGTTAGCTAGGTTGTTAGCTTGTTTTCCTAGGTTCGACCTTGTCTCTTTAGTTGTTTGGTCATATGTCTCTTTAGTTGTTTGGTCGTACAGACGCCAACACACTTGAGAGACACCAGCATGCCACACTATCCTCTTGGGACCACACTTTTGTCCTTGGGAAGAGAGCTTCCAAACGTGTAGTGTTGAACCCAAAAACTGGCTTGCCTAGCCCCGTTCTATATTTTGGGTCTGTAGAGTGATTAAAGGACCTTATAGTCCTCGTCATTCTCGTCCCACATTTCCTAACACCGCATTAAGCTAAGTTAAGTTAGGGCAGCCTTCCGCTCTTGGCCCTCCATGACTTGGGGCCTTGAACATGGTCGGTCCCCCTCTCTTACAATTTCCTTTGAACCCCTTTTCTCAACATGCAGTAGTAGTATAGGTTAAATTATGTGAAGTTCCAAAGGGAACCAAACCTATCTAGAGATTCACTCCAAGCTATGGGCAACCCACAAGCTCTAGATTATTTTGATATTTCATTGGATTACTGAGTCAAGCACTTGTAAAGGGTGCAAATCCAAGTGACAACAAGTACATTGTGTAGAACATTTACATCATATAAATAGAAAGGAATTTATAGAACATTTACATCATATACAAGAGGTGGCCATTAATAATTTACAAGACATAGGAATTAGCATTATATTATAAAACCCCATGTATGCACTTCAGTATACTAGCTACAAAATTTGATCTTTTTGATAATAAAGAAATAAATTATGGCTAACACATCCACACACAATGTCCACTTCTTCACATTTAACATGCATTGTTTGCTCTTTCCCTCCTGACAAACCACATTAATAGCTATAAACAGAGGCCCTATTGGCTATAACTACAAACATTCCTATGACTACAAAAATAGGCATTCATAGGCATAAACAATATAACCCATCTATACACTTACAACTCAGTGGAAAGAAAATTTAAATCATATACAACAGATAGGCATTAACATGCATTAACAGTATAAATTTAAAACCCCATATATACAACCCCACATGTGCACTTATAACAAACATGGTAGAACATTTATGTGGCATACAATAGATAGGAATTCTTAGGCATAAACAATATAATTGAAAACCTTATAGGCTATGCACATACAACACACTAGATATAATGATTACATCGTATAGAACAAAAATGAATTAAGAGGCATAAGCAATATAAGTGAAAACCTCATATACGCACTTACAACACTATGGGTAGAACATTTGCATCATATACAAAAAAAATTCATTCACATGCATAAAGAATATAATTCCAAACCCCATATGTGCACATACAACAAACATGGTAGAACATTTTCATGATATACGACAAACAAGCATTCCTTGGCATAAACAATATAATTGAGGACCATATAGGTTATGCACTTACAACACAATTGGTATAATAATTAAAACACATACATTAGACATGCATTGAGAGACATAAATAATATAACAAAAAAATCCATGATATATGCACTTACAACACATTGGGTAGAGCATTTACATCATATAGAATATATATGCATTCACATGCATAAATAATATAATTTCAAACCTCATATCTGCACTTACAACTTAGTGGGTAGAACATTAACATGGTATACAACATATAGACATTCCCAAGCATAAACAATATGACTGAAAATCCTATAGGTTATGTACATACAACACACTAGGTATAAAAATTACATCATATACAACAAATATGAATTGAGAGACATAAACAATATAACATAAACCCCCATATATGCAATTATAACACAATGGATAGAATATTTACATCTTATATAATAGATATGCATTCACATGTATAAAGAATATAACTTTGAACCCCATATGTGCACTTACAACAAACATGGTAGAACATTAACATGGTATACAATAGATAGGCATTCCTAGGCATATGCAATATAAATGCAAACCCTATAGGTTATAAATTTATTGTATTTTGTGTATAAAAATTACATTATATACAACAGATATGCATTCACATACATAAACAATATAACCTCAAACCCCAGATATGTACTCACAATTTAGTGGATAGAACATTTACATCATATACAACAAAAATACATTCACAGACAAAAACAATATAACTTAAAACCCCATTTATGTACTTATAACAAACTTGGTAGAATATTTACATAGTATACAACATATAAGCATTCCCAAGCATAAACAATATAACTTAAAACCCCATAGACATGCATTCCTATGCATAAATAATATAACATAAAACCCCATATATGTACTTCTAGCACACTAGCTTAAGTAATAACAATGTAGGGAACAAATAGGCATGTAGATTATATGTTAGACAAGTATAATACCTGGAACAATATGCAAATTCATTGTCCTGATATTCTATTGTTGCCTTGTCTTCTTATGTCATTACCTCCAAAAAATATAGAAGAGGATAGAAAATAGATAGGAAATAATAGGATGAAATTGGTGAGAAATTCAAATGAGAAAAGTAAAAGGATTGAATGGATGTCAATGACTATTTGAATTGGTAGTATTAATGATTTTTTGAATGTTTTTTTGGTATTGAGTCTTAAATGTGTCCTCTTGTTTGGATTTTCAAAAATAAAATTTTCCATAAATGACATAGTTGATATGATTTTTCCATAAATGTAGAGTTGATTGGTTTGGTTGAATGCTTGTATGTTGTGGATTATTTCATTGGTGGCCTTAAATCTTTTTCGCGTTGGATGCAGGGGGAAGTGATTGGTAGGTGGGAAGTTGAATTTGATAGATGGGACACATGGCCATGTTTTGTGTTAGAATAATATTTTGTTATTGGAAAACTAGGACATAAGATGGGTCCAATGTGATTCGGTGATGGGACATACAGTTTTATTTGATGTTGACATGGCAGTTACTTTTTGGAAAGGATGTGTATGAAATGGGTAGTCAAAGCATATGTGTTTGGGACTCTTAGTTTGTAACTTTTGTATTTTGGGGTGCAAATTTTAATGCAATAGTGCATATCTGCACACTGTGAATTGTATTTGGGTTGTGTTAGAAGCTTAAAGAATATTTTCAAACTTGTATTTGAGTTGTGTTAGAAGCTTAATGAATATTTTCAAATTTTCATGGTTGTGATGATGTAATTCTTTTTGGGACAAATATAAACAAATTAGAAAAACAAATATTCTTTTTGGAACAAATATAAATGAATTATAAAACAAATATTATATGTACTTTGATTGGGCAGTATTTGTTTACTTGTTGGGTAAAATCTGTATATTAATTGATTAATGAGGTGCTCCATTATGGGGCCCAATCAAGTCAACTTCTATTTCCACTATAGGACCCCGCTCCACTATGGGCCCCTCTCCCCTAATTTACTATAGCTTTACACCCTTACTTATACTGTTTATGTCATTTGTGTTGCATACCTTCTCGTCAATAATTTCCTTGGTCATTCTTGCACTCTTTTCTTGACTTCAATGCTTATGTCATTTTTGTCTATGCCATACATGACCATTGTGTAAATTTGATGGTGACTCTACTTGTCAAAATCATTTTTTAAAGAGATACCTTATTTCAATTGATTCATATACAAACCAAAAATATATTAAAAGAAATCTTTGAAAACTTATCTAAAACCTCTCTAGACATCTCCAACATAGATTCATACAGCCTTGAAATTTAGCATGTATACACCCCCAACATTGCTTTTACTTTAGTGTTAATGTATTGTTGTAGTATATCTTGTTGGTCATTATTAGCTTTTCCTGGAAGGTTCTTTACACTGGGTTTTCTTTATCAATCAATACATCAATGAAGACACTAAAAACTCCCAAAGTTAAGCACCACTGACAGTTGATGACTGAATGGACTAAAATTGTTTAAAATAGCCTATAAATTTGATTAAATTGGCTCATAGATTTTTCAAACAACCTCCAAATGACTGTAAAAATTTCCCTGTTAACTTTTTGGTTTGTCAATAAGAAATTCATGCTTTGTTTAGACCATTTTTGTACCTCATTCCTCCTCTTTTTAAATTCATGCACTACCACAAGTTTCAAAGAACTTCCACCAATCAAAATTTCTTCCTGCTATTAGAAGCCAACGTGCAATTTGGAAAAGTTTACCTAAACCCTTCGTACAAGGGAGAGGAAAGTTTTGTAGTTTTATATGTTTGACATTATCCATAAATCAAATTCATATATTAATATGTCAACACCCACACCAATTGGAATAAATAGATTATTAGTAGGGATCTACTAAAGTGGGTGTTTAGTTGTAGTCATAGAGTATTTTATCATATTTACACAATTCAAATCTTGAAATAAATAAATTCAATTAAGTTATTCAAAAGTATTGTCATCAATTGTTATGGAAATGGATCTTTTTATAGTCCACGATATTGAGTGATCTAGTTTTTGGTCTACATATGGGTTATAGTAATATGAGACAACCTCCTACTCCATGCAGGAGGTACCTAATTGTACTACAAATGAGACGTACATACCCTATCCTCTACAGGGTTTGAACTTGTGACCTCTCTTTCAAGAGTACAAGTTCTCCACCATTATTGATGTATATAATTGTGTGGGAAGTAATCCACAACATTAATTAGAAGGATATACAGGAAGGGGATTGAGGGAAAATATTACCTCATAGGTGTTTGAAGAGGTTATTGATGTCAATAAAGTATTAACATTTAAAAATAATATTTATCTATGTGGGATCAATGTAGGATTAAAATTTAGTTAATTATGATTTTTTGTGATGAATTTTATCACATATGTTTTGTTAAAGTTGAGTTTAATAAGTAGATATTATTAAATTATTTAACAATTTCTCACACAAGCATTCAATAATCATGTATGAAGCATCCCAAAAGAATTTTATTTGTTATGGCTACATTATTTCTTGAGAAAAGAATTTGATATGGTGTACAAAATATTTAGAAATAGTTTTATATGTGATGTTGAAGAACATGTTCAATATTCATACGGAAATTAAATCTTCATTTTTTGTCTTATAAAATAAAATTAGTTAGGCTTTGATTATTAAAACCACTTAGAGATCCTTTATAAAGAACCTCTAAATAGACTTGATTAGAGTCTTTCTTGATGATTGCACATAGTTTTGAAGAACTAAACCAAAAGATTGTCCATGTCTAGGATTTTTCAATAGCTATGTAGGCAAGAGATTTGTCAAGTTCTTCCATAATGATAAATGACCAAGATGCTATTAAATCTATCTATTTTATCTAGTATGCAATGTCCATTGCAACATATAATTCTTCTTGAAATGGGTCAATAGGAGTATCATTTGTGAATAACTTTTATAAATGGATGTAAAAGGACTCCATATGCTTGATTGAGTCTATTTCTATGATATTTTCATCTCCAAGAGTGGAGGATAGTTTTTTTCTTTCTATGTTTTTCTATGAGTTGCTAAGAGTTTTTTTTTTCCTCCATCACCTTTTTTTCTAGATCTAGTTAAGTCATAAACATGTTTGGAATCCCTTAAGAGTTGTAAAGATATGTTAATAGTATTAGAGAAAAATAATATTTGACCTTTTTCTAGTAGATTCCAAATATTTTTCTCTTGAACCTTTTATTTTTTCATGCTTCCTACTTTCTATAGGCTTTAAGATCTTTAGGAGAAGCATCTATTGATGGATATTTCCCTCTAATATATCTGATTAGGCCTAGATTTAGAATTATGTAAGTATAAATAAGAGGACTAGTATATTCCTTAGGATAAATTTGAGAAATGTTAATATTCAAAGGTGAGTTGAAGAGGATTATCATCAGAATTGAGGTAGAGCTCAATGGTGATAGGTAGATGGTTGGAGAGGGTACCATGTGATGGATTACCCTATAGACTATCAATTAATCTAGTTTAAACCATAATTATATGGTCATTTTTAATAACATAACATATAATAATTGTTTATATAGTTGTTATAAAATTTGTATTTTCCCATACAAAAATGAATGAATTTGGTGACAATAATACTTCCTACGTGAAAAGGGAGAAATATAAGGAGGAGCAAAAGTAGGAGAATAAGGAGAAGCATAAAAAGAAGTAGGGATCTTCCGCTTTGGGAGAGAAGGGAAAGGATGTAAAGGGCAAGGATAAAATCTAGGATGCAAGTGACAAAAGTGAGACCAAAATGAAGAGAAATGGAAAAATAATTATGGTTGACAATGTGAATATGGAAGTTGATAATGGGGTTACAATTATCTGCATCCTAGATGAGTTCCTAATTCAAAGGTAGAAAGACTTAAAAATAATGCAATAATTGCTAAATTCATCAAAAATTGGTCATCAATGGAGAGAATCAAGGATTGGATTGAACATAATGGCAATTCCCAACACCGAAAGTCAACCTTTTGGTGTTATGGTTTCTATAAATTATCTTCCACTTATAATATGATAGGGTTTTGATGCTCAAATGGGGGGCCATGGTTCATGGGGAATGCCAACCTATATACTCGCACTTGGACACCTGGTTTTGATCCTCACTTGGAGTTAATAAGGGACACACTTTTGTGGATTAGTATGTACAAAATCTCCCATGAATTATGGATGAAATAATATTTTAATATAATTTGATATTATTTAGGAGAATATATTTATAGCTCCAACATGATAGGGGGTAATCAATTAGAAACCTGTGGTAGATTATGAATCAATATCAATCTCTACAAAACTATTTTACACTCCATTAAATTTTCCTCTATTATAGGAGGATGGACTCAAGATTTGGATTATGAATGTTTTCATGTTAGGTGCTTTATTTGATCAGAGGTTGGTCATATATCAACAAAGTACAACGATAAAAGATGCCAATTTGGTTCATAAGGAAATGAATGAGAAGACTTCAAAGCTACCATGTGAAGCCCCCTATGTAGGTGGATAATATTAAGGGAAGGGACTTCCCACCTAGATATCCACTCACTTCAAATCAAAGTATACTCAAGAATTTGGAATCAAGGAATCCAATGTGTTTGGTTTGGAACCTAGTGAAATAAGGAAAACAAGTCCTAATAAGAATACCTTGGAAGAATTGGAGGATCTTGAGGCCTATGGGAGTGATATTGATTTAATGGTTGAAATGTTGAGAATAAGGAGAACATGAAAGATAAGAGAACTGACACCAGAAGGGGAGGAAGGAACGGGGGAAAAATATGCCTCAAGTTGACATTGAAGAAGGGAATAACAAGTGAAAGAAAACTAATTCTAGAAAAGTGAAGATGAAGGCATTGGACAATTTGAAAAATGAATCCCAATATTTAATGAGGAAATTTATAAAATATGGAGGCAAGCATCTCCCTAGCTTAAAAAATAATGAAAATTGGAATATTCATGGCCTCAAAAGCCTAGAAAAATGTTTCCTATTAAAGAAATTGTTAGAGATAGATACCTCTAATGTTGCTTTTTTCTAGGAGACTACACTAACTCATTTGACTACAAAATACGATGAAAATTTTGAATGAAAGATGGAAAATTAGATGTATTGTCGGGTACTAGTGATATTTAATGTGTAATTTTCAAATTTTTTTTAATTTTATCCCCAATGTTCGTCCAAATTTCGACAAACCTATTTTTGTCAAAATTTTGACGAACATGTGAAGTCAAAATTGAGACCGACATAAATAAAAAGTGAGCTCAACTATTTATTGTGAAAACGTTTTGTGATACTTACGAATTTGCTCTACTTGGGAATTTGTTATACTTACGACAGTTTGTGGAGAACTAAGGATGATTTTCTTGGGAAAAAATAGAAAAAATTCAAGAAGCTATCGCCAGGTTGAGGGTAGTCATTTTCCTTTCCCAGAATTCATTTGTGAAGTCAGATTTGTACTTCCAGGTTTTAAAATCATATTTTAAAGCAACATCTCATTAGATTTCATTTTTAGACTTGTGCATTTTCAGAGTTGCATTTTCAGATTTTGTTATGCAAGTTCAATATTCTAATTTTAGGAGTCTAACGGTTGGAAATCATAGTAAAATCAGAATTTAATAAGTTTTGGAATTAGCATTTTAAAGTGTTTTTTGGGGTCATTAACTTCAGATTATCTTCTCTTTTGCAGAGGTGGTTGCATGCCAAATTTTTTTGGTGTAAAATATCAGAATTATTAGATTTTGTTACCTATCTATGAATAAAAATTATTGGAGTGTGAGTTTGATATTTTTTGAAGATCTAAATATTCAAGCTTGGTAAATAAAAATCATGTTAGATAATATTAGTCCAAAACAAAATGAAGAGACACTTGATAGATTGTGGGCTAGATTGAAAAGAAAGGGTGATGGGAAATGTTATTGTCCTTGCAATAATTGCAAGGGCTTAAAGACGAGATGACTTTTAATCACAATAGCTAAGAAACATTGTAGGAAGCATGGTCATGTTGAAGGGGGGCATGATTATCATCCATTGGTAAGTTGTTCATTATATGTGTTTATATTGATTGAATTTGTAAATGTTTATATCGTTTTAACATTTTATATATATATTTAAAATCACTTGATCATGATCATGGTTTATTTGTGTCTATCATTATTATAAAGGTGGGGTGCCCTAGGGCACATGATATGGATTATCATGGCCCAGAGAATGTGGTTTTGCAAGTGGATGAACATGGAGATTTGAATATCAACGATGAAGTTAATGATCCTATGGAAGAAGATGATCATGCACCATAAAAAAATACATTGATCCATGGCACATTTAGTGGCAGAGCTGATCATGATGATCGAGATGACTTTGATGATGTTCATGATCTACCTGTACTTGAGAAGGCATACGAGCCCCTTTATGAAGGCTCCCAAACAACTCTTCTCTCTGTTGTATTGTTGTTGTTGAACTTGAAGGTTATGAATGGTTTATCAAACATAGCAATCTCACAGATGTTAAGGTATGTCATATATGTCATTTTTTTTCATCTATTTTAATTGTTGTCAGTTCATCACTAGTAAATGAAGGATGAAATATGTTCCATTAATATTCTTTATATTAACAAATTATTTTTTGTTGTAGATTGATTGGTGAATTTTTGTTACCACCATCAAATATTTTACCTCGCTCATATAGAGATTTATCTGACATTATGAAAGATATTGGAATGGAGTATCAAGCAATAGATGCATGTCTCAATGATCATATTATATATCATAAATTACATGAATTTGCAACAGAATACCTAGAATGTCATATTAGTAGATATCAAACATATCAACTAACAAAGAAGGTGCCTCGCAAGCTTCTTCATTATATTCCCATTATTCCACATATGCAATAATTATTTAGGTGTGAAAGCTTAGCACAATTTATGGATTACCATGCATGGAATAGAAGTGGAGATGACATTCTTTGAATGTCTGTGGATGGTTTTGAATTTAGGGACATGGAGGAAAAATGGCCACACTTTAAAGAAGAACCTCGTAATCTCAAGCTTTCATTGGCAGCGGATGATGTCAATCCATTTGGAGAGTTGAGATCTATTTACTCGGTGTGGCCTATTTTTGTTATCAACAATAACATTCCTCCATGGATGTCAATAAAGAGGGAGCACATAATGTTGTAAATGATTGTTCTAGGTATTTGTTTACATCAATTTTCTTTAACATCGTAGCATCTTATTTGTCTTACTTGTTGCATAATGACATTTTTTTTTATTCAATAGTCATGTACATTAGTTTTTATATATTGCAGTAAAATGGTTATAATAATTATGTAATGTTTATGTTCATTCAACTAGGTAAGTACCAAGTTAAAGATATGAATGTATATATCGAGCCTCTTATCGACGAGTTACTAAAGTTATGGAATGGTGTTACTATGTATGATGTCTTTAGACCAATAGGACAAAGACAATTTCAATTCCATGCAATGCTTTTATGGACAATTCATGATGCCCCAAGGTTAACACATTTTTGTGGTATGTTATAACGTTTGAGTGCACTTTAACAATATTTAATTTTATGAAGTAGATATCATGCATTTTTTTTAAAATAATCTATTCATTATATATAATTATAAAAATTGACATATTTAATCCAATTATATATGATCTTGCAGGTCTTCAAACAAAGGGAAAATTTGCATGTCCAATTTGTGGTCCAAAGATGAAATCTCGTCATTCAACAAATTTAGGAAATCAAGTTTTTGATGAGTATAGGCACTTCCTCCATAGAAATCATAAGTATCGAACTACTGAAAAACATCTTTTCAATGGGAAAGAAGAGACTACATCAAAACCACGAAGAATGACACCTCGCCTATGGAAGTCAGAATATAATAGAATTAATCGTCAAGGTTATACATCAAATCAAATTGTTTATCTATCATATATGATATGTTTTGAATTTATATTTTTATATTGTGTTGTGTTTACTCATGCTATAGTTGAAAATGATTGTTGTTAATTTGTTTAACTTATATGCTCCATGAAGGTTGTCAAGGCATTACTTTCTAGTTTCCACAAGGACTGAAAAGTTATCCAAGACAATTTAGTGGGTTGCCCTACTATGAGTAGCTACAAATTGTGCATTTGTTTGATACAATGCATATCAAAAAGAATATAACAAAAATGTTATGGAAAATATTGGACCAAAGGAATGACAAAGAAAAAATTGTCAAAATTTGTAGTGACATTCAGGAAGCCAAACATGCAATGAAAAATGTCGTTCAATTAAATAGCGATGGAGACCAAATTAATATAAGTTCCCTTCCTTGGTTATTAACGGAGTAGCAAAGCAATGCTATAAAATAAGTCATACAAAAAAATTGCTTTCCCACAGAATTTTTTGTGAACATAAACAATATAATAAAAAAAGAAAAGTGGATTTGGGTCAGGGATGAAAATACATGATTGGCATACCTTCATTAAGGTAATTATTCTAGTATATTATACAAAATTTTATAATGCATGTGCTTTTTAGTGTATTATGTTTACTAGTTTTGGAAAAATAATGAAAAGATCATTTTATAATTGTTGCAGTGTGTTCTACCTTTATCTCTCCTAAACAACTTCGACAACAATGTCAAGCAAGTTATATATGATCTTGGAAAATACATGAGGTAAGTAGCTATATTTGTTCAATTCGTTGTATAGATCTTATAATTGTCATTTGTTTTACTTGTTATGTAATATATTATATATTTTTGTTAAATATCGTTAATACATTTGTGCCTTGAATCACTTGTAGATGGTTGTCATCTAAAGAAATCCATAAAGAAGATATAAATTATTGGAAGAGAAAAATTCTTCGTCTAATGTGTGAAATGAAAAGTGTCTACCTTCGACATTTTTCAATGCACAAGAACACTACCTCATACACCAAGTTGAGGAGATTGAATTGTGTGGACCTGTACACACAAGGTCAATGTGGATGGTTGAGAGGCACTTGAAATTTTTGAAGGTTTTGATTAGACAAAGAGCACATCTGAGGGTTCTATGGTGGAGGGATATATGGTATACTAGACCATGGTGTACATTAGTGAATATCTTCCTAAGTTTGCAGCAAAGATCCATGTAGATCACATTTGGGATCCCAACTCCATTAACAAATTCAAGGAGTACCGATGGGGAAAGGTAGATTGAGGAAAGTGAGAGGTAATTATAAGATGGTCATGGAGATTAATTGGAATACATTTTACATATGGTTTTTATGTATATTGTACTTATTTAATTATTAATCTTCAATATGCATCAATTATAAATTAAGGTCATATATCGTGGTATTTAACTAATTATATGTCGTTTGTGAATTTCAATTTTTTTTTATACAGTTGGCCGAGAGTGGGATGCACTTCATTTGTACGTTGCAAAAAATCTTGATTGGATGACAGTATGGATTGAACAATGTCAACAATTTGGTCGCTTATTAACATGGGAAGGTGTAGCTTCATTGGTTAAAGAAGCTCATTGTAATGGAGATTCCAATGTTACACAAAGGGAAATTGATTTAGCATATGGTTTAAGAGATAAACAGGTACGTATAAATATTTTAATCACCCATATTATTTAATTATTTTTAATTATATTGATTTATATATATGTTGAGATTATTTTCTTTACATACATTCGGCCAAGAATAAATATGTTTATCAATTGACGATATTGCAATAATTTTTACATGTTTGACATATTGCAGGTGAAACACCACAAGGCTATGTGGTGCAATGGTCGTAAATTCTGAATCAAAAAGTTGGATGACACAAAGAAAACTTGTGATTCTGGTATAACTGCATTCTTTTAGGTGACTAATGTTTCATCTAGAAGTGGCATACATCTAGAAGTCTTAGAAAATTGATACTATGGGATTTTGGATGATATACTTGAGTGTGACTTTAAGTCCTTCAGATTAATTTTGTTTGTCATCCTATGGTACAAGCTACAATTGAATGAAAATGATCCCGAGAGAACTGTTATTGAACATGATAATGGATTTACCATGGTTAATACAAGGTCGATCAAGTGAGCTGGAAATGATCCCTATGTTCTTCCAAGCCAATGTGAGCAGGTATTTTACTCAGAGGTTCTAGGTAAACCGGTTTGGTCATTTGTTGTTAGACATGATCCAAGAGGAAGGCCAGTAAAGTATAATGTGGTGGAAGAAGAAGATACTGAAGATGTAGAAGATAATACAAATGATGATCAAGATCAACAATTAGTTGATGATGTCCCTAACGAAGATGTCGAAGAGGAGGAACTAGATCATGATGATGTAGGAGTTAATGTTGATGAAGATGATATCTGTGTGGATAATGACATTATCGAAACTGATATTAATGACGATGATGATGATATGACCAATCCTTACAATGTCGAATCTAGATCAGATGATACAGACAAAGAGTTGGATGAAGAAGAAGATCAATGACATTGAAATGTATGAGTTATGCGATTATATTATCTATTTGATATTAATTTCTTGATAGAATTATATTTGACTTATGTGGTTACGTAATTAATTCAATATTTTTTTAATTTTTATTCCACTACATAATTAATTTAATGATGTAATTTTTAATGTTTGAAAGGTTAAAAAATTAGAAAACTTCAATAGTGATGTTAACAACCTTGAAATTAGTGTGTTTTATGTTTCATGTGATCATAAAATATTAAAAAGTGAGTTGTAGAGGTAGTTGTTTAGTGGTTGAGGTGTAAAGGCCTTTAAAAGGCATAAAGTGATCATTGTAATCATTGTTGATGGTTGAAGATTTAAAATACAAGCTCTTGACATTCGAAAATTTGTGTTGTTCTTCAAAATTTCTATATTTTTCCTATTATGCAGCACTGTATGGTCACATTCAACCATATTTTTATGTGAAATTAATTCCATGTCATGACGATATGTGTTATCTTTGATTTGAATCTGATTTGAGGGCTTAAGGCATTGATTTGAGTTAGAAAGCTTCATTTCTTTGCATACAGCCCGATTACCCTATTTTTGAGGGTTTTATAGTCCAAACATGATATAAAGGGGCTCTTACACTTTTTGTGATTATTGTAGCTTGTGTAAGAGGTCCCATGGATACTGTTGTAATTGTAGGATTCATGAATAGGGCGTAGGATGCATAAATATGTATGTATGTATCTGTATTTTTAAATGTAAATGTAAATGCAATCACTGGATGCTCTCCTAGAACAATAAATGCAACATATCATTAAAGAAATCTATATTTATGTATATAAATGTGTATTTCTAAATGCAAGTGTAAATGCAAAGAGCATATGGTTTTGTAGTGTTATATAGTGTACAATCAATTGTAGGAGAAGAAAGCATGGTAGAATGATTGAATCCAAATTAAAAAGGAGTTGATGTGAACTTGGATTTTCTATGTTGAAGCATCAAATAATGCCTTGAACATATTTGGGTTAATTAAAAAAATTGCTTTGGTAGACTATAAAATTTCTAAACCAAGGAAAAAAATGTAACAAATCTAAGTCAATCATATTAAAATGCCTCACTAAGTATACTTCCAAATCATGAATCTACTTGGTGTAAGATCCCATAGTTATTCAATTATCAACATAGAGTATAAAACTCAAGAATTTCCTATCTACTATTTGAGTGTAGACTATAGGGTCATGAGGAATCCATATAAAACTAGAATTGATGAAAAACATTTTGATATTTTCATACAAATCTCAAGGATCCTATTTCAATCTGCACAATGATTTTTCAATGTTCACACAGAGTTGGAGTTATCACTATTGATAAAATCTAGACTTTAAAACATGTAAAATTCTTCATATAAGTCTCCATACAAGAAGGGACTTTTGACATCTATTTATGGACTTCAAATCTCTATGTTGCAACCAAGGAGAGTACAACCCTAATGGAATTCATCTTAGCTATTAGAGAAAAAAGTGTCATATATGTGTTACCTTTTATTTGAATCTGATTTGAGGGCTTAAGGCGTTGATTTGAGTTAGAAAGCTTCATTTCTTTGCATACAACCTAGTTACCCTATTTTTGAGGGTTTTGTAGTTCAAACATGATATAAAGGAGCTCTTACACTTTTTGTGATCATTGTAGCTTGTGTAAGAGATCCCATGGATACTGTTGTAATTGTAGAATGCATGAATAGGGCGTAGGATGTATAAATATGTATGTATGTATGTATTTGTATTTTTAAATGTAAATGTAAATGCAATTACTGGATGCTCTCCTAGAACAATAAATGCAACATATCATTAAATAAATCTATATTTGTGTATATAAATGTGTATTTCTAAATGCAAGTGTAAATGCAAAGAGCATATGGTTTTGCAGTGTTATAGATACATGTCCATAAATTAATGTAATTGAAATTCTATAGTCTTCAACACATATAATATGAAATCGATCAAACTATTAAACTATATGAGAAATAAATGAAAATGGTAAATGCATATGTATGTGTATTTGTAAATGTAAGTGTAAAATAAATAAGAATAATGAAAATTATAAAAGAATACAAGGGGAGACCAGTGCCTTATTGGGTATATGGAGTCTAATGAATATCTGCAAATGTGGATTTCAATAATGGCAATAATTCAAACTATTAGGCATAGAAATTGTTTACAACTTGTGTAAATGTGGAAGTGAATAATTGATAAACTCTTCTTGAGATAGAATGGCAATTCTAGTTATGTGATTCTTCTTATTAATCCAACTAACACTTCCTAATTGTTGTGATTGATTAAAAGATTTTAATCCCTACTTGAGAGAACCATATAACCAGATCACACATATATAGCAAATGCACAATGATAAACTGAGTATAAACTTGTTATATCAATTTAAAAAATAAAGAAGCATCAAAATGGAGACAATCAAATAACTGCATAAATTTAACAAACAGCTGATACCAAAATCTTAATCCATAACTTAGATATCTTCATTTACTCCATCAAAATACATGCATTTGATTCTTTTAATATGAAAGCATTTTGCTAGAAAGCTATATGTTGAATATCTCCTAACACCTATATTTGTTGCATTACTATGGAATAGATATAAATACATCAAAACTTGGAAGGGACATGTCCCTTCACAATTGTTCTATTTTACTTAACTAATTAAAACTAGAGATTGGGATCTATTTAGCCATAGATGAACATTTGATAAATTATCTAGATAATCATGCCATTCATGAGTATCGACATCTCCTAATGCGTTCCTGGCTGATATTTCCACCTTTATCATCCTTTCGTTGTGCTTGCAACTCTCATCCAATGTTGAATCCTTCCTTGTAGCATTTTCCAGAATTCCCTAGAGCATCAATTCACATTCTTCAATCCACTTGGCTTTCTCTTTCAACTTTTCTCCATCTTCAAATAGTGTAGGTAGTCCCATATTTGTAACATCAACCAGCCCCTTTGCATCTTCTCGTAGTTCCTCATAATAGTCCCTGTGTCTCTTTATAATTTGGTTACCCATACCAATGGCCACACTGTCAGAAACATCTCTTCCATTTAATTCTCATAACTTTTCTTCAATCCTTCCATCAATTCTCTTATGTTCTTGCCCTGTAACATGGTTCTTTGAATATTCTTCCCATAGCTTATTCAACCAAATAATTAAGTTGGCCTTCCTTTTTCTGATTATTGCAGTGAGTGTATCATGTTTACCTTGTGAATATGTAGTTGACTCCTCACAATGATCTTTTACCTCATGTGAGCTTTCACCATGTGTTATTGATTTAGGAGGTCCCATTGTGACTCCTAGCATGTCCTTCAAACGATCATTTTCTCTCATGATCCTTTCATTATTCATTTTGTACATTTCCTTTTCTTTTATCAACATTTGTATTTGGGCTTTATTCAGTTTTGCCACATTAATCCCAGTGTCTGTAGTCGCCACAGGATCTACCTCTCCAACCTTCAAAGTCATGACATGTCCAAATTCTTTCTTAGTATCAATCACCACTGACTTTCTATGAGGTGGATACAAGGCTCATATCATGAGTGATCCTTCATTCGGGTTATATTTGGATCCAACATATATTTTTGTCGCCCTCTCTAGACTAAGCTTATTTTTGGCACTATCATCCTTTAAGAAGCTATCAAACACCAATGTAGAATTCAAATCGAGCCCTGGAAAGATCATAACTCCAACATCCTCTAAAATTTTCCTTCCTTTGTCAGGGGTCATATTAGCCATTTCTCTATCCACAATTAATTTCAAATTATTTAGTAGTTACTCCTCATTGTTTGGTGTAATATTATCAACTGTCTCCCTTATCTCCTTTCCTTTTTGCTTATACAAGAAAGATCTGAATTCTAAAGAATTCACAAATTCATTGTCTACTACAAATGACCTATATTCCATATGTCTGGTGTCTATATATTGGCTCTCTTCAACACTTAGTTCTCTAGGAGGGCAGTTGTAATCTTGAGTTTTTAATCTGGAAATCCTACTGGGTAGGTCTTGTGGCATATCTTCTCTAGTTTCCTCATCTCCAAAAAAAGGGAACCTTATATCTGGCAACCCTTGGTTGTATTCCTCCACCACTCTCTACTTCCTATACCTCTAAATTTCTAATCATGTCATCAAACTGATAAGGCACATGATCATATCATCCAAAGTTCATCCTTTATTTGGCAGAATTGATCTATCCCTCTTGATCAAAACCTTCTCTTGTTGGACCCTTATTCATATTATACTGCATTAATTTTTCAAGGATCAAATCATATCCTTCCTTTGCAAGCACAGTAAAATCACCAAAGCACAAAGTACTAGGCATAAATGCCTATTTTTCGAATGAACCAAAAATCATGAAACTAAAAAAATCCATTTGTCTTACAATTTCTAAATATGCAATCCTATCTGGGACTGTTTTAGGAAAAATGAATGGAGAATCCTCAAAACCAAACACCCTTACATAGTAGCATCTTCCAAGCAATACCAATCTCCCCAATTGTGATCAATTGGTCCATTAAAGTCCTTAGGTCTAAGGAAGCGTTTTATTTCATCAGATAATGAGTGCACAAAAGGATGACTGTAGAATTCATATACTGGCTTTACAAAATATTCTTCAAAATATAGGAAACTAGAATTAGCAAACCTACTATCCCAAATGGCAGTCCACAATTGAATGGGTAACAATTTTCCCTCTTTATCAAACTGTGAAACCTTCAACTTTTTTTGCCAAATCCCTAACTCTTGTTCAAGTACAATACTAGATGCATTAAAAGAGAATAATGCCTAAGGTGTAGAACAGGGGATTTATTCTTGATTGCCACCAATGCTAAGTCAAGCTCCTTAGAGACAAATGAAGCATAGTCGAATAACCTAGAATTATGACATTGAATGCTAGCTGCAATTACCATGGGAACAATGGACATATACTTAGGAACTTCCATACCTAACACTTGTCCTACCAAGAAATAGGTACATTTCATATAGGGCTCGAATAAGTCCACATGGAATGGAGGCCCATCACCATCGTCAAGTGGGACATTTTTACCATCTTGGTTAATTCTATGTAAGGGCAACCTCCAACCCTTGTAAGTGGTGCCCATTCTCCAAAACTCCTATTCTAACTCTTCATTCACAATTTTCTCATTACACCACCCTTCCAACTTAAAAACCTCACATATTGAAGCCTTTGATATGTATACGAATGGTTTCCCAAATGGCCCACATATGGCCTTAATTTTTAAGTCATAGTGGGTGGCCAATAATTTTACCAACTCTATATTTACAAACACATTAGGGAAAACCATTTTCCCAAATTTAGACACCACAGATTACAACTGGCTCAAAATGATCTCTTCTTTAAAAGTGGAATCTAAACAATTCATAGCCTCTTATTGGGGTCCAAATATCTTCTATGTTCTTGCACTTGTCGTCCAATTTATCCACTTCTGCCCTTAGTTGCGCAGAGCACCTACCTCTGGACCCAGAGCTAGGAAATTGGTCAATTAAATCCTAATTCAAATTTCATTCAGTACCCTCCGGCTCAATTCCAGACTCAACTTTCTGCTTCTTACTCTTAGGGTGACTACTCTCACTTTTTTTTCTACCTTTCAACTTCCTTGAGTTGGTGCCTTCCATATTACTCGCTTAAAATTGTAGAAATGAAAAAGTTAAAATGCAGAGGACTTACTGGTTTTGATTGAGGTCTTTCAACTAAAACAATTATCTGTCCCTTTGTTTGTCTCCTCATTTCCTTCATTACCAATTTGCAATAATATTCATTTTGCAACGATTTCCTTTCAATTTATGAAATTTCCTATACTCTTTGGTGCCATTAATGTTTTAACTCTAGGCACAAATGTAATAGATTTTTCAATTCCTTACTGTCACATCAAATGAACTAGTTGGAAAAACACCTTCAAACTTTGGTCAATCTATACATTAGACCCCAACCAATGTTGATTGAATACTCTACTGATCGGGGTAACACTCTACACATCTAACCGATGTTAACATTTGTCCCGTATACATCACCAAGAGTCACCCCGACAATCATTTTGGTTCATTTGTTTCTTCATCAACCTGAATTTTAGTATCGCTAACACATTTAGTGGTTCCTCCAATGTTATAAATCTTGCCGATAAATTTTTTATGGTCTTGAGTATCTCACCATAACTCTTGCCAATATCCTCCTGTCGGTGTAACTTAGCGGGTCGGGTGAACATTCAGGATTTACACTGATGGCACATGTCTTGCCAATATATTCCCAGTGCTCATGTCGATGAAAGAAATGATGGTCTCACTGATGAAACTTCATCGGTGAGACTCTTTACGATGACCACTGAAGCCAACCCATCAGTGATAGATCAATCATCAGCACATGATAGAAAACTCACTCTGATAGTTCATGTCTTGCCGATGACTTCCATCAGCAAGACAAATCCAATGTCACACTGATCTGACCTCTTCAGGAGTTTTAAATAGACCTACACCATGTCATCATGGAGACTCTTGGAAATGACCACCAAAGCCAACCCATCGGTGAGAGATCAATCATTGACACAGGATAGAAAACTCACTCTGATAGTTCATGTCTTGCCAATGACTTTCGTCGGTAAGACAGATCCAATGTCACACCAATCTGACCTCTACGAGAGTTTTAAATAGACCTACACCATGTCATCACGGATACTCTTGGCGATGACCACCAAAGCCAACCCATCGGTGAGAGATCAATCATCGACACAGGATAGAAAACTCACTCTAATAGTCCATGTCTTGTTGATGACTTCCATCGGCAGGACAAATCCAATGTCACACCAATGACTTGTCTTGCTGATAGATTCCCTTCATCAATGAGACCATAAGCCAATCTCTTCGATATGTCTTCTTTAGTAATCCTAGCTTTGAACACGAGCATAGGTGATCTTTGAATTTACCCACTGTCACATCAAATTTTCTATCAGAAAAACAATTCAAAATTTGGGTGATCATTTTATTCAGGCTTGACTAACGTTCATTAAACATTATTTTGTTTGGGGAGACATTATGTTGATATAACATAATCTATCCATCTGATTCATATAAGTGTCACCAAGAGTCACCCTGATGACTATCTTGATCTATTTGCGTCTTCATCGGCAAGACATGGTGTATCACTAAGACATTCAGTAATTTATCCAATGTTATAAGTCTCCCCGATGATTATTCCTTCAATCTCATGTTGCCAAGACTCCTTCCGATACAACTCCTTGTGCTTTGATCGGTGAGACAAGAGAGGTTTTTTTCTGATGGAACTTCATCAATGAGACCTATATGCTGAGTATGACCTTTTCATTTCACCCCGATGGAACTTGTCTTGCTGATGAAAATCTTTATTGGTGAGACCATGGATCATGTCATCCCAATGTGTATCTTCTTATGTAATATGATCAATGTGACATTTTTGTTCTTTCGCCGATATGTTGAAAATGAGAATATAATGATTTATGAATCAGAGAGACCTACATAAATTCTTTCCAATATGGGCTATTTGAATACTATATTTTGGAAGTTTTTCATGATATCAAATGGTCAAGAATGATGTGATCATATGTGACTATGATGGATTATACTCAAGATAAAGTTTTCTTTAGGGAATCAACGAGTGCAAAATCATTTGTACTTGCCCTTGAAGTATGTTTAATAACTCCAAAATGGGTGTCTAAAACCATCAAGGTTTTCTTTGGTGTTTTGGGAAAGTTTTGAGTTATTGTGAAAAAACTACGCTTGCATTGTTACAAGGATTCAAGGAGTCAAAGTGTGAAATCTGACTTCTGTTCTTTGTCAAGCTTTGAGATTTGTTTGGATTTTTTAAATTGGTCATTCTAAACTTGAAGGAAGCCTCTTAAAGGTAGGTTGATAGGTTGGTTGAGTTGAACCTACTAGTTCTAAATCAGGTAGTTGTTATTGGTAAGGTGGATCACTCCTTTCTGTGAAGGCCATACACTTATGATTGGGTCAAGTGCTCTTTTCTTTAGAAAATTCCTATTTCCTTTTTGATAGGTTATGATTTGATTAGATGGGTTATGAAGCACTTATTTCAAACAAATATCTTTATGAAAGAAGTATATTGGCATGAAATTAAATATGATTTGTATTCCAATGTAAAACTACAAAGAATGGAAACAATTCTTTCAACACATAAACTATTATGTAGTAGTCAATTAAAATGAAAAAGCTTACTATATATTAGTTAGGATACACAACTAAGAAAATGATCTAAAGTGACTAATTTATCCTAGAGGAACTAAGTATATAGTATGCAAATAAAATCAACAAACCAACAACTACCCCTATTTTGAAGGAATTTAGTTTTCTCCCCTTCCCGATCTTGCTAATATTGTCTAATTATTTTAAAGAGACGAAGGGTCATAACACAACTTTATTCAACCTAGTAAATAGCTTGGTTAATGAAACTTCACAAAAGCATAAAAACAATTTCTACATTTGGCATTTCATGTTGAATGAAGAGTGGTGACAATAATCTACTTATAGTTTAATAAAACACTATTTTTATAAGAAGGCTTGACATTAGAAAGATAAGTGTTGCTTATAGTTTAATAAAACACTATTATAGTTTTCCCAACATATACTATTGTATGCTTGCATGGATTCTTAGTTAATATATGGGGAGAGAAAGAGAGAGAGAGATAGAGATATATGGGAAGAGAAAGAGAGATGGAGATATATGGGAAGAGAAAGGAACAGAGGTAGAGATAGAGAGTCGAGGGATAGGGGGATAGGGAGGGAGAGATGATGAGAGATAGAGAGGGGGACATAGAGAGGGGGAGGGAGAGAAAGGGATATAGATAGGTAGAGGAAGAGAGATAGAGAAGAGTGTTGGAATTGTGTGACTCAATCTCACAGGCTGAAACCTCTGAAAGAGCCAAGTCGGTGTGACATCCTTATTATCTGGCCGACTAGCAGTTGTGCAACCTTGTGGAATGTTCAGGTGCTCAAAACCTTGTTGTTGTCTTACCGACTGTAGCTATCATTATGAAATTTCTTGTTGTTGTGATCTCTCTCCGCCTGGTAAGAACTCTCGTCGACTCTGGTTCATAGTGGTTGTCGGGGAGACTTGTGGCGATAGCAATTATCGGGGAAAGATATAAATGTTCGGTATGAAGTCTTACCGACAAGAGATATCTCACCGAATGGTTATACACTTGGTGTCATTGGTGTAACATGCGACTTCGGTAAGAACTCTTTGCGACAAATGGTATGTCTCACCGACAGTGTTACACTTGGAGTCATCAGAGTAACATGAAGGCTTCAGTAAGATCTCTTAGCGATGGAGGTTTGTCTCGCCGATGGTGTAGTTTGTTGTCGGCATGACTTGAGGGCTCGTTATGTCTCTCATCGAATAGTGATAGTCTTGTCGATAGGAATACTGATGTCTATGTGACTTTTGAACATCGGTATGACCTCTCACCAAATAGTGATAGTCTTGTTGAATATCGCTACATGTGGTGGTCATCGGTATGAAGTCTTGGCAATGACTTGTCTTTTTGATAGTTTTGCTCGATGAATATCGGTATGACATAAAGATCTATGTGACTCTTGGTGATAGGAGAACTCTAGCTAATAAAGCTTCACAATATGGATTTGCATTTGGTGTAACCTCTTGCCGAAGATGATGACTCTTGGTGATAACAACAGTCAGGTCTTGTTGCATCGGGGAGACATGGTTAGTGTCTCACCGACATGCAAACATAGTTTGAATGCTTTGACCGATTGGAAGACTATCCTACGTGGTGTGACTTTGACCAATCAGGGAGCAGAATGGGAATCGTTGGAAGTTAGACTGTTGTGGCCATTCCTGTGAGGAAGTTCAATAGACCAAGGACAACATGAATATACTCTGAGATCGATGATGATGTTCGGTTGGACGATCAGTGGGATGAACAGTTCGATGAACAGTTGAGTAATCAGTGTGAATTCAATTCTGAGAACATTGTAACTTGAATGTTTTGTACAAGGTTGATCATTGTGTATGTTGTTGTAATTTGACATCAGAGAGTGAAGCTCGTACTCTATATGTAACTTTGTTTATTGTAATACAAAGGGGTTTTTCTTGGTGTGGTGGGTTTTTTCTCCCATAAGGGTTTTCCCACATAAATCTAATGTTCATGTGTGTATGGTCATTTCTTTGTTTTTGTTATTTATTTCAAGTGTATCTTAATTGGATTGTAATTGAAAATTTAAAAGCACCTCTACATTCTTCCCTGAGGTTTTGACGTTAGGAGAGTTGTTTCCGCATCTTAGCTTTCCTTACAAGTGGTGTCAGAGCCTAGCCAGTTGTGTTATCCTTGTGGGTACATTGGGTTTTGTGTGTAAATTTTGTTCATTGGGAGTCTTGTAGAAGTTTAGTAATTCAAATTATAGGTTAAGATGGCAAGCATGTCAGGAAAGATTGAAATTGAGAAATTCAATGGCAGCAATTTTGAGTTGCGGAAACTTAAAATGGAAGATCTGTTGGTTGATCGTGATCTTTGGATTGTTGTGTCTGGAACAAAGCCTATAGGCATGAAGCAAGAGGATTGGGACCTTGCAAATAGAAAATCAAAGGGGTTGATAAGGCTCTGTTTAGTAGACTTTGCTCTCCTGAATTTTCATGAAGAAAAGATTGCATCTTCCTTGTGGAAAAGACTGGAAGCTATTTATCAGGGCAAGTCCTTGGTGAATAAATTGTTTTTGAGGAAGAAGTTGTACACTTTGAGAATGCAAGAAGGAGGGTTTGTTGTTGATCACTTGAATGCATTCAATATGTTGATTGCATAGTTAACATCTATGGGTGTGAAGATTGATGAAGAAGATCGATGTATGCTGTTATTATGTTCTTTGCCAGATTCTTGGGATCACCTGGTGATGGCAATTGGGACTACGACGTCCACTTTTAAAATGGAAGATGTTTTCTCTTCTTTGTTATAAAAAGAGATGAGAAGGAAATCTTTTGATATGGTGAAGGAGGCTCTTGCTGTTAGAGGTAGATCGAAAGAAAAAGGCAAGAAGAAGGACAAGAAGTCCAAATCCAAATCAGAGGGGAGATCAAAGTCTCCTAGAAAGAAGTCCAAGGTGAAGTGTTGGAATTTTGGGCAACCTAGTCATGTCCGAAAGGATTGTAAAGAGGAGAAAAAGAAGAAGAAGAATTCCTCCAACAATGATTCTTCTCAGAGTGATGCAGACGCTTTCATTGCAGCCTTGGCTACGCAGGCATCAGATGATGTCTGGATAATTGATTTTGGAGCATCTTTCCACATGACATCTCACAAAGACTGGTTCACGAAGTATGAAAAATATGATGGTGGAAAGGTGTATTTGGAAAGTGATTCATCTTTGGAAATCATTGGCCGTGGAAGAGTCAGAATTCAATTCCCTGATGGAAGAGTGAAGGGAATCAATGATGTAATGCATATACCAGGTCTAGCTCGAAATCTACTTATTGTTAGTAAGTTGAATGATATTGGAGTGCAAGTCACATTCTCTGGAAATGGCTGCAACATGACTAGAGGCTCAATGGTGCTAGCAAGGGGTGCTCGTATTGGTACCTTGTATAAGCTGGATGCACATGTTGTTCAATGCAATAGTGTCTATGTAAAGTCATAGAAAGCTACTCATGGAGGAAAAGAGGAAAAATTTCCTGATAGTGTAAACTCTATGGAAGTTAAACTTCCAACAGAAAAGACTATGCTCTGGCATCATAGGCTAGGCCACATTGGAGAGAAATGTTTAGAAAGCTTGAAGAATAAAAACTTGGTTGAGGGGCTTGATGATTGTAACCTCGAATTCAAATTTTGTGAGCATTGTATATATGGTAAACATCACCATGTTTCATTTTACTCCAATCCTCACAAATCTTCTAGTTTGCTTGATTATTTACATTTTGATGTTTTTGGTCTAGTGAATGTTCCTTCTTTGTCTAAGTCAAGGTACTATGTATTGTTTATTGATGATTATTCAAGAAGGGTATTTGTCTATTTTTTGAAAAGTAAATTAGAAGTGTTCAGCCGATTTAAGGAATTTAAAAACTTTAAGGAAAATCAAAATGGAAGAAAAATAAAAATTTTAAGGACTGATAATGGTGGTGAATTTTTTTCTGATGAATTTGAGAGGTACTGTAAAGATCATGGGATTAAAAGACATAAAACTATACCTTACACTCCGCAGCAAAATGGAGTTGCAGAAAGGTTCAATAGGATAGTGATGGAAAGAGCATGAAGTATGCTAAGTTGTGCTGGCTTGGAGGAGAAGTTTGGGGCTGAGGCAGTTACAACATGTTACTTGATAAACCATTCTCTGAATTCCACTCTTGTTGAGAAAACACCTTTGGAAGCATGGTCTAGAAAGAAGCCCGCTCTGAGACACATTCAAGTCTTTGGTTGTGAGGCATAGGCTCATGTTTCGAATGAGAAAAGATCTAAATTGGAGAAAAAGGATGTCAAATGTATTTTTATTGGTTATAGTGCTAGCATAAAAGGATACAAGCTTTGGAATCCTGATACGGAGAAGGTTCTATACAGCAGAAGTGTTATCTTTCATGAGCTGAAGCCTTCTACCTTGGATCTGCAGTCAGAGACAAAATTAGAAACCAAAAAGGATGTAGTTGAAATTCCTCCAACACCAGATAAAGAGGAATTGAAAATTCAAAATGTACCTGAAACTAAGGAGAGCTCAAGTAGTTCTGAGAATTCTGATGAAGAAGAACAACCTCAGCCTCAACAAGTGAGGAGGTCAACTCATGAAAGAAAGCAACGTGATAGGTATGGTTTTTCTTTGATAGATTCTACTTATGCCTATGCTTTAATTTCTAGCATTGATGAGCCTAGGACTATGAAAGAGGTATTTAGAATGTCTGATTCAAACTCTTGGTTGGAAGCCATGAATGAATAAATGGCATCATTAGAAAAGAATAATACTTGGAGTTTGGTGCCCTCGCCTAAAGGTAGAAAAGTTGTTGGCTATAAATGGGTATTTAAAAAGAAAATAGGTTTGGATGGTAGTGTGGAAAAGTACAAGGCGATGTTGGTTGCGAAGGGTTATTCCCAAGCAGAGGGAATTGATTATGGAGAAATTTTTTCTCCTATAGCTAAGCTGACGTCCATTAGATTTCTTTTGTCACTTGCAACAGTGTATGACTTAGAGATTGAACAGATGGATGTGAAGACATCATTTCTTCATGGTGATCTTGAAGAAGAAATTTATATGTCCCAGCCTGAGCACTTTGTGGAGAAAGGTAAAGAAAAACTGGTTTGCAAGTTGAAAAATTCTCTGTATGGGTTAAAACTGTAAGGAAAATTAGATGCGGAAAACAATTCTCCTAACGTCAATACCTTAGGAAAGATTGCAAATATACCTTTAAATTTTACAATTACAGTCCAATTAAGATGCACTATGAAATAGATAACAGAAACAAAGTATTTGACAATCACACGTGAACACTAGATATACATGGGAAAACCCTTATGGGAGAAAAACCCACCACACCAAGAGAAATCACTTTGTATTACAGTAATGGAGATTACATACAAATGACAGACTTATCTTTCTAGTGTCTGTTTACAGCATCATTCACCATGAACAATCTCACACAAGAACCTTTACGTTACAATCTTCACATAATAGAATTCATTTACTGACCATACAACTACACAGCAATCTGTCGATGCAACCAACCGATCAACTATCCAACCATCGAGCATCTGCAACTGCTAACTATATCCATGGCATTCCCTGACTGTCAAGCTTCTTCACAGAACTGTCACAATGAACAATCTTCCAACTGTTCAAATTCGGCTTCTCCTATTGGTCCACGAGACTCCACATAGGACGGTCAAACAGTCAACAGAATTCACACTATGTTGACATCTCGGTGAGACACTAACAGTGTCTCGCCGATGCCACATAGACTTCATATTGATATCACCAAGAGTAACCATTCCCGCCAAGATGTTACATCGAGCACAGAAGACTATCGCTCAGCTTTCGTCATGTTGCCAATACATATCGCTTTCGCTGAGATGTCATACCAAAGTTTCATATGTTATACCGAGCTCCAAATGATTGGCAAGACTTAACAATCTTGCCAAGACCTTTCCCTGATCGCTTTGAGTTACTCCGATGAATGTTTGGATGTGTCCCCGTCGGTGTGACCTTCACTGTTCGCTAAGACCTCACACCGGGATCTTTATGTTACGACAAAGACATCATATGTATTCCTGTCGGCAAGAAATTTTCACTTCGCTGAGACATCATAAGGAAACAAACATGTTACTCCAATGACTTCAATACGTTATCCCATCGGTGAGACTCAAACACATTGGTAAGAATTTTCATCGAACCGCCATAGGTTATCCCAAAGCCCACGGTCGCCAAGAGTCTTCCCGATACATGATTGAATGGCCTGTCAACCAAAAAACTTCACACGATAAGAGGTCATACCGAACACTCCTTGTCACAGTGATAGCTCCATAGAATAAGCGTTTGGCAAGACTTCTGCAAGGTCACAACAACTTGTTCAAAACAAAATGTATCAAAGCTGCTAGTCAGCCAGACATGATAGATGTCATACCGACTTTGCTCCAGTAGAGGTTATAGCCTATGATGATTGAGGCACATATTTCCAACAAAAATAGTCTCCTAGAATGTGGTACCAGAATTTTGACACTTTTGTTTTGTCATTAAGATTTGTAAGATCAAAATTTAATCATTGTGTGTATTACAAAGCTAAAAGTGATCAAGTTCTTATTATTGCTCTCTATGTTGATGATATGTTGTTCATAGGCAATAGTAAGTTAATGATTTATGATCTTAAGTCTCAGTTGTCTGCAAAGTTTGAAATGAAAAATCTTGGTGCAGCAAGGTATATTCTGGGAATGGAAATAACCAGGGATAGGAATAGTAGAAAACCTTGGCTCAGTCAAAGTAAGTATATCAAGACCATTCTAGAGAGATTTTGCATGAATAATTGTAAGCAGCTAGTTGTTCCAGTTTTGTAGGGAATGAAGCTATCTGTTGAAGACTGTCCAAAATCTCCTACTGAGATGGAGGAAATGACCAGTGTACCTTATGCTAGTGCGGTTGGTAGTCTAATGTATGCAATGGTCTGTACAAGGCCAAACATTGCCCAAGCGGTGGGAGTACTTAGTCGGTTTATGGCTAATCCTAGAAGAACACATTGGGATGCTGTGAAAAGAGTATTCAGATATTTGAAGGGCACTTCAGAATATGCATTGTGTTACCATGGTAATTTGGTTGAATCACATAGGACTCTCAGCATTCGAGGCTATGTGGATTCTGATTGGGCAAGGGACATTGACAGCAAGAGATCCACTAATGGATATATTTTCATGATGAATGGTGGTGTAGTTAGTTGGATGAGTGAGTGACAAGCTGTAGTCGATTTGTCCACTACAGAGGAAGAATACATGGCAGCAACACACACCTGTAAAGAAGAAATTTGGTTAAAATGTTTGTGTTCTAACATTGGTTTTGATGCAGGGAAAATAACAATTTATTGTGACAGTCAGAGTGTTATTTGTTTGGTGAAGAATCCTACTTTCCATGCCAGGACAAAACATATTGATGTGTAGTAACATTTTGTACAAGATATGGTAGACGATGGAAAGGTCTCTTTAGAAAAAGTGGATACTCTGGAGAATGTTGCAGATGCATTGATGAAGCTAGTGAGCACAGAAAAGTTTAGGTGGTGTGCCAGTTCGATGGGCCTCAGTGCCCATCAATTTCAATAGTTTTGTTGTGCTCTAAAAAATGCCTATGTGATCTTCGTCAAGTGGGAGATTGTTGGAATTGTGTGACTCAATCTCACAGGCTGAAACCTCTGAAAGAGCCAATTCAATGTGACATACTTATTGTCTGGCAGACTAGCAGTTGTGCAACCTTGTGGAATGTTCAGGTCGCTGAGACCTTGTTGTTGTCTTATTGACTATAGCTATTGCTGTGACATTTCTTGTCGTTGTGATCTCTCTCCACCCGGTAAGAACTCTCGCCAACTATGGTTCATTGTGGTTGTCAGGGAGACTTGTGGCGACAACAGTTATTGGGGAAAGATATGAATGTCCGGTATGAAGTCTTACCGACAAGAGATGTCTCATCGAATGGTTATACACTTGGTGTCATCAGTGTAACATGTGACTTTAGTAAGAACTCTTGGCGACAGATGGTATGTCTCGCCGATAGTGTTACACTTGGAGTCATCGGAGTAACATGAAGGCTTCGGTAAGATCTCTTAGCAATGGAGGTTTGTCTCGCCGATGGTGTAGTTTGTTGTCGACATGACTTGAGGGCTCGTTATGCCTCTCGCTGAATAGCGATAGTCTCATCAATGGGAATACTGATGGTATGTGACTTTTGAACATCTATATGACCTTTCACCAAATAGCGATAGTCTTTCTGAATAGCGCTACATGTGGTGGTCATTGATATGAAGTCTTGGCAATATGACTTGTCTTTCTGACAGTTTTGCTCGATGAATATCAATATGACATAAAGATCTATGTGACTCTTGGCGATAGGATAACTCTTGCCGATAAAACTTCACAATATGGATTTGTGTTTGGTGTAACCTCTTGCCGAAGATGATGACTCTTGGCAATAACGACAGTCAGGTCTTGTTGCATTGGGGAGACATGATTAGTGTCTCACCAACATGCGAACACAATTTGAATGCTTTGACCGATTGGAAAACTATCCTACATGGTGTGACTTCGATCAATCAGGGAGCAGAATGGGAACCATTAGAAGTTAGACTGTTGTGGTCGTTCCTATGAGGAAGTTCAACACGACATGAATATACTCTGAGATTGATGATGATGTTTGGTTGGACGATCAGTGGGATGAATAGTTGAGTAATCAGTGTGAATTCAATTCTAAGAGCATTGTAACTTGAATGTTTTGTACAAGATTGATCATTGTGTATGATGTTGTAATTTGACATTAGAGAGTGAAGCTCGTACTTTGTATGTAACTTTGTTTACTATAATACAAAGGGGTTTTTCTTGGTGTGGTAGGTTTTTTCTCCTGTAAGGGTTTTCCCACGTAAATCTGGTGTTCATGTGTGTATGGTCATTTCTTTCAAGTGTATCTTAATTAGACTGTAATTAAAAATTTAAAAGCACCTCTGCATTCTTCTCTAAGGTTTTGACGTTAGGAGAGTTGTTTCCACACCTTAGCTTTCCTTACAAAGAGGGGGAGAGAGGGAGAGATAGGTTGAAGAGTAAAAGAGAGAGTAGGATAGTGAAAGATAGAGAGATAGAGGGGGATGGTGAAAGAGATAAAGAGATCATGATAGAGGTAGAGAAAGATATGGATAGGAAGAGATAGAGAGAGGAGTGAGAGGGAGATAAAAAGAGAAATAGAGATAGAGATATAGAGTAGGAGAGATGGAGTTAATGAGGGAGAAAGGGGGGAGAGGGAGAGATAGCTCAATAGATAGGGGAAGAGGGAGTGACATAGATAGTGGGAGAGATAGAGATAGAGAGCGACAGGGAGAGATATATCAATCACCTCCCTATATCTCTATCTATTCATCCTTATCTCTTTATCTCTCTACCTCTATCTATCTCCTTGTCTCCCTTTCTATTTGTATGTTTGTCATTATATCCCTCTCTCTCTATATTTTCTTCCCTATATTTATCTTTGTCTCCTTAAGTGTGCAATGGGTACATTGAAGAGGTCTTAAAGGAGAATTATCATATCTTTAATCAAATGGCATGCTACCTTGAGCATAACTCCCCAAGGACACATGCCATCCTTGGATTGTTGACATGAAACAACCAATCAAAATTTAGTTTCTCTCTCTCATATTAATATTATATTAATATATATTACTATTATATTAAATATTTATTATATTAATTATATTTTGTATTATATAAAAATATACTTATTATTAATTATTAATTATAATAATTTTATACACATTCAATAATTTTTTTAAAGAATATAGTATATAATTATAATAAGTTGAATAATTATATTATTTATTATGTAAAATATAGCTAATATATACTTAACTATATTGTAGAATATTAAAACCTAGCTAAATAGCGCCATAATTTTCAATTTAATTAACATACTCTAAAACCTAATGAAACCAGGTTGTAGCTCATCAAATTGGAGAAGTGAAAGGTTAATACCAGTGCCGAGGAAGACTTTGGAGTAGTGAAAACAATGTCAATGCCAACGCCGAGGAAGAGTTTGGAGTTAAAACAAGGTCAATACCAACACCAACGAAGAGTTTGGGGGAGTGAAAACAAGTTCAATATCAGCATCGAGGAAGAGCTTGCAGGAGTGAAAACAAGGTCAATACCAACACCAAGGATGAGGTTGAGAGCACTTAGGGAAAATCGATGACCAAGGGACAACGAGTACTGTAAGTTTGGCACCCCCATTCTCTTTAACCTACAATTTTCATGCCTAGTTTCCAAAGATCTTCTCATACATTGGCACCCCCATTCTCATAAAATGGTATAAGATAAGATAGAAAAAATAAAATAGCTTAGTCTTTCACATTTTTATCGACCAGCCTCAAGTCTTGGAAAAACTCCCATAATCTAGCCACATCTTGGTTGAGGTCTAGGATTGCATCACACATAGCCTTCATCGCATGAGTTTGAAGCAATTGTAGACTTATCCCAAGTATATGATAGACTAAGAAAGATCTAATGAATGGAAATAGAGGCATATAATTCTTCTTTAATACCTCCACCACAAACATATGCAAGGAAAGGTCTCCTCCCTTCTTGGAAGTGATAACCTCCTCCATACACAACCCTTAAAAATTATGAATAGAGGAATATAATTTTTGAAGAACTCAAAGTTGATTCTACTACCTGATGCAATTAGTCATTTTATCCTTACAAACATTTATAGTGATTACTAAAGGCACATAGACCAATTGTTCATAATAGAAGAATTTGATCATACTTTTCCAATGATGGCATTATGAGAAAACCTTAGGTTAAATGAATAATTCCTAGCTAAGTTCTTTAAATCATGTCCAACCATATAAGAGAAGATCGCTGCTATGTGTACTTGGATACCATGGAGAAAGGCTCTTTGGGTTCTTTCATCAATCAAGGTATTGTTAAATTTTAACACCTAGAAGTGAGAATGAAGAATCTTTCCTATGATGGTGGCCATCCCATTATAGCTCTTAGATTTGTTAGAGATAATTTTGTTTCGAAGTAGAGATATTTTAAGTTATCAAATCCTACCATCAGACATAATCAAAATGTTGTTGTTTCAAATGACTATGAGCACTAAATTTCACTATTTGAAGATGTTGAAACCTTGTCATAGAGAACTAGAACATAGATGCAACCACTCATCCTACCTTAAAACATACCAAAAGTCTCCTAGCAATTAGACATAGGAAGATTTAAGATGACTTAAAAAAACCCTAAACTTATGATGACTTAACCAAGTGTAGTACACACTCCCTCCCCATTAACCACTTAGACATATGGAAATTAAATGTAAATTTGCTGCTATTTTTAGTCATGTAGGTTTCCAATAAACCACTTGGTGGTGTTTCCCTTCAAGTTTATTTACTTGAATGAAGAGAAAAAGTCCTTTGATTACAATTAGAGAATACATTTGAGGCCTTGGTTGTGTAATTGGTGGACCATAGTCACATTTAACACTTGTTACAAAGTTTGGGAGTTAAAACATTAAGTAGATTTTATTTGTGATGGACACATTTGGATGGTAGTAACAATAACTTGCAATCTATCAAAGACATGATTACCTTATAACCTATGAAATTCTAGCAATGAAATTATAGATTAATCATAATGTCACCTTGGGATCACATCACCATGAAATAACTTTATCCAACATCCTTATGAGTGTAGGTACCACCAAATAGGTATTTGTCAGATTTGTCTTCCTCGAGCGAGGGAAATTCATGAAGGGAAGAGGAAAGTGGGACATGTAGTAGGTCTAAAAGAGGGAGATCAATTAGAGGTCAAAAGATTAGAAGAAAATTCTGTAAGCACATGGAATTTTTTCTTGCTGAAGGGGGGTCATGTTCTTATGATTATGAGAGCATAGGTGATGTCGAGGTGCCCTTGAGGTACAAACATCTATGGAAACAATGGATACCCAAGGAACTTCCTCCAATAAACGCTAATTTTTGTGTCAATGAGAGGATATATCACATAACACCATCATCATTACATGGTTTGGGCCTATTTTGCATGGATGGCATAAAGGTCTGTTACAACAAATTTACTGAATTGATGAAGTATGTTAGACCCTATTACATTTACAAAGATTGGATGTAGCTGGTTCGATATACATGAAGTATGCGTAGGTATGCACTGTCAGCAAATTATATACAGCTAAAAGATAAGGATCAAAATAAAGGAGTGGCTATGTACATTGACAAAAGTCCAAAAGCATCGGGGAATATTGCAGGGTTTATAAATAGTACATGACCTGGGTCAACAAATAAGCAACCCAATTGCATATTCAAGGTGCACGAGGGAAACCGTGTATTCGTATGTGCGATAAAATCAATAACTGCAAGGGAAGAGTTGCTAATTGATTACAATTTGAATTGCTTAGTTACAAAAAAGTTACTAAATGGGTGGTACATACTATGTACCATTTTACCCAACCTCCAATTAGTGAGTCCAATATACCATTTTGTTCTTTTTTTTTTGTAATTCTAATGGTTTCATTTCGGTAATGCTTTTTTATATTTAATTTTTATCACAGTGGGACATTGATCATACAAGGAATTCTTCGGCCCAAAGAACAGATCGAGATGCATCTTCAAGCGCTTCTACATGACAATTTTACTTCATTGTAATTGTACAAATTAGATATGAGCAAATTTTTTATTATTATGTTTTTTTCATAAGTTTATTGGGTTAATTTTGATAATATTTTTAATATTCTTGTTGCAGTCGACTGATCGGGGAAAGGAACCAGCAATAGACGGGAGCATCCCTAGGGAGGTGTAGTTAATATTATGTGATGATGACATCACTTATTCAGCAAACCCTCTCGATATGATAAGGAAGACACACAAAAAATGCAATGAAGAAATCCTTAAGTTGTTATTCATAGTGCCTCAAAAAGATGAGATAAGAGAAAGAGTTAAAATATTAACTGAGAGAGCACAAAACTTGCAAGTAAGTTGTCATGAGGTCTTTAATTATAACATAAGTTCATTCATGGTTTTATATTTTGTACTCTTTTATGTCATGAACTAATATATGTGTTGTTTTTATAGGATTTTTTGCATCCTCATGATGCTCCTAGCCATTATCAGGGTAATGCAAGTGTTACCCAAGGAGTAGGGGTTAGTACAAGTGTCCATCCTGATCTTCCTGTGCATACATCACAACATCTGACATCATCTGTTCCTATATTGTCATCTGAAATGTCGGCAACACATACCATGCAGGCATATGTTGCTGCACCCTCTAGCAGCGAACACATGCTAGAACATGTGTCAGGACATGTACCTGGGGATGCAGAGGCCACTAGTACTGGTGATATTTTAGTAGCATTTCCTGGATCTTCCTGTATTTCTAGTACGGGAACATTTCCAGTCACATTTGTGGTGACCGACGATTTGTTCCCATAAAGATAGAGAAGGTCCTAGGTACTTTAAAATGTTTTAATTATTATTATATATAATCCAATTGAAATTTACTTATTGATCACTCTTTTTAGGCTATTGATCCTATGATCATTTTGTAGGAAATGATATTTTTTATAAACATCTAAGTGATATTATATTGGAGCTCTTCAGGCCCACCATACGTATGCGGTGGAATGCCCAAAATCAAGATTTAAAAGATGTGCTCATTAACCATTTAGTTGTGTTGTTCAGTGATAAAACATTCAACTGAACCAAGGTCCTTAAGAAATCTGGTACCTATCTAAAGTATGTGAGGGACCAATATAGCTTACATTTAGAGAAGAACAAAAATTACGAGCATCCCCCCATGATTTTGGAGAGGGAGTGGAAGGACCTGGTGTCAGATGGAAAGGAGAAGGCTGAAAAGAAAAAAGGAAAGACACAACCGGGCCAAGGAAGGCATGTGATACTATCAACAATGTAATTATATACTGATTACTCTTTCTTTTTACATAATCTAACGTATTTCAAACTTTTCATAGGCTGCCCAAAACATCAAAGGAAAAAAAGGCAAGACTTGAAAAACACGGGCAGCACAAACTTGGCTCTAATGGTTATATGAAATTAGCCACATGAATTGTAAGTATCAATAAATGAAATATTACATCCAAATAATAAATTGCAAACAATTTTGGTTTTATCACACCATAGAAGCAAAATTCATGATCTTATGCAAAAATGCAGGGCTCTAAATTCAACAGAGTTCCCATAGAAGATGACTTGAAGATTTCCTTCCAGCAAGGCTATGGAATTGTGGCTGAATGCCTAAGAGTCTTGACTGGGAAAACACAATCTTCCACTGCATCTAACACATAGGTAAATAAACTCAATAAAGTTTATTTAAAATTGAATACTTGTGCAATCTATTCAATATTAATTTCCACCATAAAGTAATTACATGCCTGTTTGTTTCAAATAGGAAAGCAATGATAATACTGCACATGACATTGGAATGCAGCCTGGTGAGGGTGGAGTACAACCTATAGATGAAGGTCATGGTGTGCATCCCAGTACTGGATGTATTCATGTGCTATACAAAACGTAGTATGGATTAATACAATTAAACATCTTTAATTTCATTTGGTGTATTAATTAATGTAACCTTTCATGTTTCAACTTTAGAGCATGTAGAGCATGATCAACATGTTGAGCATGATTTGGCTAGAGAAGATCAGGAACATGATGTGGCCCCATCAGGTAAAGAGGACCACTCTAATGTTCTTTTAAACATATTTAATTGCAATTGGTGTATTAATTAATGTAACCTTTCGTGTTTCAACTTTAGAGCATGTAGAGCATGATCAACGTGTTGAGCATGATCAGGCTAGAGAAGATTGGGAACATGATGTGGCCCCATCAAGTAAACAGGACCACTCTAATGTCCTTTTAAACATATTTAATTTCAATTGGTGTATTAATTAATGTAACCTTTCGTATTTCAACTGTAGATCAAGATTTAGAGGGTGTTCAACATGTTGAGCATAAGTCTATAAGAGAAGTTTAGGAACATGATGTGGACCCATCAGGTAAAGATAACCACTCTAATGTTCTTTTAATTAATGAAATACTTGTAACAATAATAATAAAACATATCAATTTAACATTTCTTTGTTATTGCAGCAAACCCCCTTGCAGCGGTGTCCATGTCGTGAGCACACGACTAGGCTTACATTAAAATCATGAGCAGGGGGCAGAACAACTAAAGGGGGGACAGATGATTTAGAAAATGATACTCCACTTCAAAATTTTTTATCTTTAAAAAAGAAACAAAAAAAAAAGTGATTGTAATCATATCATGACAACCATATTTTTGATAATATGTAAAAACTGAAAGAATGAATGTGAATATGTTAATGAATGAATGTTATATGTTAATGAATGAATTTCATATTTTATTAATGGATGAATGAATGAATGTTATATGTTATTAATGGATGAATGAATGATTAATGTTATATAATCGAGTATGGGGAATTGAGAGTGATGTGAGGGGGGGAGGGGCCCAATGATCTTCCACCGTCATGTCGTTGGCCCTATTAAGTAGATAATATTAAACTATTCTTGAAACAAAGAGAAGCTCAATAAGGTAATTCACTTTTCAATATAAGAAATTCATTGTTTGAAGCATCAAACCAATATGCAAAGATGAAAGAAAGTGCTAACTTTTCACTATGGTGGCAGAAAAATTATTCTTTATACCCGGAATACATGCTCTACATCATAATTTGAAGTTGTTTCCATTCCAATGTTCTGAGTTTAGTTTGTTTGTATGGATTTATATGAATACCACATTGTGTTGTGTGTGGATTTGGTTTCAAAGCTATGTTTCTTTTGTTTTTAGTGGTGACATAACTCTAAAATTTGACTTTTATGCATAACAGGTTAGTTGAAAAATTGACAACTCTGAAGGGTTTAAAGGCTCGATTGATATAGATAAATGGATATTTGGATCTTGTTGTTGATGGGAGGCTTCCACTTAACCATGAAATTTTGTACCATCTGCAAGTATGCAAAAATTTCTCTACTTACATTCATTCTTGATCATAAATGTTCTAAATGATATTAATGCTTTAAACTTAAGATTCATTTCATTTTTATAATGATCAAAATGTTATACTTTGCTATACATTCAAGCATTCTCTTGCCCCCTACCCTTTTCTCTATCCCCCCTCCTTTTAAGAATTTTCTTTGTCATAAAAGATTCACTTTTCTGTCTCATTTACACAAATTTATCTGAAGCTCTAGGAATGAATAAAGATATGTAAAAGAAGATGGATTATGTCTAAACAACAACTTTCCATCTTATAGCTTATTAAATCCTTAATATTTGAATATTTTAGAGCTTGAATAATGCTTTTATATGCATGTGTAGCAATAAGGGAGCATTCATATTTTTCAGAATTGCATTGAGGAAATTGTTTTCTCTTATACCTACCCTCGGCTAGACATAGAGATATCTAATATTGGTTTTCGGGTTTTTCTGTAAGTAGTTAATTTCACAGAGGAAGACTAAAATCTTCTTAATGTCCTATCGAGTGTGAAAGCATATGAATCACTTGTTGAAGGCACCATTTTGTATTCATCCAAAAACTAGTTTGTTCTTTTTTTTATGTTTCTTGCATGTGTTTTTTTTAGGCTCTAGAGATGTAGCTCGGCTCTTTCCTTTGCACTTTTCATCTATTTTGATGATTACAGTAGTTTGTCCTCGTATTTTTTATGTAGATCTATTTGTAACTTTATTTTCTACCAATCAATTTGCAAACCAGTCACATATTAAGGACCATTTCACTAACTTGTATTCATCCATTACTTCATATGTTGCATGTTGTGTATGTGTGCCAATAAATCCTAATGATTGCTAGAACTTTAATCCTACAAGTGTACCCACTCTTTCTCAAGTAAAAGTCTTACCTTATTTTATAGTGCTTTAAATGGTTAATTGAAGGTGCTTCTTTAGATCTAAGATAGTTGAACCCTGGATTAAAATATGGTATTAGATGGGCAGTATAATGATAAAACTGAGGTCCATTGAACACAAGCTCTGTTCTCTTGACACTACTCAACATTTTCCCTACACATTTTCTCTTCAATCCAGACGTTTCTTAACTCCTTCCCTTGTTATCCCTTGGTTGTTCTTAAGTGTAAAGATTTTTCTATGCATCTTGCAGTTTGTATGTATGATTAGTCATCTCTTATGAAGCATGGATAACCTTTCATGGAATTGTTGTTATGATTAGACAATTTCCATTGTAAGAATAATCATTTAATTTGTATGGAAGTGAGTCTTTTTCATATTATTTGACTCGGTATTGTAAACTTGTCTTTGCGGGATTCTCTAGGGGGAACAATAGAACTGTGATGATAGGTAGAGTTGTAAAACACCATAAATCATTTGGCATTATCAATATATTACTTATAGAATACTTTATGCAAGTAAAATGGAATGTGCAATGACAATTGGTCTCGAATTCAAATCTGAAAATAAGTACATTACACAAGAAGATGGTATCTATTCTATGATTTAAAGAACCCCAAAATAAGAAAATTCATAGGTTTCATCTATTTACTTGCTCTTAAACACTTATTTAATCAGCGATACCCTTAGAATGTCTTATTGATAACCAGCAGTGTTCAAAACTCCTGAAGAGGTCAGATCCGTGTGACATTGGATATGTCTCACCAACAGAAGTCATCGACAAGACATGGACTATCGAAGTGAGTTTTCTATCTTGTGTTGATGATTGATCTCTCACCAATGGGTTGGCTACGGTGGTCATCGCCAAGAGTCTTCATGATGACATGGTGTAGGTCTATTTAAAACTCCTGAAGAGGTCATATCATTGTGACATTGGATCTGTCTTGCAGACGGAAGTCATCACAAGACATGGACTATCAGAGTGAGTTTTCTATCCTATTCCAATGATTGATCTCTCACCGATGGGTTGGCTTCGGTGATCATCGCCAAGAGTCTCTGCGATGACATGGTGTAGTTCTATTTAAAACTCCTACAAAGGTCAGATTAGTGTGACATTGGATTTGTCTTGCCAACGGAAGTCATCGACAAGACATGGACTATTGAAGTTAGTTTTCTATCCTGTGTCATTGATTGATCTCTCACCGATGGGTTGGCTATAATGGTCATCGCCAAGAGTCTCTGAGATGACATGGTGTAGGTCTATTTAAAACTCCTAAAGAGGTCAGATCGGTGTGACATTGGACTATCGAAGTCATCGGCAAGACATGGACTATCGAAGTGAGTTTTCTATCTTGTTCCAATGATTGATCTCTCACCGATGGGTTGGCTTCGGTGGTCATCGCCAAGAGTCTCCATGATGACATGGTGTAGGTCTATTTAAAACTCCTGCAGAGGTCAGATTGATGTGACATTGGATCTATCTTGCCGATGGAAGTCATCGGCAAGACATGGACTATCGGAGTGAGTTTTCTATCCTGTACCGATGATTGATCTCTCGTCAATGGGTTGGCTTCGGTGGTCATCACCAAGAGTCTCTATGATGGTACATTTCAATGAATTTTTTTTTAAAATTGCATTGTTTTGTCACAATTTTAACAAAGGAAACCGATGAATCACTGAAAAGGTTCGATGAAGTTGCTATAGCTGCGATGAATGCTTCGTCGTAAATACTTTCCCATTTCATCAAAATGGCGATGAACTTCTGGTGTTGTTTTGATGCTTTGGAAGAGCCATTGCAATTGTGTTTTGGTTATAATTCATCGGTGGATACACAAAGTTGTCATAGAGCCATTTTATGATGTCAACAACTGACGAATCTAGGCCACTATTTCGACATTTAATTCTTCATTTGAATTTTGACAAAAAAGTAGCGACAAAATTATTTCATTAGTTCATCAGTTGTCCAACAAAGGTTTTTCACAAGACCAACGAATGTTTGTCAAAAAATGGAGTCAAATTTAGTAGTGTTGAGGAATATTTAAAGGATATTCCACCTCAAATTTGGAGCAATGGAGAAGGTATGATAGCATTTGAAAATTTTCTAGTTGGAGTATCATGGTTATCTAGAAAAAAAATAGAATTTTAGGTATGTGTCACATTCCCTAAATTTCAATACTATTAGGCTTAAGGATGCTTTAAGAATGGTGTCTTTCCTTCTCATAAATGCATATGGACCAAATAATATTAGGGATAGATCTAGGACCTATGAAGAATTAAAAAAAAGGGCAATTGTGTCAAGGAGATAATTAGATTATTGGGGGAGATTTTAACACCACTATTTGAGTGGAAGAGGAGAAGGGTGGTAAAACACCCTTTACTATTGGTGCAATGGAATTTAGGAATCTATGTAGGGAGGTAGGTTTGGTTGATATTCCCTGAATTTTGGATGTTTCACTTGGAGAAATAGAAGGGTGAAAGAAAATATTTAGTGATTTGTGGTTTCTTCTAACTAATTGATTTCTCCTTTACTATTTAGTTCAAGAGTTATTTATTTATTGGGATTTGATCTCTAGAAAATTCAATTGATAATTAACAATGGTAAAAATCCTTTGGGATGCCCTTTCAAGGTGGAGTCATCTTGGTATGAACACTCAAATTTTTAAGAATCACTTACAAAATGGTGGGAGGTGGAAGCAAGGGGGTACAAGAGGCATATAATGCAAATACAAACTTGTTGAAGATAGGAAACAGATTATGGCTTAGAATAGAGACATAATGCGAAATTATTTGAAAAGAAAATTTTGGTTGAAACAACTATGTTGTTGATTGAAAATGAAATTGCAAACAATGGATTGATTGAGGAATTAATAAAAAAAGAAAATATCATTTTGGAAGAGCGCACAAAATTTTTGAGGATGGAGGAAATTTTTTGGAAACAAAAATTAAGATTTAAATCAATATAGGGAGATAATAATAAAAAAAAAAATTATTTAGCCACAAATATTAGAACACAAAGAAACATAAATGTTAATATCCTTTTTCCTTTTAGGAATATTTTGGAAGATATGGAATCCATAAGAAAATGAGTTAATTTTTTTAAAGAGCTTCTAGCTTCTAGTGTCAAAAATTACATACCCTACAATTTCTCACATCATTTCATCACTTTGGCCCTATGATATAGTTCACACTTCAATTAAAAAATGTTGACATTTAAATATGATATTTTTGACAACTTCATGATATTCCCATCCTTCTAAATATGAATTTCCTAAGATGGGAGTGTTACACATAGACATCTATGTGACACACTAACATCCCTCAAAAATTTGTGGGATCAATGGTTGTTGGAGAATTCACTTCATGTTGAAAAATCAAGTAATGCTCATGCATGCAGTTAGGTTGAACAAAACTATTTTGACTTGCCATTTTTGAAAAATGAAATTAATTATTGGTGCTCTAACATTGAAATCTACAACTCTTGAATAAAATTTGCTTTTCTTGTAGCCAACAAGATCTATCATATTGTACATATCATTTTCTTGAGGATTTTTTATCATTACCTTTATGGTATTGCAAAGAAAAATAATCTTGAAGTAAAAACATCCTTCTTGGGGGTTTTGCATAAACTTCCAAGTGATCTTGTTTTAATATTCTTATTCCATTTCTCATTATTCTATCATTTTATGCTTTCATTTGAATATTTTAAGTGTTAGCATAGTGTATTTGGCATTTTCTATATCATAGGACTTAGTTATATTTCATTTTGAAGAATTTACATCTTTATATTTTCAATATTATTCAAAAATATTGGTTGTCATGGAGGTTGAAAGACCAAAATGGGGGTTTGACTAAGGAAAGCTCCTTAAACAACCACCCAAAAAATATTTTTCTTTTATTTTCTTTATGTGTAGCTTTTCTTTGGAAGAAGAAACATAATCTGGTGATATTTTTTCTTATTCTTCTTAGCATTTCATTTTTAACTTGGATATTTAGAGGGCTAGTTTCATTGTTGTTCTATCATTTTGAATATTTTATGTATTGTGTAAACTCATTATTTTAATTATGCACATAAAAGAACCAATTTTGGATCATACTATACTTTCTATCATGTATTTGGAATGGAAAATAATGTGACATGAGGACATCTACATAATGCATTGGTGTATGAGGTAGAGATTTCTAGAAAGTATAGTATGATCCAAAATTGGTGCTATCATGTATTTGGATCATACTATACTTTCTAGAAAGTATAGTATGATCCTATAGATGATATTGTAAATTTGTACTATTTTAGTGGTATAATAACAACAAATTCATCCTACATAATCTATAGTATTTTCTCTCAAGGAACATTAACATTTCTTTGTAAGATTTAAATTTTATACACTACATTTTGGTGAACTTGCCTCTTTAACATGAAAACATTTTTATCTTCTACAAATAAAAAAACAAAAAATATTTAAAAAGGTACTTTTCCCTTACTATATGAATAGTAGTGTAGGTTGTGTGAACATGTAAACTCTTTTATGATTTTTACAACCCAATCTCTCCATTTAGGTAACACATTTTAGAGAAGCTTTCATATCTATAACAAGGCACAATCAATATCTTTCACAATACCAATATACACTTGCCCTCACTTTTCTAGTGAACAGTTTACCTTTCACAATACCAATATACACTCGCCCTCACTTTTCTAGTGAACAATTTACCACTTACACTATTTTATCTGACTACAAATTCCAACAAATGTTTGGTGACATATCGACAAAATATTGTCAACTTATCGATGCAACACTGATTTAAATTTTGTTGTTGGATTTTTGTCGCTTTAACGACCAATTTTTATACATCAAAAGCATGACCCAACATTGTCATTCAGTGCCAAAAAAAATGTTGACGGTTTCCGTCACAAAATCAATGTAACTTTGTCCATCTATCGACGCAAAAAATCACAAAATGTTGCAGAACACCCATTTGAAATTGTCAAAAAAACAACAAACGTTCGTCCATTTTTTGACAAGGTGGAGCAAACCGTTGTTGCCATTACGATGAAAACTACACCATGTGTACAACAACCTCATTGCAAATTTTTGTGGTTCATTAAGCTATGTTCATCGAAATTGTGACGAAACCCTACAATTTTTTTAAAAAAATTATTGAAAAGTGCATTACCTTATTGAGCTTATCTCTATTTTGAGAATAGGTTAATATTCTCTACTTAACAAGGCCAACCACATGACAGTGGAAGCTCATTTGGCCCCTCCCCCCCCTCACATCACTCTCAATTCCCCATACCTAATCATATAACATTAATCATTCATTCATCCATTAATAACATATAGCATTCATTCATTCATCCATTAATAACATATAACATTCATTCATTAACATATTCACATTCATTCATTAACATATAACATTCATTCTTTAGTTTTTACATATTATAAAAAATATGGTTGTCAAAAATATCAGTTTTTAACATTCATTAACATATTATCAAAAATATGGTTGTCATAATATGATTACAATCACTTTTTTTTGTTTCTTTTTGGTAGCTAGAAAAAGAAAAAGTGGAGTATTGCTTTCTAAATCATTTGTCCCCCCTTCATTTGTTCTTCCCTCTTCTCATGATCTTAATGTATGCCTAGTCGTTTACTCATGACATGGAGGCCGCTGCAAGGGGGGTCTACTGCAATAAAAAAGAAATATTAAATTGATATGTTTTATTATTATTGTTACAAGTATTTCATTAATTAAAAGAACATTAGAGTGGTGCTCTTTACCTGATGGGCCACATCATGTTCCTAATCTTGTAATATAGTCTCATGCTCAACACGTTGATCACGCTCTACATGTTCTAAAGTTGAAACATGAAAGGTTACATTAATCAATACACCAATTGCAATTAAATATGTTTAAAAGAACATTAGAGTGGTCCTCTTTACCTGATGGGGCCACATCATATTCCTGATCTTGTCTAGCCTAATCATGCTCAACATGTTGATCATGCTCTACATGCTCTAAAGATGAAATACAAAAGGTTACATTAATTAATACACCAATTACAATTAAAAAATGTTTAATTGTATTAATCCATACTGTGTTTTGTATAGCACATGAATACATCCAATACTAGGAGGCACACCATGACCTTCATCTGTAGGTTGTGCTCCACCCTCACGAGATTGCATCCCAATGTCATGTGCAATATTATCATTGCTTTCCTGTTTAAAATAAATAGGCACATAATTATTTTATGGTGGAAATTAATATTGAATAGATTGCACAAGTATTAAATTTTAAATAAACTTCATTGAGTTTATTTACCTGCGTGTTGAATGCAGTGGATGCTTGTGTTTTCCCAGTCAAGATTCTTAGGCATTCAACCACGACTCCATAGCCTTGCTAGAAGGAAATCTTCAGGTCCTCTTCTGTGGGCACTCTGTTGAATTCAAAGCATTGCATTTTTGCATAAGATCATGAATTTTGCTTCTATGGTGTGATAAAACCAAAATTATTTGCAATTTATTATTTGGATACAATATTTCATTTATTGATACTTACAATTCATGCGGCTAATTTCATATAACCACCAGAGCCAATTTTGTGTTGCCTGTGTTTTTTTAGTCTTGTCTTTGTTTCCTTCGATGTGTCGAACATCCTATGAAAAGTTTGAAATATGTTAGATTATGTAAAAATAAAGAGTAATTAGTATATAATTACATTGTTGATAGTATCACATACCTTCCTTGGCCCAATGGTGTCTTTCCTTTTTTCTTTTCAGCCTTCTCCTTTCCATCCAACACCAGGTCCTTCCACTCCCTCTTTGGAATCATGGGGGGACGCTCATACTTTTTTTTATTCTCTAAATGTGACCTATATTGGTCCCTCACATACTTTCGATAGGTACCAGCTTTCTTAAGGACCTTGGTTCAGTTGAATGTGTTATTACCGAACAACAACTAAATGGTTAATGAGCTCATCTTTGAAATCTTGATTTTGGGAATTCCACTGTGTACCTATGGTGGGCCTGAACATCTCCAATGTAATATCATTTAGATGTTTATAAAAAACATCATTTCATGCAAAATGATCATGGGATCATTAGTCTAAAAAGAGTGATCAATAAGTAAATTTTAATTGGATTATATATAATAATAATTAAAACATTTTAAAGTACTTGGGACCTTGTCTATCTTTATGGGAATGAAATCCTTGGTCACCACAAATGTGACCAGAAATGTTCTCATACTAGTAATACAGGAAGATCCAAGAAATGCTGCTAAAACATCACTAGTACTAGTGGCCTCTACATCCCCAGGTACATGTCCTAACGCATGTTCTGGCATGTGTTTGCTACCAAAGGGTGCACTACCTGATGCATGCATGCTATGTTTGTTGACATTTTAGTCAACAATATAGGCACGGATGATGGGGTTGGATGATGTAATGTATGCACAAGAAGATTAGGATCAACACTTGTACCAACCCCTACTCCCCAAGCAGCACCTGCAGTACCCTGATCATGGCCAGCAGCATCATGAGGACGTAAAAAATTATGTAAAAACAACACATATTTTAGTTCATGACATAAAAGAGTAAAAAATATAAAACCATGAATGAACTTATGTTATAATTAAAGATCGCATGACAACTGACTTGCAAGTTTCGTGCTCTCTCAAACAATATTTTAACCCTTTCTCTTATCTCATATGTGATGTCATCATCTCATAATATCCAAAGGGTTTGCGGAATATGTGATTCCATCATCTCATAATAGTGATTGCACCTCCCTATGGATGCTTTCCTCTACTACTGGTGCCTTTCCTCGATCATCTGACTACGAAAAGAATATTAAAAACATTATTGAAATTGACCAAATAAACTTATGAAAAAAACATAATAATAAAACATTTTTCCTGTATCTAATTTGTACAATTACAATGAGGTAAACCTATCGGGTAGAAGTGCCTAAAGATGCATCATGATCTATTCTCTGGGTCGAAGCCTTCGCCCTATGATCAATGTCCTGCTGTGACAAAAATTAAATATAAAAAAACATTACTGAAATGAAACCAATAGACTTATGAAAAAAATAATAATAATAAAATGGTATACTGGAGTCATTAATTGGAGGTTGGGTAAAATAGTATATAGTACTTACCACCCCAATAGTAACTGTGTTTGTATCTATGTGATTCAAATTGAAATCGATTAGCAACTCTTCCCTTGCAATTATTGATTTTATCACACATATGAATACATGATTTCCCTTGTGCGCCTCGAATATGCAATTAGGTTGCTTATTTGTTGACCCAGGTCATGTACTATTTATAAATCTTCAAATATTCCCTAATTCTTTTGGCCTTCCATCAATGTACATAGCCACTCCTTTATTTTGATCCTTATCTTTTAGTTGTATATAATTTGCTGACAGTGCATACCTAAGCATACTTCATGTATATCGAACCAGCTACATCCAATCTTTGTAACTGTAACAGGGTCTGACATACTCCATCAATTCAGTAACTTTGTTGTAACATAATTTTATGTCATCCATGCAAAATAGGCCCAAACCATGTAACATGATGATGGTCCTATGCAATATATCCTCTTGTTGACACAAAAATCAATGTTTATTGGAGGAAGTTCCTTGGTTACCCATTGTTTCCGTAGATGTTTGTACCTCAAGGGCACCTGGATGTCACCTATGCTCTCATCATCATAAGAACATGACCCCCCTTCAACGAGAAAAAATTGCATACGTTTACGAAATTTTCTTCTAATCTTTTGACCTCTAGTTGATCTCCCTCTTTTAGACCTACTACATGTCTCACTTTCCTCTTCTCTTCTTGAATTCCCCTCGCTTGAGGAAGATAGATCTAAAAAATACCTATTTGGTGGTACCTGTACTCATAAGGATGTTGGATGAAGTTCTTTCATGGTGATGTGATCCCAAGGTATGGGGTTGGAGGATTAAAAACCAAGGTTGTCACTACTAGTTAAATGCATGTGGAGGTAACAATAGTTGTGAATGTACATCAATAAACCTTGTAACAGTATGATGATCAGAGATCACTTGGTAAGCATGGGAATAGTTTGTAGGGTCACCAACCTTGTGTTTTGAAGCCTTGGGTTTTGGGAACATTTGCTATTACTTTTTGTACTTATCTATGAAATTTTTTGGATCACCTTCCTCGAAGACAATAGTCCCTCTAAGGTAGTACTGGTGTCTGGTTAATTAGTCTATGAAATTTTTTGGACCATCTTTGATGTGAAATAGCCCCTCATGCAACCATCCTTTCAGTCTATTTCTAAATGGGCAGACCCCTTACCTTTAATGATTAAGCTCCACAGGTTTCTACCCCTATGGTTTTTTGGGTCCCCCAAATAAAATAATAAAAGATGAGCCCTACTCAGAAGAACCCCAAAATGTATCAGAGTTTCTTTCTTTCTTAAGAATCCAGTTAAAGAGGCTAATTGGGTCCCTCCCTATCCAACATGCCTTCACCATTTTCCAGACACCCACAACATCTTCAAACAATTTATACTCTTCTAGAACTTGAAAAAAAAGGTCCACTTTCATTAGTGTTCTCTTTCGGGCTTTCCCTAGTGCTGGCATATGTACTGAACTCTTTTGGAGATTTGGTTGAGTTAGTGAAATATTCAGAAGTTTTTAATGGCTCCTTGTCTTTTTTTCATCTCTGGTACTAGTGCAGGAGCACCTTGGCATAATTAAGCCTCTATGAAGCAATGTTTTGAAATTTGATTCAATTTTATTGTTCCTTCTTTGTAAATCATGTTATTAGAGTCATGTTTCATATATTTGAGGTCATGTTGAGGTCATTTGGTGTTTATTAAGTCCAAAAGTGCAAAAATGAAAACAATGTAAAAAGTTGTCAACTTAATCAAAAAGGAAATATTAAGAGATGAAGAGTCATTAGGGTCAGTTAGAGGTAGTTAGAAGGCTAAAATTCAATTGCTTTTCCTTTAAAAAGGCTCTTGTATCTTTTAGAACTTCGAGGGTGGTTGAATAAAGAATAAGTTCAAGGAAAATCTCTAATTTTTAATCATTTTTCTTCATAAATCCTACATTTTGAGGCATTGTATGGCCTTGAAGGAATGGTAGAATGGTTGAATATGGTAATAATCTCAATCACCTTCATGTTACATCAAATTTCATGCATTTTAGTTAAGATTTGTGTGAGTTATTGTGGATTTACTTCAGACTGCTAAAACCCTCAATTAGGGTAAGCAAAGACAAAAATAATTATGTTTCTCCTTTATTAATTGGTGGAATCTTTTAGTTTCTTGTGAGATTATCCTACTATGAATTTTATTTCATGTTTTAGTGGATTTAGGAAAAAATCATAAAGATAAGATGCGAGGGAATGAAGTTTCTTGACTAAAAAATTGTGTGTATAGTCTGTGAATAGAGTAATTATGAAGGTTAAGCCCTTAGGGTTTTTTGAAAATACTTTGTAAATGGACTTTGATGCTTTGAATAGCATATACCATTCAAACTAAACATGTCCCAAGCACTAGACAAGTGTACTTTGGTCAGGAGTTAGTAAAGCAACAAACCCTTATGCAAATCAGGCCTAATTAGGCCTAAATCTGTCTAAGACAACAATATTTGAAGCTTGTGTTGTAAAAGCTTTGATACCCATTTTTAATATGTTTTAGATCTATAAGGAGGGAATTGAAAAGAGTGGATATACTTGTGTAATAATGCTTATATTGTGAATGAATCCCTAACAAATAGGTTGGCAAAGCTACAAGCGTTGCAAACAGGGTATGAAGGAACCAGTGACAGTAAGAACTTTAAGGGCTTTTGATGATTAAGTGTGAGTTCTTGGTTGTTTTGGTTAAGATATTACCAAGGTATAATTTGATCTCATTTGATATAAGGTTTGGTGTAAGCATGAAGTTAAAAATTCCATTACTTTGACTGATCTGTCTAATAATAGCCATGTTTTGGAGACTAAAATGAAAGTACAGTATATGATTTTGTTAAATTGTCAAGAATAAAGGATGGGAGATGGTTTAAATTTGTTTGAAGTGAAATGGAATGAAATTGTGTGGTCTATATTAGCATAAATATTGTTTTGGGTTAGATTACTTTATGTTGAGTTAAAATTGTGAAGTTTAGGACAATCATAAAGAGAGTTAATGGTAAAATGAAAGGGAAGATTGGGTAATTGTTTTTTTTTATCAATATGAAATTTACTAAGGTGTTGGAAGGTCTGGTAATGGTTTGGAACTATAAAGAAAAAGTTGAGTGTTTGTGTTGAATTTTGTGAAGGGAAATATAGTTGAATAAGTGTGTCAAAAGAAGAAAAGTTCAAGATTGTTTGTGACTTGTCAAATGAGATTGTGTGAGTTTGTTTCCTTCCTCTGACTCTACATCATGTACTTCTATACGTTCTCTTATGGACAAGCATTAGAAATTTTTCATTGCACTCATAGACCATGTATTGTTTTCAGTCCCTTTGATCATTTGTGGACCTCAATATGTAAATTTATTTCATCAAAGTTTAGAAATTTGAACCCTAGTGAACTTCATGTACCGTTATGTGATGGGAATTCCTTTCAATCTTATAGTAGAAAAAATATGCTAAGATAGATACAAAAACTACAGTTCAGAGACCAAAAATGGCCACCCAACGAATTGAACATCTCAAAGCTTGGTTGTTCAAACTAACCAAACACCAGTACTAGGTAGTACTTGGGTTTGTCAATGGGACATTGGCTTGATTTGACCAAAATATAGCATGCAACACCTCAATGGGAACAAAAAGAGTCTAAACCATTGTACTTGCAACAAGATTTCTAAATGTGGGGGAAAAACCACTTACAGTCATTGTCCCTTGGTCAATTTTCCCTTTCTGAGTGCCCTCACCTCTCGCTCTAGCTTTCCTCCTACCAAATGGTTCCTAGTCTTCCTCCTCAACTCAATGGCCTTGCAACACTCGTCCAGTGAAGTCCCACAACTCTCCTCTTAGGGGCTAGATGCAGTGGTTCTTGGTGCAACTCTCTAGTTAGGGTCTTAGTGCAGTATGCTATGTCGTACTCCTATGCGCACGGGGCCAAAATTCAAAATATATAGTTTATATATATGCTATGTCAACATATAGTTTATATACAAAATATAATTTTTGTATGGTGGCTTGTTGAGCTTATATAGTTGGTTTTCTCTTTCTTTATAATTTTCGATGATTTATTTCCTATGACATGATTGAATATTATCTATAGTCCTAGTGATTGTTAAAAATAATTATGATATGTGATGTTTAATCATGATGGATGTCTAAGAATCATCAATTGAAATACTACTTGACTAAAGATTGAGCTATCTGATATTTTGTCATTTAAACATCATGGAAGAAATGCTTGTGATCAATGTCTTAAAAAATGTATCCTACAAAGTTTCTTTTTCCTATTTTTTTTTATCCTATTCTTGTTATGACTTATTTTTTTACATTGGTCTATTACAGTAATGGGGAGCATATCTAGTGAATCAATTCTTTCAATCTCTTTGATTCTTATCCTTATGCATAATGAGTTTTCTTCTATCCTATGATTCATTGATTGTTGGTTTAAAACACTCATTACAACTAACATGGATATGAATTATGATGTGGGTGTGAGAAGGGATTATTGAATATGAAGGAATGGTTTAGGAAAGTACTCCTTAATCCAAATGAGTCATTTTCTTGTCATGGAATGTGTTAAGAGACTTTAAAATTAATATATTCAATCTAGTTAATATTGACACATCTAAAGCATGCCAAAGGAACTTCGGAGATATGCTATGACATAAAGAATATTGTTAAGGTGATGTCAAGTCTTGATCCATTAGGGTAGGAAAAAATAGATGCGTTGATGCAAAAGGTTCCATTCAACTTGGAGGAAATGGATAATTACCTAAGGGGCTAATGTGAGATTGGACCTAGTTTATATTATGATACAAATAGCTTGGGAAAAGGGATGATGAAATGGTTAAGTATGGGAAATTGTAGAGATAAATATAACACCAAGGGAAGAACACTAGAACTAATTTTAGCACTATGGATTAACCCAAAACTCAAAATTCCACTAAGAGGCATCCCTTACCTCTTAAATTAATTCCATAGGTGGGTTTATCCTCCAATATAGTGACATTAGTTAACTTATCATGTGAACTTCCACTATAAGTAGGATTACCATACACTTTCATAACATGAATGTGTGGTTTCAAAAGGTTTATACATTCTTGTGAATTTGAAAGAAAGGCATGTTTTGACTTTTCCAATAGGTGTTAGGGGTTAATTTGACTTTTTTTTAGCATTAGAGTGACAAACCTTGTGGTTTAGGTTCCATAAACAAAATATACTCATTTTTTTAGCTTCCTATTATCATCTTTATATTCAATGAGCTTTTTAAAGATCATCTAAATATTCATTGCTAATGAAAATGCACAAACTGATGTGTAATAGTTCCAAGGTGAGGCTCAGAGAGCCTTGTATTTTGAAACCATTAACCAAAGAAATGCTAAGAACAATATATGAAAGAGACGAAGAATAAGGCAACTTGTATTATTAGGAAGGACAAGATGCCTTTATATAGCATGACCTCATGTTTGAGTCTTGAAACCCTCCCATATCTTCAACACATGTGCCTATGCTAACCATGTCAAGTTTCACTTCATATAAGCACAAATTGAAAAAAATTCAATGTTGGCCCCATTCACATGTCACTATGCAAGGTCAACATGAGGAAACGCTAATTTTTTGGGAATGAAATAACCAAAGATATGATCAAATAATATCTAATCATAAATATTCATAGAGTAATTAGGATTTTATCATATGGAAATTTCTAGGAGAGCTACAATAGTTGTAACATCATGAATTAACAACATTAAAAAGTACATCATGAATTCATTGTGTAATGGCATAAAAATTAAAAACATCATGAATAAATTATGTAACCATATAAGTCAAATATAATTCTATCAAGAAATCAATATCAAATAGATAATATAATCGCATAACTCATGCATTTCAATGTCATTGATCTTCTTCTTCATCCAACTCTTTGTTTGTATCATCCAATCCAGATTCGACATTGTAAGGATTGGTCATATCATCGTCATCGTCATTGATATCAGTTTTGATAATGTCATCATCCACACAGATATCATCTTCATGAACATTAACTCCTACATCATCATGATCCAGTTCCTCTTCTTCAACATCTTTGTCAAGCACATCATCAACTAACTGTTGATCCTAATCATCATCTTCTAGTTCTTTGGTATCTTCTTCTTCCACCACATTATACTTTACCTACCTTCCTCTTGGATCATGTCCAACAAAAAATGACCAACCCAATTTACCTGGAACCTCTAAGTAAAATATCTGCTCACATTGGCTTGGAAGAACATAGGGCTCATTTCCAGCTCACTCGATCGACCTTGTATTAACCATGGTAAATCCATTATCATGTTCAATAAAAATTCTCTCAAGATCATTTCCATTCAATCGTAGTCTGTACCATTGGACGACGAACATAACTAATTTGAAGGACTTAAAGTCACACTCAATTATATCATCCAAAATTCCATAGTATCAATTTTCTAAGACTTCTGGATGTATGCCACTTCTAGATGAAACATTAGTCGCCTGAAAGACTGCAATTATCCCAGAATCACAAGTTTTCTTTGTGTCATCCAACTTTTTTATTCAAAATTTATGACCATTGCACCACATATCCTTATGGTATTTCACCTACAATATGTCAGACATGTAAAAATTATTGCATTGTTAGTTGATAAACATATTTATTCTTGGTCGAATGTATGCAAAGAAAAAATAACTCAACATATATATATATACATAAATATAATTGAAATAATTAAATAATATGGGTGATTAATATATTTATACGTACCTGTTTATCTCTTAAACCATATGCTAAATCAATTTCCCTTGGTGTAACATTGGAATCTCCATTACGATGAACTTCTTTAACCAATGAAGCCACACCTTCCCATGTTAATGTGCGACCGGATTGTTGATGTCGTTTAATCCAAACCATCATCCAATCAAGATTGTTTGTGACATACAAATGTAGTGCATCCCACTCTCGACCAACTGTATAAAAAAACTAAAATTCACAAACGACATATAATTAGTTAATTACCACGATATACAACCTTAATTTATAATTGATGTACCTGAAAACCTAACATCCCACTACCAATGATCTTATTATCTTTCGTTGTTGGATGAATTCAAATTAAAGGAGTATGCACAAAGAATGAATTATGACCCTGAAGGGTACATACACTCTTGTAAGAAAAATAAAAACCTTAGTGGATACACACATGTTCCTATACTGGGGGAAGATGTGTTTAAGAACAAAGAAGACAAAGAAGCAAAGGAGGTTATAAAAAATTTCATGAAGGAGATAGAGCAAAAAAAGCAAAGGTTTCAAGAAATGGATGATTCATCTGAAGAAGAATCTATGGGAGAAAATGAAGCATAATCACAATAGAGAAGAATCTCTTAGATGATGAATGATGAATATGAAGAACTCCCTAAAAAGGACTTACAAGTATCCAAGGAATTACGTGTAGATGAAGATGATAGGCTTATAGCCTATGAATCCTTTATTTTTGATAATGATTTTTCAAGTCAAGAGAATTTAAATATTTTTTATATAATTACAAAGGAAAAAGGTTGAGGGAATCCATCCCAAATATTACCCCTAAAAATGAATAGCAATTGATGAAAAGGTTGAAAGATGATATAGATAGTGAAGTGCAGAACATGACCCCTGAAAGGAGCAGACAGTTGTTACTTGAAGTTGGTGTATTAGTATTTCCTGGTTGGGATCTTAGTGCCTCTTTAATTTTTTATAGTTTTTTGCATAAAAAGGAAGGAGAATACAAGTTAAACATATAGGGTGTGAAGGAAATTTACATAGGGTCAAGATTCAATCCTGATGAAAATTCAATGTTGATATGGGAACTATTCCCACCTCACCAAAGGCCAAAGATCATCGATATCAAAAAATCCTTTGGACACATGATGACACTTAAAGTTGAGGAAACTGACCCTATGGCTTCAGCAGACATGGGCATAAGCATTGCCAAGTTCAACAAGGCACAAACAATACAGTTGATGAAAGAAAGAAATTATTAGAAAATGAAAAGTGAAAAATCAGATTTGGAAATTACTACCATGAAAGATGCCAGAATGAGGATCACCTCTGGAACTAATACAGAGTTGCAGAGTGAATATGAGAAGTTGCAAGAAGAACATCAACAGCTAGTAGAAAAGATGAAAGACCTTTAGTTTGACACTGTGGCAACAATGTTACACAAGAGATTTACAAGCCTGAAGATATTCCTTGATGATTTTTGGCATGTTCACAAAAAGAACTATGAATCCATTCTTGAGCATGGAGAGTGAAAAAAAATTGGGTACTAAGATACATGATATGTAACTACATGAGGGATTCGACACCAATTTCATCTTGACCATTGACACAATCATGCGAAAGCATGACAAATATGATGAAGAATTACACTCAGAAAATGCAGGTTTTGATGATACTATGAAGTTGGGATTACCCAAATTATGTGATAAGAACAAGTTTCTAAAGGAACAAGATGATTGGATGTGTTGGAACCAAAATTTTCACCTAAAATTCTATTAATTTTGTCATGTAAAATCAAGGGTCTCTCTTGTTATTCTCATAAAATTAATGTTTCTGCCATCCACAAAGTCAAATTATACTTTTACCGCCATACCACTGCCATACTTGAGTATACCATATATGCATTTCCTTTTACCTCCTTATGGCGGCCTCCAACAAAGTAACTCACAGTAGCATGGTAAGAGGATGGTAGTATATCGTATTACCGATGTATCATGGAGGGTTGATACCTATCCCGCGGTAGAGCGAGGTCATCATCAATACTAGCAAAAGGAACCACTATACTGTAGGGGGTCAGAGTAAGGCCCACGATAGAACAGTAAAGTAAGAATACACATAAGGGAGAACCGCTATACTGTGGGGGGTCAGAATAGAGCCGACGGTAAAGCAGTATATAAGATAAAATACTAAATAAACACTATAGTACCACTAAGGAAGACAAGGAAGTGCATGGTAGTGCAACATAATAAGGACAAGTAAATATTATGTACCATGGTACTACGGAGGAGTGAGGAGTGGCGTGTAGTAGCGCGATAATCAATTGTTGGAGCATTAAATGAAGGCCAGTCACATCAATCAACATCAAAATATGAAATTTAGCTCAATGTGAAGGATTTGAATGATGTAGAACTTATATGGAATTAATGCAATATGATATGAGAATTAAACCAAGTAGATTGTGAATTCGTTCACTCGTGGTAACAGAAGTTGAGTATAGGCGAGCTCAAGGTGTGACAGTCAAAAGAATTCTTCAAGACAAGCAATATTCTGGGTAAGTTCTATTCACCACACATTGAATTTTAAGCAATGGCACCTAAGAAAAAATAAGGACTAGAAAAGAAGAAAAATCCAATTAAGCTTCATTACAGTCGCCACTACTTGCACTACTACCTGCTTTAGTTGATAAAATTTATAAGGGGGTCTTTAAGGATTTATCTCAGGGGTGTAGAGACCTAATAATTCCACAGTTTGGGTGGAATCTGTATTGGTATTTTTATAATAATAGGAATGAAGAGGTCCTAGTATCGAACCCATGGACTCTTGACATGGGAAAATTGATAGCTCCTAATGTGTTTGTTGATATTGAGCTAACTAGAGCTCTAGCCAGTAGATATCATGCCCTATCAAAGGTTGTTAGGCTCCCAAATGGACAATGTCTAGTAGATATCTCCAAGGAGGCTATAATTAAGTGTTTTGACCTAAATAAGTAGGTTGTCACAGAGATGGATTTGGGTAGGCTAAAGCAGGAGTACAAGAGATTAAAAATGACTTATAGAATTGACTAACTTCCCCTGCACATGAAAAGGGGTTCCAAGAATAGAGTCCTTCCTATTCCATCTTCAAAAGTTGAACCCTTTCTAGTGTTTTATTTTTACACTTATTTCAAAAACACCTATTATGCATTATGCCAAATTCTTGGATTTGATGTTGAAGATAACATGTCAGTTGGATTGATGAGGATGGAAATGACTATCCAACACCTTGAGTCCAATGTGGAGTTTGATTTTTCTTCTATCATTGAGGAACAAATTCATGAAGGTCTATTACAGGTTAGGGAAGCTAAGGCCCCTATCACTTTCAAAAAGTATTCTCTACTGTTTCATCTAATTCTATTTCAAAATGAAACAAAATGGACTAAAAGGATGAAGTTGAGCACAAATGAAAATGGAGTTATGCTTCCAGTGCAAAATTGGTGCTATGTTTGGGATAGTAAGTGCCCTGAAGGTGACTTTATTGTGTTTAGAGATGACTTTTCCCTTAGACTAATTGATGCCCTTGGTTTTCCTGCACTGAGGTTACCATAATATTTAATGGAAGTTATGAGACCTTTGAATACAAACTGGACCAAGGTTTCATACACAACTATGCTGACTAGTTTTTAATGCCACAATATACCATCATTAGGGTGTATGGTTGTGATCAGGCCCCAATTTTTTTACCAAAATTTGTGCCTAATAGAGTATTGTTTTTAGAGTTCATTTGGAAAATGCTCTGGATGGAGCGTAGTCTTATGAAGAATCAAAGAAAGGGGACTTTCCTGCCTGAATTAACATTTTTTGAGAAATTATCAGTTGGGTTAGATATGTTGGAAGAAGTGCAAAGATTCATAAGAGCCATTTTTTCTCTCAAATCAGGAAAGGTGAGAGTATGTGATCTGGAGGGTCACATCAATAATATCAGGACCCTGCTTACAAAGAGGGTAATAACACATGTATTTGATCTAGAGGAGGATGTGATAAGAAACCTAGTATACTTTTCAGATGTGTTTGAAACAAGGAAAAAATGGTTAATGATGATGAGATGGGAGGACCAAAATAAAGAAAAAGATGAGAAGTTCATGGGGTTCTTTAATGAAGAGGAAGATTTCTTGAAAAGGATGCACTTGATTCTAGGTAAGTTTGATGAGATGTATAAAAAGGCTCAAGAATAGAAATCAGCTCCACCATCTGCACCCCAGCCACCCTCATCCATAGCCTCCACATCGCATACACCACATCCTCAACCAGTTCATCCATTTCCTACATCCCCAATTGGTGAGCCACCTGCTAAGAAATAGAAAGTCAAATCACTAGTTGATTATGGGTCGAGTGATGAAGAACAAGAAGCAGTCCTGACACTGATTGACATGAAAGAATTAGCAGAGCAACAAAAACTGTTAGAGCCTCATGACCAAAAATAAGAATATCAGAGGAAGTCGTTGATGAGATACAGGATGATGAGAGAATAATTAATTCTTTGTGGTTCATGGAGGATGATGATTTCATCCATACAAGGCAATTCAAATATTTTTGGATAAAAATTAAAATGAGACAGTTTAATGATAGGTTGAAAATTAACCTCATTGGGATTGATGATTCAAAGCATGCAGAGGTACAAGTCCAAGCAATGGCAGAGTTGGATATTGATAACATCAATATTACTCCCAAAGAAGCAAGTGAGTTGGTGCTAAGTAGTAAGATGTTAATCATACCTGGAATGGAACTTTCTAAGGTATTTTTGTTAGATCAAATCAAAGCTCAAGATGATCCAAACTTGGTTGTAGAATTTGATTCAAAAGAAGCAATCTCAGGCACAAGATACAATCCTACCACCCAGACCCTTTCCCTATGGACAAAACAAAAGAACACAAGGAAGCCAAGGCTTCTAGATGTAGTAGAGGAAATGAGAGGGTTTGCAATGGTTAGGAAAATGAAGGACACTACTCCAACAGAAGCAATAACCATAACTATGCACTCTACCATGTTTACAAAGCATGTAGTAGAAAACATGGAGAAGAAGATAACAGAGTATGAAAAGAGACTAAAGTTATCAAATGATGAAATAAATAAGTTATTCATTGAAGGTGTCATTTAAAGCAACAATTACAACAAGCCACAAATGTAAAATGGGATGAAATGGTTGTCTATCATCCACCTGCTCTAGTTGAAGATCCACAAATCCAACAATTGAAAGAGGAGATTGAAAATTTGAAGAAACATAATATGGATGATGTCAAGTAGCACATCTTGGATACCTTAAAAGAAATATTGAAGCACAGAGTTGGAGTTTTAAAAGAGAAGATAAGTAGAGTCCATGAGGGTTTTAGTCATTTGGTGAAATCCCTAGAATAAATAAATACTAATTCCCCAATCCTAGAGGAATTATATAAAAGATGGCAGCCCACTTACCACATTTTAAACACTTTATGCAAAGCAACACGGAGGGATCCTGATTCACCTTTGAGATTAAATCCTACTCAAGAGATGGTGAAGGCGATTATTCATGAGCATAAGTATTTGATTGACATGAAGAAGAAGGTGGAGAACAGAAGGAATTCATTTGATTCAATAAAGCATAGTTTCAGTCCTTTGATCATCAAAGATGATGGAAAATTCAAGGATGTGGATGAATGGAAGAATAAGTTTGATCAAATGGTTCCTCAATGCTTGACATGTATTCAAGATGATGGTGATATGAATCTGGAAAATTTTCACACTCTACTTGATGGAATTATAACGTTGGATAATGGTTACACAAAGTTTGTTGTAGATTCTAGAAACTTGCTTGATAGCAGATGGAAGAGTCACCTTACAAATTTCACTACTACACAGGAATTCAAGTGGTTGAATGATTTAACAATAAGTAAATGGAAGGAAAAATATCTAGGATCAGATGAAGATTGATCAGCATCATCAGAAGGAAAACATATCATATCATAAAGTAAGAGCCTTGCACAGGTCTTAGATGACCATGGGCTTCTTACTCAAAGATTAACACATTTGCATATGTTAGTTATCTCTAAATACATTTTATCTTTTCAATCAAGTTTTGTTATCAAAAGCCACGTCCTTTGGTCTAAAGCTTGTTGCCTCTCATATAAATAAGAGAGACCAAGACCATAAGGAGGGGATTAGATTAGAAGATAGTAGATAGAAGAAGTAGGAGAATAGAGATTGATACAATGTTTACAACAAAAAGGACCAAGATGCACATGCAAATTTTGAAGGAGTTAATGAAAAATCTCTGATTTGGTGGCTCTATGTTGGTATCAATTGTTTGTTAAGTTAATTGAAGATATTATTAATTTGTATCCATATTTTATATTTCTGTATTGTTTAAATTGATATATCAAGCATATTTTCAATTTATCAGTGCACATTTGTTGTATATGTGTGGCATATTTAATTGGGTCTTTCAAGTAAATATTAAAATCCTCTTGATTATTCACAACAACTTGGAATTATTATTTTGGATTATTAAAGAAGAATCTGATAATTACACCCTTTCCTGTTTATACAAGTTATAAGCATAAAAGTGTCAAATGGTTAGAATTATTGCCAGTTATAAGTCACTTAACTCTAATTTCTATTTGACTCCATATACCCAATAGAGCATTGGTCCCTCACATTCCATCATTTTAGTCTCATTCATTTTATCTTTTACATCTATTAACTAAACATATTAAGATTAGCCTTGATATTGCTTATACAATCTATACCAAAATAAGAATTCATTTCTCCACTCCCACTTGCCATTGCGGATAAATTTTTTTAGGGAATAAACACAAATCAAGTCTGCTTCATTCATATAGGTGTACCCACCTAGGTCTAGCAGCACCTAAAGATAAGAAGGTCTAAACCATTCAACCATGTATGTTACCATGAAATGTACCAAGATTTTGGAAATCTCTTGAAGTATTTAATCTACGTTTTTGAGAGCTAATAGGATGGATGAATGCAACAGGATACTTCAGGAAGCATTGGATACAGTCAAAGTAGAAGGGCTATTGTTGTATGGAGAATTCCAACATATGGAATTGATGATAAAACTCAAATATGAAGCCCGAAATGTAGTGCATGATGTAGATACCCATACCTTGGAGGAGTATAAAAAACATCTCTCAGCAGCTAAGTCAATGTTAGGAGAAGATTAAATTGTTTTATAAGTTTAATTAAGATCAGTAGTTTAATTATTTTCCAAAATACAATCTGAAGAGACACCTTTGTTGATTCTTCTTCTTATATATATAAATTAAAATTGTAATATTTGATCATCAAAACTTTTTAAAATTTTAATACTCTCAATAGTGAAAGACTTATTTTGTGGAGTAATACAATACTAGTACTTTTCTATTTGTGCGTGGAAGATTCTTTCATTTGGACTAGTTCTCTGTTGTTTCTTTTCAAGCAATTGAAGGCAATATAAAATGTATTCTAATTAATCTCCATGACCATCTTATAATTACCTCTCACTTTCCTCATTCTACCTTTCCCCTTCAAGTACTCCCCTTCAAATTTGTTAATGGAGTTGGGATCCCAAATGTGATCTACATGGATCTTTGTTGTGAACATAGGAAGATATTAAGTAATGTACACCATGGTCTGGTATACCATATATCCCTCCACCATAGAACCCTTAGGATGTGCTCTTTGTCTAACCAAAGCCTTCAAAAATTTCAAGTGCCTCTCAACCATCCACATTCACCTTATGTGTATAGGTCCACACAATTCAATCTCCTCAACCTGGTGTATGAGGTAGTGTTCTTGTGCATTGAAAAATGTCAAAGGTAGACACTTTTGCATTTCACACATTAGACGAGGAATTTTTCTCCAATAATTTATATCTTCTTTATGGATTTCTTTATATGACAGCCATCTACAAGTGATTCAAGGTGTACATATATTAAAGAGATTTAACAAAAATATACAATATATTACATAACAAGTAAAAAAAATGGAAAATATAAGATCTATACAATGAATTGAATAAATATCACTACTTACCTCATGTATTTTCCAAGATCATATATAACTTGCTTGACATTGTTGTCGAAGTTGTCTGGGAGAGTTAGAGGTAGAACGTACTGCAACAATTATAAAATGATCTTTTCATTATTTTTCCAAAACTAGTAAACATATTACACTGAAAAGTACATGCAATATACAAATATATATAAAATATACCAAAATAATTACCTTAATCAATGTATTCCAATCATGTGTTTTCATCCCTGACCCAAATTCACCTTTCTTTGTTATGATATTGTTTATGTTTGCAGGAAATCCTGTGGGAAATCGAATTTTTCATATGACTTCTTTTATAGCATTGCTTCAATGTTGCTCCATTAATAACCAAGGAAGGGCACTTATATTAATTTGGTCTACATCGCTATTTAATTGAATGACATTTTTCATTGCATGATTGGCTTCCTAAATGTCACTACAAATTTTGACAATTTTTTCTTTGTCATGCCTTCCATCCAATATTTTCCATAACGTTTCTGTTATATTCTTTTTGATATGCATTGTATCAAAAAAATATACAATTTGTAGTTGCTCATAGTAGGGCAACCTACTAAATTGTTTGGGATAACTTTTTAGTCCCTATGGAAGCCAACCATTAATTCCTTGATGACCTTCATGAACCATATAAGTTAAACAAATTAACAGCAACAATCATTGTCAATTACAACATGAGTAAACAAAACACAATATAAAAATATAAATTCCAAACATATCATATATGATAGATAAACAATTTGACCCGATGTATAAGCTTGACGATTAATTCTATTATATTCCAACTTCCATAGGTGAGGTGACATTCTTCGTGGTTTTTATGTAGTCTCTTCTTTCCCATTGAAAAGATGTTTTTTAGTAGTTCGATACTTATAATTTCCGTGGAGGAAGTGCCTATACTCATCAAACACCTACTTTCCTAAACTTGTTGAATGTCAAGATTTCATCTTTCAACCACAAACTAGACATGCAAATTTTCCCTTTGTTTGAAGACCTGCAAGATCATATATAATTGGATTAAATATGACAAATTTTATAATTATATATAATGAATAGATTATTTAAAAAAAATGCATGATATCTACTTCATAAAATTAAATATTGTTAAAGTGAAATAAAACTTTATAACATACCACAAAAATGTGTTAGCCTTGGGGCATCATGAATTGTCCATACAAGAATTGCATGGGACTGAAATTGTCTTTGTCCTATTGGTCTAGAGACTTCATACATAATGACGCCATTCTATAAATTTAGTAACTCGTCAATAAGAGGCTCGATATATACATTCATATCTTTAACTTGGTACTTACCTAGTTGAATGAACATAAACATTACATAATTATTATAACCATTTTACTACAATATATATAAATTAATGTACATGACTATTAAATGAAAAAAATATAAGTCATTATGCAACAAATAAGACAAATGAGATGCTACTACGTTAAAGAAAATTGATGTAAACAAATACCTGGAACAATCATTTCCAACATTATGTGCTCCCTCTTTATTGACATCCATGGAGGAATGTTATTGTTGATAACAAAAATAGGCCACACCGAGTAAATAGATCTCAGCTCTCCAAATGGTTTGACACCATCCGCTGCCAATGAAAGCCTGAGATTATGAGGTTCTTTAAAGTGTGACCATTTTTCCTTCATGTCCCTAAATGCAGAACCATCCACAATCATTCAAAGAATGTCATCTCCACTTCTATTTCGTGCATGGTAATCCATAGATTGTGCTAAGCTTTCCCACCTAAATAATCATTGCATACGTGGAATAATGGAAATATAACAAAGAACCTTGTGAGGCACCTTTTTTGTTAGTTGATCTATTTGATATCTACTAATATGACATTCTGGGCATTCTATTGCAAATTCATGTTGTTTAAGATATATAATATGATTATTGGGACATTCATCTATTGCTTGATACTCTATTCCAATATCTTTCATAATGGCAGATAAATCTCTGTATGAACGAGGTAAAATATTTGATAGTGGTAACAAAAATTCACCTATCAATCTACAACAAAAAAATAATTTGTTAATATAAAGAATATTAATGGTACATATTTCATCCTTTATTTACTAGTGATGAACTAACAACAAAAATAGATGAAAAAAGATGGCATATATAACATACCTTAACATCCGTGAGATTTTTATGTTGGATAAACCATTCATAACCTTCAAGTTCACCAACAACAATACAACAGAGAGAAAAATTGTTTGAGAGCCTTCATAAAGGGGCTCATATGCCTTCTCAAGTATAGGTAAATCATGAACATCATCAAATTCATCTCGATCATCATGATCAACTGCACCACTAAATGTGTCATGAATCAATGTATTTGTACCATCATCTTTATAAATTCAATCAATATAAAAACATATAATGAACAACTTACCAATGTACGATAATCATACCCCCCTTCAACGTGACCATGCCACCTACAATGTTTCTTAGTTGTTGTGATTGAAATTCTTCTTGTCTTTAAGCCCTTGCAATTATTTCAAGGACAATAACATTTTCCATCACCATTTCTTTTCAATCTAGCCCACAATCTAGCAAGTGTCTCTTCATTTTGTTCTACACTAATATTATCTGACATGATATTTCTTTACCAATCTTGAATATTTAGATATTCAAAAAATATCAAACTCACTCCAATAATTTTTAATCATAGACAGGTAACAAAATCTAATAATTTTGATATTTTGAACCAAAAAAATTTGGCCTATAACCTCCACAAACTGTCACAAGTATAGAAAAACACTGTCGCAAGTATAGATAAATTGTCGAACCCACTTTTATTTATTAAAAAACATTCGTCGGAACCCCGACGAATGCTAATCATATACCCATCAGTCCACAAATTGATGGAAGGGGATGGTTGACTTTAAGTGTATGTCGAAATAGAGACAAAAATCACAAATCATCACAATTTTGATGAACGTCAGGCATAATTTTTAAAAAAATTGAAAATTTCACATTAAATACACAGGTACCCGACAATACATCTAATTATACATCTTTCATCAAAAAAATTCATCATATTTTTTAGTCAAATGAGTTAGTGATAGATGCCTCAATCCCCTCCTCCGAGTAGTTTAGATCCTTCTTCCCTATCTAACACTTCTCCTCCTATGGATGGTGGATTTGATCATGAAGCTAATCTTCAAGTCCCTATTTCTCAAATCCAACACTTAGATCAACATTTAATCCATTTCTAATATTTTATATCCTAAGACACCCTTATTGAAGTAGTATCTATGCTTGATGCTATCCACAACATGTTGATAAAAAACCTCAATCTCTATAATTTCTTAGAGGATTGTACACATTATCTAAAATAATGTCCCATCCCACACTTCTATTTTCACAATAAAAAAAAAATCATATTCAAACATTATTAGTACACAATTTTCCATGTTGATTCTAGTCCCTATCATGCACATAGTGACTACTAAACCCATGGCCATGATGAATCCTCCTCCTTCTACTAGATCATTTTCCAACTTATTCAAAAGAATATTTGGAACCTCCATGTCTATAGGCTTTTTTTCTTTCACATTTGTAGCTCCACATACCTCTATAACTTTCATGCATATTGTTGATCCTATCATCAACCAACTTATGAAAAATGTTGGCCAATTGCACAACCCATTTGCCTCTATTACTAGAACTTCTACTTAGTCACTCATTGCTCCATATTACAGGCATAGTCCTTTATCCTTGCACATTATAGCTACCCTCTTATACATAGTGTTTGAGGTGTTTATTTTTGAGAAATATAATAGAAAAGGTGACCTCAAACACATGTTTTTTCATTCACTACCTTGTGCAAAAAAGAATTATTCTAGGATGATTTCATATCAAAGATATTCCCATGGTCATTGAAAGGCACTGTGCTAGACTGGTTTTGATCACTTCTTGATAATTCTATTAAAACATATTTGAACAACTAGTTAAATAGTTACTTTAGAAATTCCAAGAAAATATTAGACCATAGGTCACATTTTTTTTATGGATTCACACTTTTGAATGAAGTTATGAACTAGTGAGGCCAAAAATGGGAGACTTGATACCTGACATGAACGTACAACAACCAATGAAACCCACAAGAACAGTATCCCAATGAGGGCACATAGTTTGTGATCACACCATCCCAACGAGGGTCTATAGTGATTCACAATCCACAAGTACACTAGATCAATGAAGTCACAAGCTTGCAATCAAAGTATCCTAGCGGAGATTTGAACCTTGGTGGCAATATCAATAAGTCACAACTTAATCAACACACTATAGGATTAACCCAAAACATAGGGCACATTTATTGACCTTATTTATTGCAAGATAGGACAAGGAAAAATGTTACTAATTTTACATTTCCTTACCAATCTATATTTTCTCAAAACTCATATACAAGTACTAGATTCCAATACACAAAGAGTGTTCATAAAAAATCTATAACTAGTGTTGCAAGATAAAGTCATTCTAATAAAATACAACTCTTTTTTCCACCTTTTTAAAACATTGCAAGACTATCAATAGTCCATGAGATAGTATGGGGTTTCTACCTCATCTACTCCCATTGATACCCAAGGTAGTAATTCATTAAATTATAAGTAAAATAAACTCTTTAAACAAAACACAAATATTTTTAAAATTTCTCAAATCTTTGTTGTGCCTATTGTAGTGCCTTGGAAGAACAAAAAGTTCACTAAAATGTTTGAACAATTATACTTGACATCATGCAAAAATTGCTAAAAAATAATTTAATTCAACTTCCCTCTATTTGACCTCTTCCAACCAACCAACTTCTAACTTTTTATGACCAAAAAGGACTTTTTCAATTTCATCGAGTACTTGGACATGATACAAAGTTATGGATACATCTTTGACACTTAGTGCAAGAGCACATTTATTCAAGTTTTATCCACATTCTTTATGGAATAGAAAAGTATAATAAGTATATCATGAAGCCCAACCAAAATTTGTATATTTATACCAACCCTTTTACCATAAATTTTGCTAATCTTATTAGGGTTGATCCTTCTCCTTCTACTTTTGAATCTCCTCCTCCATTAGTTTTATGGTGAACATGGTGGATTATCACCCCCGATTATATTGATTAATGACATTACTATCCCTACCTTATCCTTTTCTTCCAATGTTATGTTGATTGGTATAGAGGATGGTCCTCTCTACATACCTACTCTTTTCAATGAGAAAACAATTAATAGAATTCTCATTGAACCTGCTAGCCAGTTTAAATTTATAATAAAGGCCATTCTCTTTATAAAAAAATTTCATAGAGATAATTCTAATTACTCCCAAGTAAATATTTGTGTACATGATTGCTTATCATTTTCAACTATGGGTTTTATCACTTTGTTAGTCTAGGTTGGAACCAAGTTTGTGGAATCCATTTTTTCTATAATCCTTGAATCCAACTTATTCCATGTGAAGTTAGGAATTCCATGGCTAAATTCAATGGAAGTAGTGACTTTAGTAGTGTATAAATGTTAAAAGTTTCCCCATGAAGGTGTAGTGCACACTATCCAACACATTGGATATAAACCACTCATCTTTCATGAGTTATTTTCTCTAGATTATTTATGGTCCACACCTCTAGGACCCTTGCAACATCACATTTATTTTCTATTTAAATCATTCAAAATTTAAATAAATTTATCTAGGGTCCTCCTCTTTAGAACCTTCTTCTTTCTCACCCATGGTCACTTCTCCTTCGGTCACCCAATTATTGCACCATTTTTCTATCCTTATTCGTACCCCTTTAGTGGACAAGGACAAACATGCTCCATTAGAGTGGCCCCTCTTTCCTCCCAATATATCATAGCCTCCAATGGTGCCTTGTGTTACTCCACATTTTAGTATGATAGACCAAGGAAATGTACCCATGCTACATAGATCTTCCCCATAATATTTATCTCCTCTCATTGTTCTTTCCCTTCCTACACCTACCCCTTCGGTAGGAAATGGAAAGAAAATTGTCAAAAAATAACTATCTTGTCACCTCTCCTTCTAGTGGTACTCTTGTTCCTCCATGTACCCTTATGGAAGAAAGAGGAAAGGCACTTGTGGTGCATGTTCCATTGCATGTATCTCATATACCTCAATTTTTTTCTTACCGAGATTATTCCTCCTCCTATTCTAGATGTGAGAATAGTCCTATGATTTAATAAAAGAGATAATTTCTCCCCTCCTAAATCTACATTTGGGTGTCCCCATTGATGGAACTAGCTTGCCTATGAATAAAAGCATCGTCAATGTGTGATGGCTTGTGAGCAAGCTAGTATGGATATGGCTGCCACCAAGTATCCTAATTTGATGCTAATACCTATAGAATTATTTAGACCTCATCCTCTTACTTCTCCACCTCCTCATGTATATCTTGCAAAAACTTTTACCCCTCATCATGATCTTGAAAATCCTCACTCCAAAATTGTATAAATTATCTTGGCTCCTTCAATGGATCCTTCTCTCATTCCAAATCTCCTAGAAATTCCTCCTTTCTCCATGCTGCTAGACATACCAAATAGAAGTGACATTTAAAATACTACACTTAATTTCCTTGTCCTATTCTAATGCACCTATCATTAATTTTTTTCTAGATGTTATTTAGTGCACCACTATAGACACTAATATCCCCTACCCACCTCCCAAAAGAAAACCTGAACATTACCCAACACTAGCATATCGAAAGAAAAAATAGAACCCACCTTCTCTGTCACCTCTATATACTCCACATTTGTTCTTCTCATAGAAGAGGTCCCAACTTTTTCTATTTTTATCCCTACTCCCATTCAAGAGATTAATAGTGATAACCCCCTTGTCCCATTTTTTTAATAATGATTCATTAGCATCGTCCTAAGGAACCACCCATTTGAATCCTTCATGGATATTCTAAAATTGTCTTAGATATTCACAAGATCACTAATAATCAACTCACACAAATTTTAGGAAGACATACTTGCAGCTAATTCCTTAGCTATTTTTGTAGGTGAGATTCCTAGTACTGCTTTAATGGTACTTCCTTTATAGGCTCCACCTCCCTCCCCTTATGATCTAGATTGAAAGACCAATTATATATTTGAGAAACATCCTTAGAGAAATACCTTCATATTTTTAGATTGTGGATGTTTGCTTGTTTATTGTGTGATCGCTGTATAATTATCTCTTTATGTTTTTCAATCTCTCCTATAGGACACATGAACCCTTGTAGGTACCTGGATATAGGGAAGATAAAATGTTGGGACATCCCTCTATTTTTATCATCATTCTTCTATTTTTTATAATTTTCCTTTTGATGGAGTAAGAAGAATAAACCTCTCAAGATGGGATACTCGCTAAATCCACTATCAAATCCTCTCCCAAAAACCATTCAAAAAATAGCAGAGATTTTAATGCCAAACAACTATTCAACAATTTTCAATAATTCAAACTTGCACAAATGACTTACAAACATCCATATATCTTATTATATCAAATATTACAGTCAATAGGACTGATATACAATAGTAAAAAAATATTATAATCAGATTTTAAACATGACTTTTCTCTCCCTTCACCACAAACTTCAAAAAACAAAAATATGCACTTGCAATCTTCAATATGTGGATGAATCCACCTTCAACCATGGAATTAATCTTCTATTTTCTATCTCCACACTCTCTTAGACCTGAAAAATCATGGCTTCTACCTTCTTTCTTCAAAAATCCACACCTGGGAAGCACCAACTTCAATTTGACTGTAACAAACCCCAAAAATGACCAAAATGAAGCATATAAATCAACTCCTTCAAACATTTCCTATAACTCCCAATTTTCTATGCTTGGAAATGGAAAATATTCTTTCAAAAATGAATTTAAAATCATTAAATTTTGAAAAGGCGTCTTTTTGTAACTTCTATCCATGATTGGCCAAGAAAAAGCAACCACTTCCTCACAAATAGGAACCCTGGAATAGAAAAAGCCAAACCACTTGCTCTTGGGCATCCAAATTCTTCATACAAAAGTTAAGGAACAATAAATTAGTTGTCATAACTTGTAACTCCTAAAATCCCATGCCCAATAAGGTATATTTGAATATTTTTCCTTGAAAAAGCCACAAAATGAGCCCAAATCACCATAAAATAGCAACATAACAACTTGGCCAAATATTTGTAAATTATTTTAGGCCTTATTAAAAACATTTATTCACCTACAATATTTAAATACCAAACTAAATAAAAATTTAAATTTAAATATTTTTGGTTGATGCAAGATTATCAGTCAATCGTGGATGCTCCTGCATCAGACACCTAAGATAGAAAAATTTTGTGAGCTTGGTCTCACAAAATGTCTAGTTCGATGGTAGGACCATCCTTTCAAGTTGTAAACAACCATCAGCAAACTCCATTACTAAATTTGGTACTTCCAATGAGTTCTTCTTTCTCCTCTTCCAGCACCTAGCCAGAACAAGTATCCTTCTCTTCTGATGATCTATGCACTCAACATCTTCAATATTGAATCAAATCCACCATAAACCAACCACCTCCACCAAATGAAACTCACATTTTCTTCCAATATTGTAGGATTCAACCCACCATAGTCCGAACACCTCCACCAAAATACACCTGCACTAAACTTTGCAACACCAAACAAATATTATGCATACCAAACACCACTAACAAACTGTGTTTGAACCAAATTATCCAAAATATGCAAATCATCATTTTTCTCAACTTTAATAAAACATGAATCAATTTTATCATTTGTTGCAAATCTTTCATCTACACAAAACACACTCTCAACCACTATCGGTTGCCATATATTTTTCACCTTCACTCTCAAATGTACCTTCATTTTCTAATAATTTCAATTCCTCCAAAGGACACTCGTGTCCATTACTGCAACATCATTTTCCTCTTTGATTTATGCACTTTCTTTTTTCTTCTCATCCTCTACTACAATCTCACCATCTTCCTTCACACTATCCTCAAAGCATACTTCTGCAATATTCTCTCCCTCATGTTCACTTGCATACACAACTATGAACAAAAAATTGTCTTTATTCTTTGAAATTTCATCAAACACTTTCCACACACTCTTAATATTCAACCTCTCAAGTATAGACTGCCTCACATTCGGTGATCAGTCTACACACCACACACATTCCACCCCCAGCTCTTGGTGCAAACTGCTTCCAATTGGTGCTTCTACCTACACACTAAGGAACTCCCACTCTAATACCACTGATGGATTAAGAAGACTCAACCTCTCAAGATGGGATACTCTCTAAATCCACTATCAAATCCTCTTCCAAAAACCATTCAACAAATAGAAAATATTTTAATGCAAAACACCAACTATGAAGCAATTTCCATTATTTCAAACTTGCACAAATGACTTACAAACATCCATATATATAATTATATCAGATATTACAGTCAATAGGACTGATATATAGTAGTAGAAACAAATTATAATCAGATTTTAAACATGAAACTACTAAGCTGAACATAGTTACAATTTCTCTCCCTTCACTGCAGACTTCAAACAACAAAAAATTGCACTTGCAATCTTCAATCTATGGACATGATTCCACCTTCAAACATAGAATTAATCTTCCATTTTTTGTATCCAAAATCTCTTAGACCTAAAAATTCATGGCTTCTACCTTCTTTCTTAAAAAATCCACACTTGGGAAGCACCAACTTCAATCTGGCAATAACAACCCCTAAAAATGACCAAAATGAAGCATATAAATTAACTCCTACAATCCTTTCCTATAACTCCCAATTTGATATGCTTGGAAATGGAAAATATTCTTTCAAAAATGAATTTAAAATCATTAAATGTTGAAAAGGAATCTTTTTGAAACCTCTATCCATGATTGGCCAAAAAAAAACAACCACTTCCTCACAAATAGGAGCCCCATAATAGAAAAAGCCATACCACGTGCTCTTGGGCATCCAAATTCTTCATGAAAATTTTGAGGAGCAACAAATTAGTTTTCATAACTTGTGACTCCCAAAATCCCATGCCCAAGAAGGTATATTTGAATATTTTGCCTTAAAAAATCCATAAAATGAGCCTAAATCACCATAAAACAACATAAAAACTTGGCCAAATATTTGTAAAAACATTTAGGCCTTATTACAAAAATTTATTCACCTACAATAATTAAAGACCAAACTAAATAAAAAATTAAAATTAAATATTTTTGGTCAATGCAATATTTTCATTCAATCGTGGATGCTCCTGCATCAAACACCTAAGATAGAAAAAATCTGTGAGCTTGGTATCACAAAATGTCTAGTTTGATGGTAGGACCATCCTTTTAGGTTGTAAACAACCTTAAGAAAACTCCATTACTAAATTTGGTACTTCCAATGAGTTCTTATTTCTCCTCTTCCAACACCTAGCTAGACCAAGTATCCTTCTCTTCTAATGATCTCTGCACTCAACATCTTCAATATTGAATCAACTCCACCATAAACCAACCACCTCCACCAAATGAAACTCACACTTTCTTCCAATATTGTAGGATTCAGCCCACCATAGTCCGAACACCTCCACCAAAATGCACCTGCACTAAACTTTGCAACACCAAACAAATCTTCTGCATACCAAACACCACTAACAAACTCTATTTGAACCAACTTATCCAAAATATAAAAATCATCATTTTTCTCAAATTTAATAAAACATGAATCAATTTTATCCTTTGTTGCAAATATTTCATCTACACAAAACACACTTTCATCTTCATCATAAAAATGAAAAATATTGTGTATTACCTCTTTCTTTACAACCCTTTTCTCACCACTATCGTTTGCCATATATTTTTCACCTTCACTCTCAATTGCACCTTCATTTTCTAATACTTTCAATTCCTCCAAAGGACACTCATGTCCATTGCTGCAACATCATTTTCCTCTTTGGTTTATGCACTTTTTTTTCTTCTTCTTATCCTCTACTACAATCTCACCATCTTCCTTCACACTATCCTCAAAGCATACTTCTACAATATTCTCTCCCTCATGTTCACCTTCTTACACAACTATGAAAAAAAATTGTCTTTATTCTTTGAAATTTCATCAAACACATTCCACACACTCTCAATATTCAACCTCTCAAGTATAGACTGCCTCACATTCAGTGATCAGTCTAAACACCACACACATTCCACCCCCAGGTCTTGGTACAAATTGCTTGCAATCAGCGCTTCTACCTGCACACTCAAAAACTCTAGCTCTAATACCACCGATGGAGTAAGAAGACTCAACCTCTCAAGATGGGATACTCTCTAAATCTACTATCAAATACTCTCCCAAAAACCATTCAACAAATAGAAAATATTTTAATGCAAAACACCAACTATGAAGCAATTTCCATTAATTCAAACTTGCACAAATGACTTACAAACATCCATATATCTAATTATATCAGATATTATAGTCAATAGGACTGATATATAGCAGTAAAAACAAATTATAATCAAATTTTAAACATGAAACTACTAAGTTGAACATAGTTACAATTTCTCTTCCTTCACTGCAGACTTCAAACAACAAAAATATGCACTTACAATCTTCAATCTATGGACATAAGTCCACCTTCAACCATGGAATTAATCTTCCATTTGTTGTATCCACACTCTCTTAGACCTGAAATTCATGGCTTATACCTTCTTTCTTAAAAAATCCACGCTTGGGAAGCACCAATTTCAATCTAGTAGCAACAACCCCTGAAAATGACCAAAATGAAACATATAAATTAACTCCTACAAATATTTCCTATAAATCCCAATTTTCTATGCTTGGAAATGGAAAATATTCTTTCAAAAATGAATTTAAAATCATTAAATGTTGAAAAGGAATCTGTTTGAAACCTCTATCCATGATTGGCCAAGAAAAAAAACCACATTCTCACAAATCGGAGCCCTATAATAGAAAAATCCAAACCACTTGCTCTTGGGCTTCCAAATTCTTCACACAAAAGTTGAGGAACAATAAATTAGTTTTCATAACTTGTAACTCCCAAAATCCCATGCCCAAGAAGGTATATTTGAATATTTTGCCTTGAAAAAGCCATAAAATGAGCCTAAATCACCATAAAACAACAACATAACAACTTGGCCAAATATTTGTCAAATATTTTAGGCCTTATTACAAAAATTTATTCACCTACAATATTGTGTCCTCACTTTAACTCTCTAACATAACACTTCAATTACAAAATTATAGCCCTTAAATATGATATTTCTAGCAATTTATTGATATTAATGGCCTTCTAAATATGATTTTTCAGGATAGGAGTGTTACACATAGATGTTCATGTGATGTATTAGCATCTCATGAAAATTTATGGGTTTAGTGGCTATTGGAGTGTTTTTATTGGAGGTAAAAAAATAGGTTTTGAAGGGGCCCAGAACCTGTTACCAAAAAAAATAGCTAATAAAAATAGAAAACAACATTACGCAGCAATCAACCCAACGACAGTGAACCAAGTACCAAAAAGAAGGTAGCCAGCCAACACCACTACATATTGTTCAAAATCTCAACAACCTCCATTTCACTAGCATCCATCTTCTGCATATTCTCCATGGTATCAGACACCTCTAAACCAGAGGCCCCGCCCTGAGCTTTCATTCTATTTCTAGTTTTGGCCCCCGACCCACTAGTTTTTACCTCCAAGTCAAAACACTACCTTTAACACCACCCTTCTCACCAGGTAAATCCACATCCAGTAGCTTAAGTATCATTAGTAGACAAAGTATCCTTTCTCTTTTTTGTAGTAATCACAGGGGAGATCACCTTGGCAGAGTTAGAAATAGCCAAAACCTTAGGGACATCTCCACTCTTCATCACAACATTCCACATTTTATCAATTTTATCCTCAAGGGATAAGATTCTCCCTTCCAAGTTTTGTTTCAAATTGATGGTTTCATCTGCCATAGTATTAGCCACAGTATTAAGAGAGTCCATTAGATCATCAATTTGGCTTTGGATAGAAGGATCCTCAGCCTTACTAGCAATACCTCTAATTCTAACATTAGTCTTGTTAATCTCATGGAAGAACCTCTTAAAAAGTTTAAACAACACATTAGCACTATCACGAGTCGAACCCAACACATCAACATCCTCTCTGTCAAATTTCTCAGTCCCTTTCCCCACAACAACATCCTCATCAGGAGAACTAACATGAAGCTTATCATCAGAAATATCTTTATCTTTTCTAACAGAGACAAGAGTCTTCATATTTCAAATGGAGCAGGATTTTCTTTGCAATAGCCTTCCTTTTCATCAGCCTCTCCACATCCTCTTTGCTAGATCCCACAATATGTCCTCCACCCATAGCCCTTTCCTTCCCCTGCTTCTACATCCCAATGTGGCTATTGGAGTGTTGCCTTCCCATTGACAATTTATAAGTAATGCTCCTACATGCAATCTAGTTGAACAAAATTATTCCAACTTTCTATTTTTGAAAAAGGAAGTTGAATTTTGGCTCTTTAATATTAAACTTCGCAACTCTTGAAAAAATTATGCCATTTTTGTAACTAGTTAGCTCTATCACACAATGCATGTCATTTTCTTGAGAATTTTTATCATCGCCTTCATGGGATTGTGAAGAATAATAAAGTTGAAGCAACGCCATCCTTCTTGATGGTTTTCCATAAAATTCCAAGTGATCTTGTTTTAATATTATTGTTCCTTTTCTTGTTATTCTATCATTTTATTATTTCATTTGAAAATTTCAAGTGTTAGTGTAGTGTATTTGGTATTTTCTCTATCACAATCAATTACATTTTAATTTTAAAGCATTTGCATATTTATATTTTTGATATTATTCTAAAGTCTTGACTATCATGGAGGTCAAAAGACCAAAAAAAGGGTTTGACTAACATAATCCCCTCAAACAACCACCCCAAAATTATCTTATTTTATTTTATTTATGTATAGGTTTACTTTAGAAGAAGAAACATAACCTAGTGATATGTTTGTATACGAGTGAATTTGCATCCCTTGTGTAAGTTCCCCTTTTGCATCCCCTCACCTTAGAAAATCAAACCCAAATGTGAAATTCCACATCACCCATCTATAATGAATCCAATTGGTGCTTTCGTTTTGTGTAGGTGAGTAATTTTTGTTGAGGATGCGAGCTCAACACGTAGACGTCTATGCGGCATGTTGTCATCCCTAACAGATTCATGCCCTTGGAATCTGCAAGGATGTTACATTCTCCATTGGGCATGGAGCATAACACCTTTGTGTCAACCATCTGACCCAAAAATAGCTCTTTCCCTCTCATTTTAATATTGAAATGGTTGTTTTTCTCATTCAATCCATCTCTTTAGCAATCTATCTCATCTTCTTCACATTCCTTTCCATTCACTTGATCTCTTGAGCATTTTCATACAATTCCATTGAGCATTACAGCAACTTGTTACTCCATCAACTTCATTTGTACATGTTGTGCTACCATAGAAGTTGTGAGTTTGGAGTCTTGCAATACCTCCCTTCATCACTGCTATGACCATGTCAACTTTTCCAAGCTCGTTGCCTTGTGCTCTCGCTTCATTGGCCTTGAGTGCCTTTGGGTGGAGGTCGTATTGCTTCACTATCCTTTCTTGATGTGGTTTAATAGAGTAGCATTGTATCTTTTGTAGTGTTTTATATTATTTCCTTTATCACATTTTCTACTTTGTGGCTTTCTTGGTTGTTCATGGAGGTGGAAACACCAAAGTGGGGGTTTGATTGAGGGGAACCCCTATACAGCCCCAAAAATTTTCCCTTCTTGGCTGTGTGTATGTGTGCGTGGAGATCGCTAGTGAACTGGACTCTCAGTGAGTTGGTTTTCGTCACCTTTACTTTTATCTACCTTCATTACCATTTATACTATTATTTCTCATATTTTATCATTTTGTTCTTTTCATTAAATTTAGTTAGCTAGACAGTTGGTAGATTTTCTCATTTCCCAAACTATACTTTTTGCTTTCTGGTCGTACAAATGCCAGCACATCAAAGAGATTCTAGCACGTCGTGCTGTCGTTCTTGACCCGCATTGTTGTCCTCGGGCAGAGAGCTATCTGAGGTATAGTTTGGATTCCATAAACTGGCTCGTCTAGTCCTATTCAAGTTTCCAGATTTGTAAAGTGACATCTAGGCACCTGAGAGCACTCTTCATTCTCGATCCTTGACCTAAACACCCACTTAGCTTAAGGTAAGATAGGGCAGCCCTCCACTCTCAACTCTCCTTGACCTGAAGCCTTGGTGTGGTTGGTCCCCCTACCTTACATTTCGGTGAACCCAACGTGAAAAATGTCTATCCATTTGTTTGTGTTGAGACTTTTTCCTTCATGCCTGACAATTTTTGTGAATCTAAGTGTTGTGAAGGTTTATGAGCATCACAACCCAGTCCACAACTTTCGGGTACGTTTTTAAGAGAAGTGTGCGACACCTACCAATGGAAAAGGGGAAGGTCACTTCCAACTTTACCTCTAGTTTTTCCAATTGTCTGGTTGTTGACTTCACCACTAGTTTTCCTATAGTTTTTACCAACGAAATGGGTTTCATAGATGAGACCACTCGTGCTCCTACCCCTCTAGTATCCCCTATGGCTTTGTTCATGGACGAGGATGATGTTGTGCATATCCCTATGGAAAACCTTTTGGCATTGGATAACAGACTATCAGACCTTGTGAATCATTTGGAGAAAGCACCAAACATGGTGAGGGCTGCTAGACTTTCTAATTAGGTGAGATATAGATATTAGGGAAGTATCAGACGGGCATAGAGTTCTTACGTGGCCTTACTGGTCTAACTGAAGCCTCTATCCCCTCGTATAAGACTAGATCAGGTACTACCCGAGGAAAGGTGCTCGATGCCTATTAGAGATAGCTAGGCATCTCGATGCCTACCACATCTATATTCATGGTCAAAATGGACCCTTTGATTAACATTTCCTTTGCTTCTCAAAAGCCCCCTACTATCAAGGCGAGTAGAATACCCCTTGGTTTTAGCTTCACCCCTCCTACTGCCCCTAGCAATGGGGACTCTGATGGAATGAATGGTGGTGGCTTTGGCAGCGGAGGTGGTGCTAGTGGAGGCCATGGTGGTGGCTTCGGTAGTGGAAGTGGATTTGGTGGAGGCCCTACTCGTGGTGTTGGCTCCAATGGTGGTCATGATAGTGGCTTCGGAGGTGGTTCTAGAGGTTCCACTGAGCCTTTGTCATCCTTTGACCCTATTCTCAATGCTCTTTTTCAAAACATGGGTCAAATGCAAAACTAGTTATCGAGCCTTTGCCAAGCCTCCTCTCAACCTATTTTTCAACCTTTCTTCTAACATAGCCCATTTTCAGTAGTGATCTTGAGTACTCCCTTCCTGTAGGGAATGGAGATTCCTAAGTTTTAGAAGTATGGTGATAAAGGGGATCTGCAAACACATGTGTCAAATTTCAATGCCATGTGTATATATTTATTTTAGTATGATGCTTTGATGGAAAAAAAAATTCCTAGATATCTCAAGCATGCTACACTCGAGTGGTATTGTTCCTTGCTTGATAATTCTATATTCTCATTTGATCAACTAGTCAATCAATTTCTCCATCAGTTCTAGGCTAACATCAGTCTGAAGATGACCTTCTCGATCTCGTCTGATGTTAGCAGGGAGATAAAGAGAAGATAACTGACTTCATAGCGCCATACCAAACACTCTTTTCATAAATATTGTACCCACTTCTCAACTCCAATGTGCAAAAGGTATTCATAAGAAACCTATAGCAAGCCTAGTAGGAGAAGTTTACCTTAATGAAATACCCTTCTTTTGCACATCTGTGTGCCATGTTGTGAGAGCATCAGCAGATGGTAGTCTAGTTTAGGGGATCCTCCTCACACTCCCATTCTGAAGGAAATTCTATTGTGTCCATCTTAGGAAAAGGAAAATCTATTGTGAATGTAGTCACCATGACTAACGATCACAACCTCAAACGCAACCAAAAGTTTACGAAGTTAGAAAAATCTTATTCTTTCATTTTATAAGTTGTTGAAGGATAAGATCATAACTTTGGAAAACCCCCAACCTCTAAAGGAACCTTGTCTTGATTAGTATGATGCAAATACTTTTTGTCTATACCATCATTTTAATAGGCATGATACCAAGCATTGCATGCACCTGCATCATGAGATACAGGATTGCATCAAAGACGATACCATCTGTCTTGATGGGAAGAAATAAAATGCAAATAAGTTGGTAGCGAAGGTCAATAGCGAGTTGTAGATTTACATAGACCCATTTTTGTCCCATTATGCGAACTTGATTATTGACCCCTTTGATGCTTCTCCTCAACCCTCGATGTATGTTAACATGGTTTCAGTTACTCCTTCCCCTCATACTGCTACTATTTTTCTAGACGTGATTTCATCTCACAGGACTTGCCTCTGAATAATAAGCCCTCTCCCTTATACATTCTTGCTCGCCTCAATGGAAATATTATGATAGGAGTCCTAGTTGACCCTGCAAGCTGGGTGAATGTTACTACAAAGGAGACATTATGGTTGAATTCACTATAGAGGGAGGAATGTGAGGAAACAAAATCTACCATACGTATGCACGATAGTCTCTCTCTTAAGTCATATGGTTCTATAATTCTTTCTGTCCTAGTTGGACCTAGGATTGTGGATACAAAATTTGATGTCATTTTGAAATCTGATTTGTTTAGGGTGAAGTTGGGCATCCCATGGCTAGCTTCCATGAATGGAATCACTTCCATTATTCACAAGTGTTTAAAGTTCTCCCATGAAGGTTCCATGCACTTTGTGCATGATACAAGGTATCATCCATTGGTATCCCATGGGGGGTATTCCTTGGATCATTTTTGGCCTACTCCCTCCTAGAACAAACCTACTTTACCTAAACTACGTAAAGTAAAAAACTAGGGGAGGGTACATCCAAAAATGACTCTTCCGGTAGCACAGCAGTAAGATGCCTCCTCCTCTTGGAAGGGAAAGGAGAGGTCTTCCTATCCTCAGGGTGCCACTTTTTCCCCCCTTTCTGAAGAGGATTTTTGGATGACTACTCCTGGATTTCATATAAGAATTCCCATGGTACTTGCTTGGTGTAAAGCCAAGATTCGGATATCTGACCTTCCTACAATGCCTCTGGGACCTTAGCCCCACCTTTATGGTAAGAGGAAGGGTCCCCACAGGGATTCCTCTATGTCTCGGCCTCCGAAGCCTCCTATCGCTCCTGCCCCTAAGCAAGTGAATGGTAAGAGGTCCGCCATCAAGGTGTTAGAGTCGAATTCCCCCACTATTGCTCCAATCTCATCCCAATATCTCCCTCCTAATCCTATCCAAGAGTCTCTCCCTCCATTGGAAACGATCGTGATGGACACTCTAATGGTCGAGCAGGAGCCTTATGTTCTATCGCAGCTTTCAGCCTTTAGTTCTTGAAGCAGCAGGAACTTCCTTACGTATGAGCTCAAGTTTCGGTGAAAGGCTCTAGCTGCTGAGTAGGCCACTCTACAAAGGAAGGAAAGGAAGTCAACCACCCCTGTTTCAAGACCCACTACTGTGTCCTCCTATTTTGTCCCCTCTACTTTGGTTCAATCATCCTCAGTGCTACTTCTAGCTCCTACTATGAGTGTAAACACCCCTAACCCTAAAAAGGTGCAAGTGTTTATTGCTCCTTCAATTGATCCTCCTCTCTTGATGTCCCTCCCAAACATCTCACCATTCTCAAAGATTATGGACATGTCGAACACCTTGGTGGTGTCCATCGTGGTTCTCTCCTCTTCCTCTACACCTTTTGCCTCGTATACGGGGAGCTTGCATCCTTCAATGGAGCAAAATATGGAGAGCAACCCTGCTAGCAATGTGGGGTGAAAGAGGAGCCCACCTTCTTTAGGAGGTGGTTTTATGTTAGCATGTGTCATCCTAGTGATGGAATAAGTTTTGACATCCTCAAAGTTCATCACTACTCTCGAGTCACTCAGTGAGCCTAGTAGTGAATCTCGAGCACCACCTCCCTCGTCCGTTGCAAGGCAACACATGGAACTCATGTGAAGTGCATGTTTAACTCTTTGGATGAGGTCTCGTGCCTTTCAATGGTATTCACAAAGTCGGTGACCTTTTCCTCACAAGAGATGAGTGGAGGATACCTCAAAGAGTCTCCTTCCTTAGCTCTTGTTGCAAGGGAATCAAAGGGTTCCCCCCTTGACATTCCACCTTTGTAGGCTTGTCTGCCTTCCTCGTATAATAATCTAAATTAGGAGGCTGGCCACCTTTTGGTTGATGAGTGTTAGGGGGGCGCCTCTTCTTTATCTATAGTGTAGAGTGTGTGTGTGTGCGTGTTTGTGTTCCCCTGTTCTTGCGTTATGTGTTCCTAGATGACCCTTGTCACCCTCAGAGGTGCTTGGATACAAGAGTGTTTTTGTGTCATACAACCTCCTCTATTTGTTCCATCATTCTTCCTTTTTATGTGTATTGATTTTCGAAAATTGGGGACGATGCAAAGTGTTGGGGGCATTTAGGCTTTCCTTCCATGTTGACCCAATTTTTTGTTTTATTTTCTCTTCTTGTGCATTCTTCATATGGTTTGATATAGTAGGGGGTTGATGACAATTCATTAATATATTATTATTATTATACTTATATATATATATATTTATAAGCAGCTCTAACCTTGAAATATTAGACTACCCATGTGCCCTTTGTTCGTGATGTCACTCTCTCTTTTTACAGTGTGATTATCTTTCTATCTTCTTTTCTTGATTTGTGATGTTGCGGTGCTCATGTGTTGTCCCTTGTGTGTGTTACAACATTACCATGATTACATCTCGCTATGTCCTACAATCCACATCATCACTTTTTCATTCTAGCTTTTCTCTCCTTAGGATGCCACGTGCCTTTGTGTTCAACACACACCATCCTAAGGGGGGGCTATCATGTCACTTCAATTTCCAAAAAACGCATTCGAGAAACAAATATTTTCTCTAAAATCTTTTTTAAACAATTTTTCAAAAATTGCATTACTTAACAAGGAACCCTAGTAGAATGTGTTTCCTTCATCATGGGTTCACAAAGAAAGAATTTGAAGAACTTTCCTCTGAGGAGGAAGCAAATTTTTCTATAGGAGAAGCTTTGACCTTCCCCTTTTGAGGGGGCATTTTCTTCCTTTCAGATTCCTTGATGAAGTGAACATCTTTCGAAAGGATTCCTTGATGTTGAATTGATTTGTGAAAAATGTTCTCTCACTTTCAAACGATGTGTTCCTTGAGTGGACCCCTCTTCTTTTGAAGAGTTCCCGAGGGACCCCGTTGAAAGCTCTTCCTTCAATTTTTTGACTATCTACATGATTGTCTACTTTTTTTCCTGCATGGTTGCTTTTTTATTTCTAACATGTTTTATCTATGGATTAACATGTTGCTTTGTAGGTGCGCCTATGAAGTTGCTTTTCAGTCTGACTCTATGGAGTCCCCTTACAGTGGGCTTCCTTTAGGAGAGAGTACCTATGGGGCACCTTCTTTGTAGGTACAAGGGCATGTGAAACACTTGTATCCTACAATATTTGTCCATCGTTGGTCTATGGGCCTTCGGTGTACTTTGTTCAACTCTATAGTTTCGAGGAGCTAGGAGTCCTTTGTTCAAACCTCCTCAGGAGAGTACTTGTGGACCTATTTTCCTACCCTGCACTTTTGAGTCTACCAGAACACAGTCTACTTCCTTGACAGTTCAGGTATACTTTTCTAAACTCTTTGATCTACTTTAGCAAACATTCATTGACACTCATGCTTGCTAAAGTGGGGGAAAAATGTATAGGAGTGAATTTTCACCCCTTGTGAAAATTCCCCTTTTGTATCCCCTCACCTTAGAAAATCAAACCTGAATGCGAAATTACACATCACCCATTCAAAATGAATCCACTTGGCACTTCTATTTTGTGTCAGTGGGGAAGTTTTGTTAGGGATGCGAACGTGGTGCACAGACATTTGCACAACGCATTGTCATCCTTGACAAATTCATGCCTTTAGAATTTGCAGGGACGTTACGTTCTCCATTGGGCATGAAGCATAACTCCTCTGTGTCGACTAACTAACCTGAAAGTGGCTCTTTCCCTCTCATTTTAATCTTGAAATGACTATCTTTCTCATTCAATCCATCTCTTTAGCAATCTATCTCATCTTCTTCACATTCCTTTCCATTCACTTGATCTCTTGAGCATTTTCATACAATTCCATTGAGAATTACAATAGGTCGTTACTCCATCAACTTCATTTTGTATGTGTTGTGCTACCATAGAAGCTACAATTTTAGAGTCTTGCGAGACCTCCCTTCGACACCGTTGTGGCTGTGTCAACTTTTCCAAGCTCATTTCCTTGCATTCTCCATTCATTGGCCTTGAGTTCCTTTGGGTGGAGGTGGTATTGCTTCACTATCCTTTCTTGTTGTGGGTTGATAGAGTAGCATTGTATCTTTCGTAGTGTTTGATATTCTTCTTTCCTTTATCACATTTTCTACTTTGTGGCTTTCCTGGCTTTTCGTGGAGGTGGAAACACCAAAGTGGGGGTTTGACTGAGGAAAACCTCTATACAACCCCAACAATTTTCCCTTCTTGGTTGTGTGTACGTGTACATGTGCATGGAGATCACTAGCAAACTGGACTCTGAGTTGGTTTTCATCACCTTTACTTTCATCTACCTTCTTTACCATTTACATAGTTATTTCTCATATTTTATCATTATGTTCTTTTCGTTAAAGTTAGTTAGCTAGACAATTGATAGGTTTTCTCATTTGTCACAAGTACTTTTCGCTTTCTGGTCATACAAATGCCAATGCACCAGAGCGATTCTAGCACGTCACGCTATTTTCCTTGACCCACACTATCATCCTCAGGTAGAGAGCTATCTGAGGTGTAGTTCAGATTCCAAAACCTAGCTCATCTAGTCCCATTCAAGTTTTTGGATCTATAGAGTGACAAAGGCGCTTAAGAGTGCTCTTCATTCTCTCTCCTTGACCTGAACACCCGCTTAGCTTGAGGTAAGATAGGGAAACCCTCCACTCTCGACTCTCCATGACCTAGAGCCTTGGTGTGGTTGGTTCCCCTACCTTACAATTTTTTCTAACTTTCTTTCTCAATATTTATTTTATTTTAATATCTTAGATATTTGAAGGACTAGTTTCATGGTTGTTTGAATATTGTGTGCACTCTATAAACTTGTTATTTTCATTCTATCTATAAAAGCACCAAATGTACTGTACTTTATGTCAAGTTCCTAGATTAGACACCACTACAACGTGAGGACATCTGTGTGACATTCTGGTGTCCAAGTTAGAGATTTCTAAAAAGCTACCACAAGTTCCTTAGAATTAGCACTTTCTAGTTTTGTTGAAATATTTTTTAAATTTATCCCTATCTATTATAGTTGAACATTTGATATTGTAAATTTATAATTTTTTTAATTGAAAATTCTATTTATATAAAAATGATATTCAAAATTGTTTTAGTGGTATAAGAACAATTGACTCACCCTAGTGTGTTGTATTAGATTTTATCTCAAGGAACAATAATATTCCTTTGTAAAAGTTAAAAATCATACACTACAAGGATTATGCTAAAGCACAGGAAGATATAATGAGAAACATCCCTTGCTTGATTAAAGAAATACAAAACCAATTACTTTTGGGCCCTTTTTCTATAAAGGAGATTTGAAATGCTACTTTATCCTTGGGAGAAATAAAGGTGTCAAGTCTAAATGGTTTCCATGTTGATTTTTTCCAAAAAAAAAGGATATTTTGTTGAAGATGTATGGAAAGCAACTAAAGAGGGCAAAAAAAAATTCTATGGCCTAAAACTCTATGCTTATTTCCTTAATTCAAAAGGTCAAAAATCTTTTTTTTTTTTAATGAATTCAAATTGATTGCCCTATGTAAAATTCAATTTAAAATATTATCTCTTATGCCAAGGAAGTTCAACTTAAGAAATCTTTGGATGTGATTATTTCTAAAGATCAAAGAAGGTTATTAAAAGTTAGATAGATTTTAGATGGAATCATGGTTGTGCATGGAGCATTTATTTTATGAAAATGAACAAAAAGGAAGGTATGATCATTAAGTTAGATATGAACAAATCATATGACAAAATTTCATGGGAATTTCTTATTAAAGTTATGTGGATATTTAGATTTTGTGAATATAGGTGCAATTGGGTATACAATTGTGTATTCTCAATCTCTAAGTACTCTCTACTTATTAATGACTCTCCTACATATTTTTAAACCCAAAAGGGGTTTAAGACACTTGGTGATTAGCTCTCCCATTTTTATTCATTATAGTTGTTGAAGCACTTAGAAAAACCCTGAGTATGAGGTGGAGAAAGGTAATACAAAAGGGCTTCAAGTTTCCTCTAGGATTAGGAATGTAACTCATCTACACTGTATTAAAAACATTCTTCAATTTTGTGAGGTTTCTACAAAAGAAGCCAATTCGATTAAGATATTTTTTGTTAATATGAGAATGTTACTAGAAAAAAGGTAAACATGAACAAATTGAGAATATTCTTATTAAAAAATAGATGCCAAGAAAACCTGAAAATTCATATAGGGTTATTGGAATTTTAAATGGAGAAACTACCAAGTAAATATCTAGGGGTGTTATTGGTGGAGAAAAGAACTTTGAAATTAGATTGGATGAAAGTAATTGACAGGGTCCATAACATATTGGATTCATCTAACTTGGGCTTATGGATCACATTGGATAGAAGAATCACTTTGATCAAGACCTCCTTGGCCTCTATCCCAATTTTTACAATCTTTGGTTTTTAGATTCCTAGTAAGGTTTCGAAAGGTCTAGAGGATATGCAAATAAATTTTCTCTAGAGAGAAAGTGAAAACTTACACAAATACAACTTGGTTAAGTGGGACTTGATATTGGGAGGTTTAGGAATCAGACTATGCAATATATGAAAATGGATTTAAGCTCCAAACTATGTTGGAGAATTTATGAGGAAAAATATAGGTTTTGGAGCAAGGTTCTTTAGTCCAAATATATATTATGTGAGATCAATGCTTTTTTCTAGGATATAGATAATCTTCCCCAAGGATCCAATATTTGGAATTTTATTAGAATTTATTACAAGTTGATTTCTCATGACATGAATTAGAACTTTGGGAGAGGAGATAAAGTTAAATTCTAGAGTGATTTTTGGTTAGAGGATAAATCTCTTCAAGAGAATCAAAGAATTATCCCCCTTGTTCTACACTATAAAGAAAACATAGGTATTAAGGTTTGCAAATATAAATAGTGATTCCTCCATTAAATGGTGCTTCATATGCCTCATTTGTTAGATATTAAGGAAGTATGTGATGATATCTAGGTTAAGTTAGAAAATTGACCCATTCCAATCAAGTACATAGATGATAATATGGTTTGGGATGGAGATAGAAGCAGTTGAATTTCACTCATATCTCTTTCCCATGCTCTTCAAGAATTTGGACATCCCCTCAATTAATATAGATAAGAAAATTTTGGTTTCAAATGGGCTTCCTAGTGCAAATACCTTATGTGGATTACTTCAAGAAGATGTGCCCTTCTATGGGTAAGTAGGGCCCATCCTTATGCATTTTTTGTAAAAATAATAATGAAACTAATGTTATTTATTCTTGCATTATGATTTGTCTAATTTTATTTTGAGTTGGTCCATGTTCAGAGATGGGAGATAGAGAGGATGACTATTTTGCATATTCTTAGTCTTTTGGCCAGTAGGGAGATGAAATTAAATAGTTCTGGTTTGAGGATCACTATTATGCACAATATTGTATTTAGACGACCCGAATGATAATGAGTACAAAGCCTTGCATATATAGGAAAGGAAGAGGCAATCCACCTATGAAAATTTCCCCATTAAGTGGCACAAATGAGTAGACAACTGTCCTATAAGTGTCAACCTTAGGATGAATTGGAGTGTGCAATCCAACAACCTCTTTGACCAAGTCATCAACTTTGATGCCAAGTGTTGAGTGACATTTGAGGTGAGATGGAAATTATTCCAACCTCAAAAGGTATGTGCATGAGGTTTACCAAACAACTTGGTAACCTCAAGAGGCTTAAAGGTTGCACATTCAATTAGATAAGATGTTGTCTAACCTCATCAACCTAAGTACACTTAAGTATAGTGAATCTAGATTAATTATTCACTAACACTATAGAATATAGATATCAATAGCACATTTAATAAAAATTCCAATGGTGCAAATCCACACCATAAATTTAGATATTGGAGTCTAGCAAGATTATCTATTGCCTAATTTTTCTACATCTAGTACTCAATCTTATATTACTTGATCAGCCAAATTATTTCTACACTATTCTCTAATTCTTATGCTTGCATGTATCTCTACATATATGAACTCCTTGACCTTTCCTATAAAAAACCTTCATATTTGGTCACAAACCTACCAAAGCATCACTTCATAAATTCCAAACCTTAAGAGGTCCTAGCAATGGAATTAAATTGTTAGCCATTCTACTACATTTGTAGTTGATCTTGGCTAAACACTTAAATCAACTCCTTTCTAAAAGAATTTTTCTCCATAATTCCAAACTAGACCATGCTTAAATTCCCAAACCTTTGATTAACTTGCACACTATCAAAGACACATAGATGCAAAATATACTACAAAGAAAACATTCTCAAGAAAAAGTTCTAAGTACAAAAATAGAAAAGCTTTGCTACTTCATTCATTCTAAGAAAGGTGGTAGCATCTATGGATTTTATATGAATGGATATCCCTAGCATTACTGAATCTATAATATAAATTATTTTACATACATCTATCAATAATGTTGGATTATTGCTTCTTTAATTTAGTATATAATTTAGATTAAAATAATAAATTTTAATTAATTAACATGCAAATGTAGCATCTATGGATTTTATATGAATGGATATCCAGGCTAATATTAGTGAATCTATAATATAAATTATTTTACATACATCTATCAATAATGTTGGATTATTGCATCTTTAATTTAGTATATAATTTAGATTAAAATAATAAATTTTAATTAATTAACATGCAAATGTTATTTATAAATAAATAGATTAATTTATTGTTAATAAATAAAATCAAAAATAATTTGTTGTGAATTTATTTTCTATAGATTATTTTGATAGTTTGTAAAACAAAATTAAAACTTATAAAACCTTTTGTATTGTATTGAAAGTCATCCCGAAGAATTCAATCAATATACGATTTTGCATTTCTTTGCCTTTGAAGAATGCAGAATGAAGAAATCATTGGTTGAGTAAAAGAAATAAAATAAACATGCAATGTATACTGTTAATGTCATATGTTGATTGTTAACGCCATCTAATATTTGTGTTTTCTATGCATAGTCAATTGTGTGTGGGAAATAACTATATGAAATTGAATTAAATTTAAGGAAAGTCATTCATAAAGGTTTTTTTTAATTTAAAAACTTTTAAAGGTTACTTTAAATCTTACAAAGTGTCATAGAAGATTTGGTCAATTGTCAAGGTTGAGAGATTGTTTTTTTTGAAGTAACAATTATTGTTATATATATGGAGAAGATGGTTTGTAAGGATTTTTTTGTGTTAATTGGGTGTTTGAGATTGTAGTAATTTTTTTGATGTTATTTTTAGAGGGAAATGATTAACAAGTGGCTAATTGTAGGTTGGAGGCGTTGTAGGATTGAGGACATTATCATCTCAAGCTAACTTCTCACTTAGAGATGATACATTGCATGAAAAACACCATTTCATATTTGTGTCTCTTCATGGAGCAAGATGGGCTTGACATTTCTTGGTAGAATTGATGGGTGTAGTTGGTGTATTTACTTTTGGTTTAGCTTCTTTTGTACAACAAAGGATATATTGGTTCCCACAAAATTGAAGGAGGGATATTGACATGCTCAAAGGAGAACTATTCTCTCATATGGAATAGTAGAGTAGAGATTTTGACACACTTGAAAGAAATGTGAATATTAGAGAAAAGTTGTTAATGTAGGAGCATCTCGGGTGTAGATCAATCATCATCACCCAAAAATATTTGATTTTCTTGTTCAATTGACTTTTGTTTCAAAAAATTTATTTTGGTTCAATTTTGGTGTTGCAGGCAAAAATTAAAGAATTTGAGCTTTAATGCTCTTTCAATTTAATTTCACCTCATCTATAGTTCCTGTCAAGTGGAGAACTAAGGAGTTCAATTTGAATTAATTAATTAACTAATTCCTATGCTCAACTATCACTTGCAAATTTAATTGCTATGCAAGAATTTGTAAATTTAATATATTGCCTTCTAGAATGTAATTATATAAAATTTCTATTTGCTGGAAATTGGAGAGAAAAGGAAACGTTTCTAGGAGGAGAAGGAGAAAAGAAAAAGGAAAAAGGAAAATCAAAGTTTGGAAAAGAATTGGAAGGTCAGATGAAGCTAGACACCAGGAGGAGGAAAGGGGAAGAATTTGGAACAGAGAAAAAACAAGAATAGTGACAGATTTTACCAGGTGGATAGTGAATAAAGGAGGTGTGGAATTCATTCCAACAAGGTTAGAAGTCATAACAACCAGTCCAAATTTCTAGAGGGGGTGTGGGAGTTCTCTAGGAAGGAGAATTTTGAATAAAAAATAGATTTGTAATTATAGATTTGTATCTTGTAGGTGAAGCCAAGATTGGCACATTAGATTTGGAGGAAAGCATGTATAGGCATGAATTCTTTGTTTTGGAGATGATTATGAAAAAGAATTAATAACAAATCAAATTAATAAAAATTGAAATGTGAAATTTGTTCTTATTTGTGTTGAATTGAATTAGTGTATGAAGTAATTTGATGGATGAAAGAATGCATACATATAGGTTGTAATTTCACCAGTGTTGAATGTGCAATTTGAATTGAAGTCATCCCAGTTGCAAATATTTGTTTGCCTAATAAGGCTCACTATATTTGATCTCCTTTAGTTGTTCTCTCATTATGTATGAAGGATGGGAATATTTTATGTTCTTTCATTTTGTATAGAGTTTTTATAAGTTTGACAGTTAAGAGATCCATTGGTGGAGTCAATTTGGTGTTTCTCGGGTGAACAAGGAGAATTGGTGGAGGTGGTCCATCAAAGTTTCTAGAAGGGTTGTTGTATTTAGCTCTTGTAATATTTTGTATGCGGAGGAATGTTGGATTATTACATCTATATAATTTAGACTATAATAATAAATCAATAAATTAACATGCAAATATTAATTTATAAATAAATATATTAGTTTATTATTAGTAAATAAAACAAAAATTAATTAATTGAAAAATTATTTCATAAATTATTTTGATAGTTTGTATTAAAAGACGCATAAAATCATTTGCATTCTCTTGAAAATCACCCCAAATAATTTAATCAATATACTATTTTGCATTTTTTTTATAATAATGACATGCTACTTTGCAATTGCATACTCATCATTTCACAAATAATACATGCTTCACCTAAAAGATATCATTTTTAAAAATTTTAGATATTTTATTCTCATCTAAGCACTTTTCTAATTATGACCTATGTATATCCTATTCTATCTTTATTGCATAATTATAATTATTCAAAATATTAAAGATACTTTTGATGATAATAGACAATCACAACAACTAACTTGTGATAAAAGAAAGTTAAAAAAAAATGAATTTGAATTTTTATTTTTAGTATATTTATTTTATTTAATTATAAGTTGAATTTGATATATAATTTTTTCTTTTCAAATAATACAAACTATTGAAAATCTCAAACTAATGAGATAAGAAAAATAATAATATTAATATCTATGAAAAATTAGAATTAATTTAAATTTTAAAAAATAAAAAACTATGATACATATATATTCAATTTGTTAACATTTTATATATTATTATAATTAAATAAATTTTGAATGATTTGTGAAAGATGATAATAAAATCAATTTAACATAAAGGGATGGCGTTGCTCATGTAAGTTTTGTTTTTTATTTTTGTACAAAGAAATTGACTTAAAAGTGGCTAAAATCTCTTAAGATCTCCATTTTTCTCTAGCTGTAGAATTATAGGTATTTGGTAGGTTAAATTAAAAATAGAAAACTCAATAATGCCCATAGTGCCTTCAAATCAAAATAGAAAACTAAATTAACAGAGTTGAAATCCAAACTGAAAAACTCCACAAAATGAAATACAATTGTCTAAAAATACTATCATCTAATGGAAATGTTCTTTAAAACTAAGAACTTTGAAGTTGCAAGAACAAATTTTAGATGCTTGAAAATACTATCATCTAATGGAAATGTTCTTTAAAACTGAGAACTCTGAAGTTGCAAGAATAAATTTTAGATGCTTGAAAAAAACAAAGGCAGGTGACTTTTTTAAGCATAAAGAACCCTAACGGAAGCAATGCAAGGGTGCAACTTGAATATATATTACATAATATTTTTAAAAAATAATATTATGTCAAATTTAGATATTTTTGTTATTTGATAGAAGTATGAGTCTAAATTGGTATTTTTTCAATTAAAAATTAACTACTATAAGATATTAACCAAAGAATATTAACCAAAGAAAATTGTATAAAGTTTAAATTATTATAATTTTTAAAGGAAATTCTATTTTTCAATTATTCATATGAATTTTCATTTTAATTACTAAAAGAAATAAAAATATTTCTTTAAAGAAAGTTGGGTGTTTGCAATTTATATATATAATAATTAATAACATTATTATATATAATTTATATAGAGAAATTTTATTTATTTTGGAGATTTTTTATGAATGAATATTTGTTAATTGTGGTTATAAGTTAAGATTTATTTGTTGTGAAATTATTTATAGTACTTATATGAAATAATATTCTTAAGTAAATTAATTATTTCTCTATCCTACATGTCTTTTAATTTTTCCATGTGTATAGGTAACAAAAAATACATCACATTTAGTCCTTGTACCAATATTGTTTCTTTTTAACATATGTGCAACTACAATTCATGTATCCTTGAAGATGCCTACTAAAATATTCAATCTTTAAAAGGATAATCTTTGGGCAACACTACAGGAAGAGTTAAAGCATGTTCAATATATTATCATTGATAAAATGAGTTTTATATGCCCCATGATGTTTATTAGTATTAACAATCACTCCAAATAGGTGATTGCATCACATTCCAACAAAAAATTGGTGGAAGGTCAATTATCCATGTATTGATGATTCTACCTAATTACCTCTCACAAAATACATTGTTGTATGCAAGTATACTTTCAACACTTAATTATTTTGCTTCATATGAAACTTCAATTTACATGTGAAATATTAAATAGTACTCGACATAACCAAACATTTTTTTACATAGAATCTATAATTTCTAGTCAACCTCATAACAAGCAACACTAATGGTGAAACATTGTGGGCTACATTTCAAACAATTGTGAGTTTGAAAACAATTTTCTATAAATAGTCTCATGAACCAAAACAAGACAAATTTAGACATATGTTAACTAACATTAAAAATGCATTAACACCATATGAAAATTGTCAAGTCCTCATGAATGAACAAATATCTTTATTTGTGCTAAGGAATGTGTATTTTTTTATGCATCAATTGATTTATATGCAAAAAATAATATGGTCATGCTCCATAGTAAGAGGACATATTAAAGTCATTAACTACACCAATTACACATAGTTTACACCTATGTATGCTAGGAATACAAAATCACATTAGGATTATGATAATGATCTAGACAATGATGTACTATTGAGTGTTTCCCATTTGAATGATATTCAAAGATAGAAAATACACATTATATAAACAATAGGAAAAATAAAAATAATAGTTACAATCCTTGTCTCCAAACTAATACTTCAAAGAAACATTCAATGAATGCCTATTTTGCATGAAATTGTTATGATATCTCATATGGCTTAATCTTGTTATTTACAATAATTATGATCATTGTTGGATAAATCATAAATATCAAAATATTTTTTATATGATGTTATGATCACATTAATAATTATAATATAATGGTACTAACTATAACAAGGTGTATTAATGTAAAATATTAATTGATATATTCATATGATTTATCTTTTAAAAATTTTAAAATCAAATGTTGTGCTTGAATTTTGAAAATATTGGTAAAACTCTTTGTATTCAATATTCATATTATACAACTATAAAACAAATATTTACACATAAAATTTTAATAAAAAAAATCCTATTACACTCAAAATCCATTCCTATCAATAAATCAATAATATATTTAACTAAATTTTTTTAAATTTCAGTTTTAAAGTGTAAACTAAATTTTAAATATTTAAAAAAAAAAAAATTGAGCACAAAAATATGAGAGTGCTTACCTTCAATATCTATCTCCTTTTAATTAAAAAAATGAAGAATAATTATTTTTAGAAATTTCAAATTTAATTAAAAATATATTTTTATAATATAGTTCATATATCATTGTGGTTTAATCTTACTAAGTTTATATAAATTTAAGTAAAACTAAACTTTATATTAAAAATGGGAGATGATCTTCAAGTTTATAAAATCAATTCAACTTAAATCAAACATGATTTCATGTATGAATATTTTCTTTAATAAGAAGATTAGATATCTCTGTTTTCATAATATTATGACTTTATTTTATTAATAAAACATTCTATCATAATAATTAATTGTTTCTCATTTTAAAATATTTCAAAAAAAAAATTTAAAGGAGATTTTTACCACCAATGACATCATTGAATTGTCTTCATAACAAATTATACAAAAAATATAAATTTATTTATGGATGAAATACTTTACATGATATAGTAAAATTAGTACAACTCAATTTGGAAGAAACAAACATGCATAATCCAAAAACCTACCTAACAAAAAAATAATTTTACACAAATTGTCCATTGAAATAATTTTCTCCCTCACCAAAAACATGCTCCTTGTTTATATTACCTATAGCCGCTTTTCTAAACTTTACTTTCTCATCATCCTCATCCTCGTCCTCATCATCACCCTCTTCGTCATCGTCTTCTTCATCCCAATTTGTTGTTTTGTGATATAATTGATACAAAATCAATTGAGCATACAGAGTAATGATCCTAGCCCATTAGGAATCTGCAAACACAAAAAGATACACAGTTTTAAACACTAGTCACATTGCATATAATTGTATCTATAAAATTTAGATGTTTAAGTGGACATGATGGTGTTGAACATATGTGATTGAGCTCAATGACAAACTAAAGAATCTTTCATTGTCAAGCAAAATTAGATATTAAAATGTTCAAAAATAATTTTAGAAGTGATAAAATCAAATTTCAAATTCATCTTGGAAAATGAAAAAATAAGATTTGAATTTATTGTTAAAAAGTCTACCAATCCTTACCGTACAGTCTATTTAGAGTATTAGAATAAAAATAAGATTTGAACTGTTTATAAAAAAAATCTACCAATCCTTACCATTATAACAGTCTATTGAGAATATTAAAATAAAAAAAAGATTTGAATCTACATTCACCTGCCAATCCTTGCCGTTATAACAGTCTATTAGGAGTATTGGAATAAAAAGAAATCTATGGAAATGAATTGTCATCGACTCTTGAATCACAAGATACGCATTAAGAAAAGGCTATTGATAGTATAAAATTTAAAGACACACTTACAGTGACATATAAGTCAAAACGAATAAGAGCATAAGCTGTCCAAATGATACCATTAGCCAATCCAGCAACAGACAAGGGAAGTGGCATGTACTTGACGCTCTTTGTTGCAATCACACGCTTCTGCTCAACCACAACCCCATATGCTTTGTAAATGGAGGATGTATAAAAGAAAAAAGAAACGCAAATTCAATTTTCATCTACTTTGACAGAGCTGACGGATCTTTTAACAGAAGTTACCATCACAGACAAGGGGGCTGCGTACATGCCGGTGCAGAACACCACAGCTAAAAGTCCGACAAATAACGATCTTCTCTCATGACTGTGGAACACCGTTAACGTTAACACAGCAACCACCGCAAACAAAACGAGCACCACCCCTAGTGCCTTCACCACTTTAAGCTGTTAAACATAATGGCTACAAATTATCAAGATTCAATGGTCACTCTTTACCGATAATCTATCTGGAACGATATATTCATAGGTGTTATCAGGACAAGAAGTGTAGATGAAACTGCAATTACCTTGCCATTTTCAGGGGAGTAGATAATGAACATTGAAAGGTAGAAAAATTCAAGAACTACTCCGGTGCCGTTAATTGTGATCACGAGAATGTTGTGCGGGTGAACGACGGGAAGTCCGTACAGCACCCACAGCAAGCAGTTTGTTAGCGTCACGACGTACGGCAGACCGGAAAACTGCCTCGTCGACTTCCATTTCCACACCTTGTAAAACGTCGACCTGCAACGAAAGATTATGGATAATCATACGTCAAATCACAGAAGTCAGACCAGGCTTGACGACAACAGACGGGAAACACAAACAGAAAAAGAAGAAGCAACCTACAGCGGGGATAGGAAGAGAAACAGAGAGGTCACATTTCCTGCACCAGACGGGAACGCCAATGTTAAAACACATTTTCAAGATATTCTTGACAGAAATCTATTTACCTGGTAAACATCCAAACTATGTCATATATTATTATTATCGTTGGTGTTGTGATGATTACCAATTATGCCGAAAACTGTACTAATTGTATCTGGTAACGCCATGACCACAACCTTCCGAAAAAATCGCTCTAGATTTTTATAGAAATATCTCAGACTGCAAATATCTCCGGACAGACAGAAAACAGAAATGGCCCTCTTGATTTCTTTCGCTTTGCTTTCCAAGTTTTGGGTGGTGTGAATATGTAAGAGATGACTGTTATATGAGGACCTTTTCATTTTGCTTAGTTATAACTAAGAGGGTTAAAATTGTTGAATTATGTCTGTTTTTATTTTTCCACCAAATTTAGTGGGGAAAATGGTAAGATATTATGTGTTCTGTCTTCATTCTGTTTAGCTGAGGATTGTAGGTCGCTTCCCACGTGAGAAGTGAGAGTCTGTTATAAGAGGACATTATTCATTGTAGAATTGTCGCTTTCAATTCCAACAAACAGATATCTTACATGGTGTCCTTGAGAAATGCTGACGTGGCCGCCAAATGGAGATTAGTTGACTTCCAAGTTATTATGTATGTGTTTCTCTCCCCACTGTCTGGAACTGGTATTGTATTGGCAGATGAAAGTCGTGCGAATGAAAACGAAAGGCCAGAAGCCACTCCCAGCCAGGGATCCTCTCTGCACTCGCTTTAGGGAAGGCCAGAAGTCTTGTTATTGATAGTGAGCGTTTGAATGAGGTATGACATAAAATAAACTGTTTTTGGGGGCTTTACGAAAATTCATCTCAACAATTTATTGCCAAATGTTAAGGCGATGTTGCTAGTGGTGAAATTTTTTTACAGATGAATGCGATGAATTATCTAGATGAATTTGTTATGACTGTAAATTATTAAGGCGATGTTGCTGGTGGTGAATTTATAAATGCGATGAATTATCTGTGATAATAAATATTTTTTACTAGATGAATTTGTTATGACTGTAAATTGTTGGATGAATTTTATGACCTGATGCATTTTTTGACATTTCGTACTGAAATATTGAAAGTATAACCTGAATATTTATTTTAAAGAGTTTTTAAAAGTATGAGATAGAGATTTATAGGACATTTTATAACGCCAATTATGTAGGGCAGGTCTCGTGTTCGAATCTCCATCTTACCTGGGACTCTTGTACCCTTGCAGGAATCTTGAAAATGGGAATGAGAAGCTTTGTTTCGGCTCTAAAGTCTAGGTTTAAGGAGGATAAATCGAAAAAAACAGTGTACTTACGAATGGATCGAACGGAGAGTATGAAGGCCGAAGCAAATAGTAAACATGCGCCAAAATTGATTGGCAAAACGCTCAAGACTGCTGATAAACCGGGTTTAAAACCGCTTTGGTAGGAGAACAAACAAATTTTGATATGATCTGTTCATAATATTGTAATCCAGGAGTTCACATGAAATGTATGGCTCTATTTTAATTACTTAGAAAGAAACTTTAATATGATCTGTTCATACTATTGTAATCCAGGAGTTTACATGAAATAAGATGGAGATTTATTGAACTGGCAATCGTAAGAAGAACAAACAATGAAATTATCGTAAGAAGAACAAACAATGAAATTATCGTAAGAAGAACAGCCCTGTAAATATTATCGTATGAGCACCTGATCAAACGGAAAGAAATTAGGATGGTTAAGCACATTAATTGATTGTTATATATGTTTCATAATGGCACTGGAAATCTGGTATACCTGAAAGGGCGATGAGGTATACTGGAAATCTGGTATACCTGAAATTTGGAAGAGGCGGACAACAGGAGGGTATACAATCCTTCATTCTATTTCTCATTCATTTAAATTCGTTACATTCTACTAAATATTTTCATCACTTAAAGTGCTTGTAATTCTCAATCATCCCATGGCAAAGAAGGTAACAAATTTCCTTCTTTTCACGCTACATTGCTATTGAAAGCTGTGATCAGCTAGCTAATGGTTCTCTTTTGCAAAAAAAATAGTGCTAAAATTGGTCATTGCGGATGAGAGCAGCAAGAAAAAGGCCCTCAAGCGGGTTACAGTTGTCCAAGGTATGATAACTCTACATATTTGCTTTCAAGCCTTGACATTAAGAGTTTATTCTCCTGCAAAATCTGAAGAATGGATAGTTGTATTGCATGGGTGGATTATGCGGCAGCGGACATGAAGGAAAACAAGATCACTATTATAGGGGACGTGGATCTCGTCTGTTTGGCCTCTAAAATCAGGAAATTTGGCTTCATAGATTTGGTGAGCATGGGTTCTACGAAAGAGGAGAAAAATAAGGGTGAGAAGAAAGAGGAGAAGAAATCTCAAGGTGATGCAAAGAAGGTGAAAAAAAGTACAAGCTCCAAAAATTGAAGTTGTGTATGTGCTAATGACCCATGATTATAGACCATAAGAATACACCGTTGTTAGAGATGGATATCCTAATACTTGCGTTATCTATTGAGTGTGCTTCTAAACAACCACCACTTGTAAACTAGTGCAATTTTATTTTAGTTCCCATCCCATCTTTAGAGTAGGGTAAGACGCGCATGAAGTAGGGTTTAAGTTTGGGGGCAACCTAGATTTGTATGAAAACATGAATGAGACTTTTTATTTTATTTTTTATGGATTTTATTAAATTTATCATAAGGGCTAAGAGAAAAGTAATTTTTCAAATGTACTAATAAGGAGATTGTAAAATCATATCTAAATAGTTTTTACATTAGAACAAGTTCTATGTTGAGACTATCAAGAAAGAAAAAAGGTTTTGCGATTAGTGAATCAATTTGTTTTCCTTTTTGGTTTTTCTTTTTATCACTTACATGTTGATAATATGTTAATCATTAAGAATAATGAAGTGTTGATTAGAGAACTCAAGGTTTAGTTGGATTTCAGATTTGAGATGAAAGACCTAGGTGCTATAAGATACATTGTTGGTATAGAAATACATAGAAATATGGATAATAAGAAGCTATGGTTAAACTAGAGGAACTATCTTGAGAATATTTTATAGTGGTTCAACATGCATGATGATAATCCTATAAGTATTCCTTTGCCAATAGCCACTATGTTGACCCTAGAACAATGCCCTAAATCTATAGAAGTTTTGAGGGAAAAAGAAAAAAAAAATCTTATGCAATTGTAATTGATAGCCCTATGTATGCATTAATATGTCTAAGGATTAAGCATTACTTGAGAAAGGGGAGTTCTAAGTAGGCTCATGCCAAATTTTTATAAAGAGTATTAGATGTACGTGAACATATTTTTTATGTACATTAAAGGAACTCTAAACTAATAGTTATGTATCATGACACTAGTAATGTGGGAAAGGTGTTGGAGCTATGGGGGATTATTTATTTTGATTGAGATAGAGATTTGGATAGCTAGATATCAAAAACTAGTTATGTTTTTACTCTATTTGGAGTAGTTGCAAGTTGCATTATTAAATGGAAGTAGATAAAAACTTTGGAGTAGTTGTGAGTATTTTCCATATTCAAGACATGCATTGAATGATGCGAAAGAGGAGGAAGACAAAATTTTCCTTTAACACTATAGTGAGAATTTGACAATTGCATTTAGATTATTAAACAGATCCATACATCGACTTTTAGAATCTTCAAGAACCTTTTAAGTATGTGTTGACTGACATAGTGCAACTTAGTATATCTCTAAGATTAAAAGAGAAATTATTGGGACATATGCCAACTGGTTCCATCATTTTAAACATGGACTATGGTCTTCTATAGATTGTTGATGATGCTAACTTGCTAAGTCAATAACTTTGTAAAAATAGATTTGCACTCTATTGGAATTCATCATGCCAAAATTGTAGTTGCTTGGGTGGGCCTAAGATAAAGTTGTTTTATAACAAACTGTTTGTATTTACCACAAATTCTTTGTTATATATTCATGTTTTATCTCCTTACTTATTTCAAATCTCTCTCTCTCTCTGTATATATATATATATACCTCTCTATCTTATTCCATATCTATCTCTACCTCTATCGTTATCTCCTTATCCCTATCTCTCCCTTAATCTTCCCCCTTTGTAATGACCCTGCTCAAATCTGATTGAAAACTTCTGATTTTTGGCCTTAGTAATTTTGTCAAACACTTTGAATACAAGGGTCATATGACTGATATAACATTTCAGTTTGTTTTAATGGATCTTTTCTTCAATTAGCATCAATGAGAATGCTTACAAATGACTCTAAATTGTCTAAACAATGACCTAACATGAATGTGCAACTTATTTTGACAATATTCAATGCATATATGAGTTTTAATCATGAAAAATGATCACCTATAGCCAACTGGTATTTTAACAAACAGTTGGTATGCAAACTACTAAACTGAATACAAATGATATTGAATTGTTCAAATGATACCAGCAACTTATATCTCCTTAATTTCATTGAAATTTCTAATACAATGCTCATACAAATGGCCAAGACTCTTGGCATTTACATTAATTTCAAAATATGATAATGCCGGTACAATGCACACCTACAGCTGCAAATATAACTATGCTAAATGCAATGCTAGAAGATGATAGAAATGTGAAGAACCTGGCCTCAAGAAGTGCCTTGGATGAAAGATGAAGTAGAAATCAACATCAAGTTCAAATGATATTCTCCAAACCCAAATCGAATTGCTCAAGTAGCCGCCCCTGTTCTTGCCTGGCAATATTTTAGAAAAATAAATACAGCCTCTAACCTCCTCAAATTTGTCCTTGAAATGATTGTCTCGATGATAGCAATTGAATGCAACAATACCCAAAACCATAGGATGCTTCGATGATGAGATATGAACAAAAAAGTCTTGCCAATGGTGCCCTTGCTGTAGTATATCAGACCACTGAAATTATTTACCAGCAACCTGATAGCTATTCCAAAATACTCCAAAATGATTGCCAAGCTCTCCCAAGATGAATGCTTAAATACCCATAAAGAAATAATGCACGAATGAGGCCATATAAGCAAAAATCTGAATATGATATGCAAAAATCGTGGCTCTAATACACAGACTTATATTGACTAAAATAATACATCAGAATTCTAGAAATAACCAAATGAATGCAAATCAGCCTCCTCAATGCAAATTCGTTGAAGACTATGAACTCCAAAATGTCCCCAACAATGCTCCAAATCAAGGCACACAAAAACTTGGCCAAAAGCCACTAAGTTTTTACAATGAAGCTCAAATAGAAAGTCTAAAGTAACTTTCTCCCAGCTGCAATAATTCAAGTGATATTTCACACCCTCAAAATTGAGAGTTTTCGTTCTCAATGGCCAAAGACAACTACACAAACCCTAGGCTCCACAACCATCAAACATCAACATCAACAACAACAAATCTGGATGATGAGAATGAAGCCCATGATGTCTATTTATACTTTTTCCTCAAGAGGTCGGCCTCCTTCTAGAACTTTCCCAAGTCACCTTCTAGAAGGAATATTATTTTAATATTTTAATATTGCACTTTATAATAATATAAAATATAACCCAAATCCTAAAGTGCAATATAATATTATAACATAAAATAAGGTTTCCAAAATTAGAAACATCCATGGTGATAATAGGAAAACCTTCATATGACCAAGAAATAAGCCAACCAATCAACTAGGTATCTGCCAAACGACCCTCTTATCAAGCTCCATTAGCCTACGAGGATCAAGAATAGGCTAATTCCTCTAAACTCCAATGCTCATGAAAAAGGGGACATTACAGTCCGCCCTCCCTGAAATTGCTTGTCCCCAAGCAATCTCAGCAACAAGTACAACTCTTCTCCACCTGGATCCCAAGTGAAAATCTGTGTAATGTCCCAAACATCACCAAGCAACTCTTGTAGCACAAGCACATCCTGCTGAATCAACTCAACCCCAAAACTGCGATGATAAATTTGATGCGCCCATACCATTGGAAAGCCACCACCCATTGCTTCCCATTGTGCCACTATGATACCTCCCATCTCCAAAATGCAGCAAGTCCCAAAGTCCTAAATCAAATGGTAATCATCATGAGAGAACAAAGTAGAAGACCTGCCAAACTCAGAATCACCATCTAAGATCGGAAGTAAGTCACCAACCAACAAGTAGATAGTTGTCCTATCATATGAAATAGGCAACCAATCCAAAGACGAGTTGTAGATACCTTCATTACCTTCCAAAGACAACTCTTGAGTGGCTGATCCACTAAGAATGTCATCACTATCATCATCCTCGTCAAAAGAATGATCAACCTCTGCACCACATGAAGAAACCTCAAATTGTACCAAGTCCTTTGATTGATCAAGCTTACCACCTTCATCACTTACATTAGAACATAGAGCAGAATCATCCTTCATTTGAATGAGGAGTCTTCTAATGTTATCTATTTCTTTTTGTCTTGCCATGTTAGAAGGATTGACTTTTTCTTTCACATCTTGAAGATGTTTCCTTGCATTTGCAGCCACTAATCTAGCCTTCTTGGCCTTTCTCAACCATTCTTCATTCATCATTTCGGACCTTCTAATCTCTTCAATGCCAAAGTACACAAAATCAGCCCTCTTATGCTTGATATCTTCATGTCCACCAATGGGTGTAGGGCTGCCATCAAAAGATGATATCACATCATTGGCTTGTTCATGATCACAAGCTTCCTTTTCATGAGAATGATAAGGCACCATGTTGTTGTCCTCAAACCAATCTGTGATGACATCATACCATTGTAAAATGCCTTCTTCATCATGTGAAGACAAAGCACTAGTGGCTGTTCCACTAAGAAGAGGATCAAATTCCACATCCTCCTCCAAATCACAATTTGTTTCTTCACAATGATAAGATGAAGCAATGCAAGACTCAGCCAATGAAGCATTACAAAAATCCACATCCTCATGTAGCTGCTCCAAGGCAAATGGTTTGTCTTCAAATATTACTTGTTCCTCTTCAACTTTGAAGTCATCCGGAAGTGTCATGTGCCCATCTTCTTCCTCTATGCCGGTCTCATTTTTATTCCCCATAGGATCAGTTGTATGCTGGTTATCAATTGCCGCAAACTCATTATAAAGGCTTCTTGATACCTCACTTGTAAAGACCTCTTGTTCTTCCTTCCTTTCATTTTGAGATGTAGACTTCTTAGAAATGAAATTCATAATTCTATCTATGGTCATAGGGTGTGAAAGCCATTCAACCATTTTTTCTTGACTTTGTATAAGCTTCTCCAATTCTCCTATCATGGTATTTAACTGCTTCCAAGGAATAGCCATGTTGTTCACTAAACTACAATTGAAACTCACCCAATAGGATGGCAGGACAATGGCTCTGATACCACTGTAATGACCCTGCTCAAATCTGATTGAAAACTTCTGATTTTTGGCCTTAGTAATTTTGTTAAACACTTTGCATACAAGGGTCATATGACTGATATAACATTTCAGTTTGTTTTAATGGATCTTTTCTTCAATTAGCATCAATGAGAATGCTTACAAATGACTCTAAATTGTCTAAACAATGACCTAACATGAATGTGCAACTTATTTTGACAATATTCAATGCATATATGAGTTTTAATCATGAAAAATGATCACCTACAGCCAACTGGTATTTTAACAAACAGTTGGTATGCAAACTACTAAACTAAATACAAATGATATTGAATTGTTCAAATGATACCAGCAACTTATATCTCCTTAATTGCATTTAAATTTTTAATACAATGCTCATACAAATGGCCAAGACTCTTGGCATTTACATTAATTTCAAAATATGATAATGCTGGTACAATGCACACCTACTGCTGCAAATATAACTATGCTAAATGCAATGCTAGAAGATGATAGAAATGTGAAGAACCTGGCCTCAAGAAGTGCCTTGGATGAAAGATGAAGTAGCAATCAACATCAAGTTCAAATGATATTCTCCAAGCCCAAATCGAATTGCTCAAGTAGCCGCCCTTGTTCTTGCCTGACAATATTTTAGAAAAATAAATACAGCCTCTAACCTCCTCAAATTTGTCCTTGAAATGATTGTCTCGATGATAGCAATTGAATGCAACAATACCCAGAACCATAGGATGCTTTGATGATGAGATATGAACAAAAAAGTCTTGCCAATGGTGCCCTTGCTGTAGTATACCAAACCACTAAAATTATTTACCAGCAACCTGATAGCTATTCCAAAATACTCCAAAATGATTGCCAAGCTCTCCCAAGATGAATGCTTAAATACCCATAAAGAAATAATGCACGAATGAGGCCATATAAGCAAAAATCTAAATATGATATGCAAAAATCGTGGCTCTAATACACAGATTTATATTGACTGAAATAATACATCAGAATTCTGGAAATAACCAAATGAATGCAAATCAGCCTCCTCAATGCAAATTCGTTGAAGACTATGAACTCCAAAATGTCCCCAACAATGCTCCAAATCAAGGCACACAAAAACTTGGCCAAAGGCCACTAAGTTTTTACAATGAAGCTCAAATAGAAAGTCTAAAGTAACTTTCTCCCAGCTGCAATAATTCAAGTGATATTTCACACCCTCAAAATTGAGAGTTTTCGTTCTCAATGGCCAAAGACAACTACAAAAACCCTAGGCTCCACAACTATCAAACATCAACATCAACAACAACAAATCTGGATGATGAGAATGAAGCCCATGATGTCTATTTATACTTTTTCCTCAAGAGGTCGGCCTCCTAGAACTTTCCCAAGTCACCTTCTAGAAGGAATATTATTTTATTATTTTAATATTTTAATATTGCACTTTATAATAATATAAAATATAACCCAAATCCTAAAGTGCAATATAATATTATAACATAAAATAAGGTTTCCAAAATTAGAAACATCCATGGTGATAATAGGAAAACCTTCATATGACCAAGAAATAAGCCAACCAATCAATTGGGTATATGCCAAACAACCCTCTTATCAAGCTCCATTAGCCTACGAGGATCAAGAATAGGCTAATTCCTCTAAACTCCAATGCTCATGAAAAAGGGGACATTACACCCTTCTATCTCTCGCTCTTTCTATCCCTATGTCTCCCTCTCTCTGCCTCTCTCCCTATTGCAAACATAACATGAGCTTGTTGGTAATGGAGCTTGATTATTATTTTGCTTCATAATTTTGCTTCAATTGTGTTAGGATCCCTTTAACTTGATGCATAGTTGATTTGAAGCTATCACTCAATTGAGACTTTTGTCGGATAAATAACATCATTTACTAAATGACCTACAAACTGACCTCATGTACTACACAAATATATGCAAAAAATAGACTGAAATTTTTCCTAATTGACCTTCAACATCTCTTTGGCGTATCCATTGCACACCAAGATGCAATTGCTAGTTTAATATATAATTTAAGTTAGAATGATAAATTAATTAATTAACATATAAATGTTGTTTTATAAATAAATTAGTTATTTTAATATTAATAAATAAAAGTAAAGTTAATTTGTTGTGAAATCATTTTCTATAGGTTATTTTCATAGTTTGTATTTGAATTGTATTGAAAATCATCCCGAAGAACTATAGAGAAGCAAGTGGAAGGCGTTAAAATAAAATCGTTGTTGTGGAATTTTGATGAATAATACTAATAAAAGGTGTAAGAAAATCTGGATCGATTCTGCACCTTTCTCACTTCAAGATTAACTTAAGTTCAACAGAATATTGAATATAAAGTTTTGAAAGTATGTGAATAAATTAAAGGGTTTGGAAAGTTCAAACTAAAGATGAATAGATTTTGATTTGTTAAGAGAGGATGCGGACATAAAATGTGATAGCTCATGCAGGTTTTGTTTTTCGTTTTTGTACAAAGAAATTGACTTAAAAGTGGCTAAAATATCTCAAAATCTCCATTTTTGAATGTGCCTGCAAAGTACAGGTATTTGGTATGTAAAACTCAATAATGCCTATGGTGCCTTCAAATTAAAAAAATAAAAATAATTGAAATTCAAACTGAAAACTCAAGAAAATGAAATAAAATTGTCTCAAAATACTGTCATCTAATGGAAATTTTCTTTACAAAAACGAACTCTGAAGTTGCAAGAACAGATTTAAGATGCTTGAAAAAAAAAGCTAGATGACTCATTTTTAGGTACAAAGAACCTGAACGGAACTGCAGATCGAAGCTTTATACACATGAAATGACTCGAAACAAAGAACAGTTAAAAAACCTGAAGGCCACTAATTCTCAGACGAAAAGTAAATAATAATTATACAGAACAGTTAAATCAACTTCCCCTTCACAAATCAAAATTTAAGCCTTCACTTAATGCAAGAAAGGGTGCAATGGATATACATTACTTAAATTTTAATCGTATTATTTTAATTCTTCAATTGAAAATTAAATATCATAAATATTGATCAAATAAAATTACATCACTTTTAAAAATTTATATTTTCTAAAAAGAAAACTAAATTTTTCAGTTATTCATATGAATTTTTATTTCAATTATTTGGAAAACAAAAACTATTTTTGTTATCAAGAAAGTTGAATGTCTATAACTTATATATAAAAAATATAATTGAGAACATTATTATATATATAATTTATATAGAGAAATTTTATTTATTTTGAAGAGTTTTATGAATTAAAATTTGTTAATTGTGGTTATATTAAGTTAAGATTGATTTGTTGAAAATTTATTTTTAATAGTTATATTAAATAATATTCTTAAGTAAAACTATTTCTTTATTCTACAAATTTATTAATGTACATCCATGTGTATATGTAACAAAAAAACACATCACTTTTAACATGATTATTGAATATTATGAATTTCATAGTTTTCATGTACCTCTTAAAATAATCATCCAAAGTATTGCGAGAGAAATCTTACTTTGTTTTAATTGTACTAATTGTGTAATGCATACGAAGTTAATCAATGATAAAAGCCACTTGTTAATCCTTGCACTAGTAGGAATTGTTTCTTTTAACATATGCTCAACTACAATTCATGTATCATTGAAGATGCCTACTAAAATATGCAGCCTTTAAGTGGATAGTCATTGGGAAAAACTATAGGAAGAGTTAAAGCATGTTCCATATATTTTCATTAATAAAATGAGTTTTATATGCCTCACGATGTTTATTAATATTAATGATTGCTTGAAATAGACATTTCCATCACATGCTAAAATAAATTTGGTGAAAGGTCAATTATCCAAGAATTGATGATCCTACCTAATTACCTCTCATGATGGAAATACCATTGTAGGCAAGTATACTCTCTAACACTTAATTATTTTGCTTCATATGAAAGTTCAACTTTACATGTCAAACATTAAATAGTACTTGACATAACCAAACAATTATTTACTTCTACAAAATTCAATTTACCTCATAATAGGCAACACTAATGGTGAAACAATGTGGGCTACATTTCAAAAAATTGTGATTTTGGATATATATTTTTGTCAATAGACACATGAACCAAAACAAGTCAAATTTAGACATATATTAATTAACATTCAAAATGCATCAACACTATATGACAATTGTCAAGTCCACATGGAATGAACAAACATCTCTATTTGTGATAAGGAATGTTTATTTTTCGATGCATCAATTTATTTATATATAAAAAATAACATGGTCATGCTCCATAACATGTTAAATTCATTCACTATACCAATTACACGTAGTGAACACCTACATATACTAGGCATACAAAATCACATGAGGATGATGACAATCATCTAGACAATGAGGTACTATTGAGTGTTGTCCATTTAAATGCTAATAATTGCAATCCTTGTCTCCATACTAGTACTTCAAAGAAACATTCAATGAATGCCTATTTTGTATGAAATTGATATGATATCCTATTTGGGTTGGTCTTATTATTTATAATAGTTGTGATCATTTTTGTATAAATTATAACTATTAAAACATTTTTTTATATACATTATGACGTTATGATCACATTAATAATTATAATATAATGATACTAATTGTTAAGATGTGTTATGTAAAATTTTAATTTATTCATGCAATTTGTCTTTTTAAAGTTTTAAAATCAAATGTTGTGCTTTAATTTTGAAAATATTGATCAAACTTTTTGTATTAAATATCCATATTATACAACTATAAAACAAATATTTACACATGAAAAGATAAATAAACCAAACAAAATGTTTCTCCTTTACACTCTCAAAATCCACACCTATCAATAAATCAACTATAATATCTTTAACTATTTTTTCTAATTTCAATTTCTTTTTATTTATTTAAATGTGGTGTAAACTAGTTTTTAAATATTTAAAAGAAAATATTTTTAAACAAAAAATATTAGAGTACTTAACTAAATGGATGAAGAATATATATATATATATATATATATATATATCATTGTGGGTCAATCTTATTAAGTTTATATAGATTTAAGTGAAACTAAATTTTATATTAAAAATGGGAGATGATGTTCAAGTTTATATAATCAATTCAATTTTAATTAAATATGATTTATATGAATATTTTCTTTAATAAGAAGATTATATGTCTTTGTTTTCATAATATTATGAATTTATTTCATTAATACAACACATTATCATAATAACTTATTGTTTCTTACCATCTATAACATCATTGAATTGTCTTCATAATAAATCATAAAAAAAACATAAATTTATTTATAGATGAAATACCTTACATCATATAGTAAAATTAGTACAACTCATTTAGAAAAAACAAACATACATAATCCAAAAACCTACCTTACAAAAAATAATTTTACACAAGTTGTCCATTGAAATAATTTTCTCCCTCACCAAAGCCATGCTGCTTATTTATATTACTCATCTCTGCTTTCCTCGACTTTACTTTCTCATCATCCTCAACCTCTTCTTCATCCCAATTTGTTGTTTTGTAATATAATCCATACAAAATCAATTGAGCTATACCAAGCAATGATCCTATCCCATTAGGAATCTACAAACACAAAAAGATACATCAGATATAATTTTGTATCTATAAAACTTAGTTGTTTAAGTGGACATGATAGTGTTGAGCATATGTGGTTGAGCTCAGTGACAAATTAAAGAGTCTTAATTGATATCTCACAATATTTGATAAGGTTAAAATGTTCAAAAATAATAATTTTAGAAGTGTGATAAAATAAATTTTCAAATTAGTGGCACGAGGTTTCCACAGTTCAAGTTCAAATAGTGCTAAGATTTCTGGTAAGATTTCTGGATTCTAACTGTGTAAAATCTTTTTTACATCAACGTTTCAAGGATCATACTCCATAATCTATCATGAGAATGCTGAACATAAAGAATAAGAGAATAAAAAAAAAATTGCATAATTACAATCCAAAAATCTTAATACTATTTAAAATTTCAAACTCATTTTGCAAAAAACTTACTGAAAAATAATCTAACCACCCTCACAGTAATAACAGTCTTTTGGAAGTATTAGAATAAAAATGAGATTTGAACCAATATTCACCTGTTTATAAAAAAAGTTACCAATCCTTACCGTTATAACAGTCTATTGAGAGTAATAGAATAAAAAGAAACCTACTAAAATGAATTGTCATTGAATCGTGAATCACAACACACATTAAGAAAAGCGTATTGATAGTATAAGATTTCATTTTGAGGTTTAGACACACTTACAGTGACAAATATGTCAAAACGAATGAGAGCATAAACTGTCCAAATGATACCATTAGCCAACCCAGCAAGAGACAAGGAAAGTGGCATGTACTTGACGCTCTTTGTGGCAATCACAAGTTTCTGTTCAACGACAAGCCCAAATGCTTTTTAAATGGAGGATGTGTAAAAGAAAAAAGAAACGCAAATTCAATCAATTTTAATCTACTTTGACAGAGCTGACGGATCTTTTAACAGAAGTTACCATGATAGACAAGGGTGCTGCGTACATGCCGGTGCAGAACACCACAGCTAAAAGTCCGACAAATAACGATCTTCTCTCATGACTGTGGAACAACGTTAACGTCAACACAGCAACCGCCGCAAACAAAACAAGTACCAGCCCTAGCGCCTTCACCACTTTAAGCTGTTAAGCATTAGGGTTACAAATTATCAAGATTCAGTGGCCAATCTTTACCGGTAATCTACCTTGTAGGTGTTCCCAGTACAAGAAGTGTAAATAAAACTGCAATTACCTTGTCATTTTTAGGGGAGTAGATAATGAACATTGAAAGGTAGAAAAATTCAAGAACAACTCCGGTGCCGTTAATTGTGATCACGAGAATGCTGTGCGGGTGAACGAGGGGAAGTCCGTACAACACCCAGAGCAGGCAATTTGTGAGCGTCGCGACGTACGGCACGCCGGAAAACTGCCTCGTGGACTTCCATTTCCACACCTTGTAAAACGTCGTCCTGCAACGAAAGATCATGGTTAATTAGACGTCAATTCACAGAAGTCAGACCACGCTCGATGACAACAGACAGAAAACACAAACAGAAAAGAAAGAAGGAACCTACATTGGGGACAGGAAGAGAAACAGAGAGGTCACATTTCCTGCACCAGACGGGAACGCCACTGTTAAAACACATTTTCAAGATATTCTTGACAGAAATATAATTATCTGGTAAACATCCAAAACTATGTCGTATATTATTATTATCGTTGGTGTGTGATGATTACCAATGATGCCGAAAACTGTACGGATTGTATCTGGTAACGCCATGACCACAACCTTCCGAAAAAATCGCTCTAGATTTTAATGAAATATCTCAGACTGCAAATATCTCAGGACAGACAGAAAACAGAAACGGCGTGCTTGCTTTCTTTCGTTCTGCTCTCAAGTTTTGGATGGTGTGAAAATGTAAGAAATGACTGCTATATGAGGACTTTTTCATTTTGCTTAGTTATAACTAAGAGGGCTAAATTGTTGAATTATGTCTGCTTTTATTTTTCCGCCAAATTTAGTGGGGAAAATGGTGGACATTATGTGTTCCTGTCTTCATTCTGTTTAGTGGAGGATTATAGGTTGCTTCCCACGTGAGAAGTGTGAGGCTGTTATTAAGAGTGGAGGCTATTCATCGTCGAATTGTCCCTTTCAATTCCTTCAAACGGGTATCTTACGTGGCATCCTTGAGAAACGCTGACGTGGCGGCCAACTGGAGATTAGTTTACTTGTAAGTTATGCTAGGAGGAGGTACCCTGCCTTTGGCCCGTCGAATTAACCAATTAAAAAAAATATAGTAATTTTATTTTTAATAAAATAATTATAAATTTAGTAAGGGTTAATGTTCTTTTTTTTTTAAAATAGTATTAACTTGAATTTAATATAATTATATTAAAATTGTTTTTATTTTTCTTATATATATAAAAATATTATTATCTCATTTTATGGGTGGATTTAGCTCAATTTCAGCAAGAAGTCACGAGATTTAGCTTTTGCACGTCCCTGTGGTATCAGAGGGTGTGCCATGCAAGAAGTCACAAGATCTACACTACCGGAGGGTGTGCCTTGCCAGCGTCACCAGTCACACAAGAAGTCACAAGGTCTAGCCTCGACATGGCCCTGTGGTACCAGAGAGCGTGTCATGCAAGAAGTCACGAGATCCAACCTCCCCCATTCCTGTGGTACTGGAGGTCATGTCTTACCAACGTCACCAATTACGTGAAAAAAATTTTACAGATACAGTAGAGTTTATAAATATTGTTATTTAATCAATTAATATTATAAGAAAGTATACATCTAAATCAATAGTACATACAAATAATAAGATTCAATCCATCCGAAATTATCCACACCCAATCCCACTTTCATTTTTTTTAAATAAACAACTTATCATGAATTGTTACAGATGCAACTAAATCTGTAATATTAATTATATAATGGCTGCACCAGATGCATGGACCAGGAGAATCCCAACAAACTGTACATAATGCTGGTGAGGAATATATGACAAAAAGAAATGGGTTTTGTGCATATAACAGGAAAATCTAACCAAGAGATGGACCCATCTACACGTTGGCTTGTCATTAAAAGTTGTACATACTAACAGCATTGGAACTAATTTAACAACCTGCAAACATTTTATATCAGGTTAAATTCTCTGAGAACCCAAATTTGTAAATCTGAAATATGCATAAAATTTCTTACTGATAAAGAGATGTTTTTCTGTAAGCAATCAGAGTGCCACATCACTGGGAAAAAACCAACACTGGTCAATGTTGTTCTTAAGACAGCAAGCTAAAAACAAATCCGAGTGGACTCTGATATTAACTAATGGATCTAAGTTGGCATTAAATAGAATCTATGTCTGAGAGTCAGAATACAGTTGGTAAGTCTGGTTCATGCATGCATCAAAGAGTTGCTTATTTTGCTTCTCAGACAAGACAGATTCACCATAAATGTTGTCAGCATGATTTGAATTCAATCATACACGTCTTCATGGGGTGTCTAAATCTGGACTTTCATTGGGCTGAGTGAAAGGATGAGCTTCGTTGATTCCAAGAGAAGGGGCACGATCTTCCACCTTCATAATCAATGTTCTTTATATTTTTGTTGGATAAGGAGGAATCACAGACATATTAATTGATTATGGTTTTAATGCATATTTGGATCTGTTTGGATAAGTGATTGACATGAACAATAAAGTGGGCAAATTTCAGCGTGGCAGGAGATCGATTGCACTTCCATCTGTTACTTTGCTGTGTGTACGTGCACAATTTCAAGCAGCAAGTTGGCACAATTTTATAGGCTTCTAAGCGTCTTGAAGAAAATTGTAGGTGTCAAAATCATTTTCCCAACGATTGAGTGGAAGTTGGAATTTGTCTCCATCTTTGAATATATATAGAGAGAGAGAGGGGGGGGACGAGGGATAATATCACTCAAGATGTAAAAAATCTAAATAAGTAAACTTAACCTAGGTGGAGAGCTAGCTATGAAATGAACTAGTTAGGAAATAAACCCTATTTATATCAATAACCCCCCTAAGTATAACTCTAAATGAATCCTTTTGGTTGTTCCATGTAAATATCATCTTTTAGATCCCCATGAATAGATGCACCCTTCATATCCATCTAATAGACAACCCAACCATGAGCTACAAGAATAGCAAGAGTTGGGTGAATAGAGTTTATCTTGGTGACAAGGGAAAAAGTCTCAGTGTAGTCAATGTTAGGTCTCAAAATTATTGATCCACTTATTAAAACCAAACTCCACTCATAAGGCAAGGGTTGTTAGTAAGTGAGTGAAATCAATTCATCTACAACCTATGGAGTATTTTGAGCTAACTCTACAAAAGTGGATTATATATCCTACACTTTGAGCTCAATTTAGACTTGAGAGGGTATTCCTAGGGATATAACTTCATATGTGTTACCTCAATTATGGTCGCATGCCCTAAATCTATCGCATTTACCCTAAAAATTTCTAAACTTATAAGTTTTTTTTGTCTTTTCCTAAGTTTCGTGAACCTTGTCGATCTTTGGCGAGGTTATCATAATGGCTTCTTGGCCCGATGTCTTTGTGGAAACTTTAGAATTCGCTTTTCTAATTGAGTTGTGGGAATGTTGTTAAGGCCTGAAGGGGTTTTCATAACCACCCAACAAATGTATATGAAAAGAAAAGTGAGAATGCTAAAGGAAATATTGTTAGATTTCAGAACTCACAAAAGGTTTGGAAACCTTTGTCGGTCTCCAATGGGGTTTCACAAACCTTGTCATTGATCGATGATGAAAATGCTTATGTGAATAATTTTTTAAAGTGAGGAAAAGGAAGATTGTAAAGTGACAAAATCAAAGGTTATCATAACTATAGTGGACTTCGATGGTGTACTTGAAACTTTTATGGAGTTTGATGTCATCTCAAGGCTGGTACTTATCAACTATGTTACAGTATAAACAAGCATGCTTAGCCATATAAAGATGTAAATTTGTTGAGTACAGTACAGTAACATAAACCTGAACTTATCATAACTGCAAGAAAAGAGAGAGTAACATTCATAGAAGAGACAAACATAGATCATTGAAATACAAAATTATATATATAGATATATAGATATATATGGTGTTACATTGATCGTGTTTACATTCAAAAATGGGAGATCCTAGTACATTCTTTCAAACACAGAGAATGATGATAAGGATGTGTATTCCCTCTTGCACCACTTCTTGCATGTGCTCAATTTGGACCGGTGAGAATAAATTTTCATTGGATTGTACAAAATGAGAAAATCTAGTCCCATATCATTCCACTCGAGTCTAACACAGAGGGGAGCTATAGTTTCTTCAGTGAGGTCATGGTGAAGTGTCATTGTAATGCAAATAGCATCGCCCACTAGACCAATCCTTGGAAATGTATTTAGTCCTCTTATGCCAGCTCTCACCTTTATTAGATATTTTGGCCGAACCAAGCACTCTACAGCCATTACTCCCCAGTCCCACTTGCCAGAGGTAAGAATCACATTATACACAAAGTGATCCAAAAGCTCAACATTATGCACATGAACATCACTATGAACTAAAAAGACATCTCTCAATTGGTCAATCACCAACCTCTGAAATAGATTGCACTCCAAATCCACAATTGTGATAAAATCACTCTTCGAGGAGGTGTCGCTTGTAGTACTCGACTTCTCTGAGCAATGTAATTGAAATGGTGAAAATGGAGGTGATTCCCTTGGCATTTATAGAGGTAGAATGTCATGGTAGGTGATCTATACCAAAGATTTTCTTGGGAATGATTAATTTTTGCAAGGATAGTAATATTACTTGGGAATTTAATGAAGAAGGTTGTAGATGTGACATAGTTGCATTAAATTCTCGAGTTCAACTAGCTGAAATTTTAAGTTGCCTTCTTTACTGAGATAGTTCACACGAGCATAATCACAAAAGGAAATATTTATTAAATGCAAATTCTGGGAGTTGCATGCCACTTACACATATGTCAGGCCATGACGCTGGAATACAAGAAAAAATGCTTTGACTTCCTCTCAAAATCAACTTGAGAAAGGTGATGTAATGATGACTAATTTAAAAATAGTCATAAATATTCTTTGTGTATTAGTTCCTCTAAACTAGGGATTAGTTGTCATGAAACTGTTGCTTGATATGATGGTAGTTATGTTAACGGCCAAGATTCAAGATTGGGGTTTTATAAAATCTTGTTCAAGAGACTCTTGAGGGGTCTGAATTCTTTTAGATTGCACTATATGATGTAATGGAATCAAGGAGGAACATTTTTGGACTGAACTTTAATTTTAGATTATTCATTGTTTGTGAACTCTTAATTGTAAATGTGATATTTATATTGGTTTAGTCTGTTGGCTAGAACAATACTTGGGTCCTTTGTGAACAATAGCTTCATGTTGTTATATTTACTCTTTTAGAATTAAAGAAAACCAATTCATTAGAAAACCTATTCTATTTTCTATAGTATTTCCGATCTTTGCGCCAAGAAACTATTAGTTATTTAGTTCATCACTATTAGTTTACCTTTCCCATTTTTTGGTTAAAAACGTATCTTGAAATGGTTAGTTGTAACCTTTGAGGGAGTTGTACCTCAATAAAAATTCCAAGGAAAGTCACAAATGCAATTGTGATATTTCCTTGTTGTTAGTAACATTGACCTTACTTTTTGGGCTATGGAGTTAATAAAGAATATGTTTCAATAAGGTCCAATCCGTTTACTAATAGATTTTAGGCGACTCTACTAGAGAATTGAACAAGACACTATAAAGGTTGCATTTTTCATGTAGCAAAATGGTCCTACCACATGAAAATGTCTTTCCTGTACTTCAACCGGATCTTGATTGGATGCAAGAAGAACAAGAAGATATTATTTCATTGTTGAATACCCTAGCTTGGAGGTATAGAAGAAATTTTGTGGATTACATGAGAGAAAATTTAATACTTGAAGAAGAAGAAGAATGAGCACAACGACCAGACAGAAGGGTAGTCGAGAGAGCTTGAAGAATTGAAATTGTATGGTATCCCCATCCTTAGCCTCATCTGAACCATAATCAAAACCCTCTACGCAATCCAAATGTTCCTCCAAGGAATTGATTCATAAAAAGAAAATTTGGGGGTTGAGTTAAGTAGCCCTAGAATAAGGAAGTTACTTTTTCTTGAAAACAATTTTTTGGTGACTCTATAAATTCCTTAAGGTAATAAACAACAATCTGTCTGATGGTTGTTACAACACCTCAGTCTTGGAAAAATTGCTTTGGACCATTAGCTCTACCTCAGTGTCATATCTTGCCCCAAGGATCAAGAAATAATTTCCCTAAATTCACTGGCAAAAATTTACAAGATCTTGAAAGGCATATACGAGTGTTTATTGTTGCATGTAAAATCCTAGGAGTTCAAGAAGAAGACGTGTTTGTAAGGTTGCTTGTGGAAGCCTTATTGAGCGTGCTATTGAATGGTTCTATAATTTAGAAAATGGATGATAACTATGTGGCTTGGAGAAAAGAGTTCTGGGTAGATTCAAAGACATAGTGGATATTCTTGCTTTATTACAAAAAAAACAAATTAAAAAGGAAGAAGGAGAATCCATTCATGACTTCATCAACCATTTTAATAGGGACTTGTAGCAGATTCCTCAATTTGAGCAACCAAGTAAGAAAAATGAGTTTCAATTTTTATTTTTTCTTTACATCATGAGGTTCAATTTATTCTTAAAAACAACAAGGTGTGTGGTATTGAACAAGCACGACTAGAGGCTATTAGCATCAAATATGACTAAATTTTGTCTGGACTATGGAAAAGAAATTGTATAAAGAGCACGTTCCAACTAGAGTAAGATACAAAAGTATAAGATTCAAAATTTTCAATTTCTCTATATTCATCACATTTTTCTTGTTGTAATGTGTCATACATAAATAACATAACAAAATTAAATTAAGACATCATGAATAATAAAAATTTAAGACGGACAATTAGCTATATTTTCCATCATAGTGTTGTTGGAAAAACAAGGATAGACAACTGAGAGGGAGGGATCAATCAGTTGTCACAGAAATTTAAACTTTTCAAACTTTACTTAACTTAGTCTCAGATCTAATGAAGAAGCAATTAACCATAAACAATTAACACATCAAAGAGACAGAGAACACCAAGATTTTTTACATGGAAACCCTATTAGGGGAAAAACCACAGTGGAGGTCAGTCCACAATATTATACCCTATTAAAATTATAATGATAAATAATGGGAATGCACATGCATTCAGGCACACTGCCTAGAGCTCACTACTCAAATACAAAAGAGGACTCACTGTCCAAAGAAAGGTTTGGATTAAAACCATCCAAATTGTGAACTAAGAAAATAGCTTCTACACAAGCTTGATTACAGTTCCAGTTAAAAGCACAGAAAAAATTTCTTCGCACTTCGCTCAAACCTCTTCACACTTCACTCAGTCTTCTTCACACTTTACTCTGCAATCGAATGATATTCACACATACACACATGGGAGCACACTGAGAACACTTTACACCGATGAAACAATCGCTCTTATATATTTGCAACAAGAGATTATATCAACAACTTAGTTGGCTAGAAAAATAAAACATATTTACAATGTTGGCCCAAATTTACAATTAAATTTTCAATGCAAATCCACCAAGGTCGGCCACAACATAGTGGAGAACCAAATTAACAACTTCAACACGAAAAAGACTTCAAATAATTTCACCTCAAAGATCCACCACACGTTGCACCCATCATGTTGGCCAAGAACATGAGAAACCAAACATACAGAGAAAAATCTTCGACCACGAGCATACCGATCAATGTGGACATACCACAAAGATAGAGCATGATCTAGAAAAATCCAAGAACACCAAGAAACAATAGAGAAACATCCACAGCAATTAGAATTACCAGAATCACACAAACTTCACTCAAGAACACTAACAGAGACCACAAAAATACTGTCACACCACAACACGATCAAATCTTCACGCGGACCTCTAAAACTTATGGTCGATGATCTAGATACTCTCAAACATAAACCCTTTAGTCCACAACAGTTGATCTTCAATGTACAAAACAAGACGCCTTCATGACCTACGTAGTTCCACTGGGAAATCAGAACACTTTCTTTTACAATTTTCTCAATATCCTCAACATATATAGCCTACAATACACCAAATGCTAATAGTGTTGACATCAATGACAACCACATATCAGCAACATATCCATAGGATCCAACAATCTCCCCCTTTGGCATTGATGGCAACACACTATGTGAAAATAAAATTAACCCAACACATCTGACTCTTCTCCTCAACTTTTCTTCTCCCACAAAGCTCTTCTCCTCAGAAGATTTTTCACATTGCACTTCTCCCCCTTTGACATCAATGAAAAGGTAACCATGACCTTCCCATATACACACTCTGAACCACATATTTGCACATCTGACTACTCCCCCTGAGTAGCAACCATAGAAACATCAATCCAAATCAGAATATAGCAATGAAGCTCACATATTGATACAAGTAAATGCATCTTTTAGTTCTTATCAGGAGGGGTAATCACCCCTAGCATTCTTATGAGATACTCAAAAGTATCCTTCGGCAACGGCTTAGTGAAGATGTCTGCAATTTGTTCTTTGGTAGACACATACTCCAATTTGACTTCTTTCTCATTCACTTTCTCCCTCAAGAAGTGAAACTTGATTGATATATGTTTAGTCTTAGAGTGTAGCACCGGATTCCTTGAAATATTTATTGCACTTGAACTGTCACAGTATATGGCAATAAGCTCTTCATCTATCACCTTGATATCTTTCAACATCTGTTTCATCCATATCACTTGAGTACAATTATTTGCAATAGCAATATATTCTACTTTAGCAGTAGATAGAGAAATGGAATTCTACTTTTTGCTCAACCAAGACACCAGCTTCTTCCCTAGGAAGAAAGCACCACCACTAGTACTTTTCCTGTCATCTAAATCTCCATCCCAATCCATCAAGATATGCACTCAAAGTGAATCATCATCCTTTGGATACCAAAGTCCAAAGTCAACTATTCCTTTCAGATATATAAAGATTCTCTTAACAACAGTCACATGAGATTCTTTTGGATCAACCTGAAATCTAGCAACCATACATACAACATTCATAATGTCTGGTCTAGTATGAGTTAAGTAGAGCAATCCACCAATCATTGATCTGTACCTTGTTTGATTTGCCTTAGGAGAATCATCATTTTGTGTTAACTTGCATCTGATCACCATGGGAGTACCAATAGGCTTTGATTCTTCCATCCCAAATTTCTTCAGTAGCTCTCTCACATATTTGGACTGACATATGAAAATTCCCTTGTCCAACTAGGTAACTTGCAATCCTAGAAAGAACTTCACCTCTCCAATCATACTCATCTCAAATTCACCCTTCATCTCATCGGCAAACTTCATACATAGATTGTCATCTCCTCCAAAAATGATGTCATCAACAAATAATTATATAATTAACTCTTTATCATGATCCAATTTGAAATATAAGTTGCTATCAATAGTACCTTTAGTGAATCCAAGCTTCAGTAAGTATTTTTCCAATCTAGCATACCAGGCTCTGGGGGCTTGCTTAAGTCAATATAGAGCTTTCTTCAAGCGACAAACCATATCTTCCTTGTCAGTCAGTTGAAATCCATCCAGCTATTCAATGTATACTTCTTCCAATTCTCCATTCAGAAAGGCTGACTTTACATCCATTTGATAGAATTTATAGTTCTTATATGCAGCATAAGCAAGAAATAATCTAACAGCTTCAATTCTAGCAATAGGGGAAAAAAATTCTTCAAAATCAACACCTTCCATTTGAGAATACCCTTTACATACCAATCTTGCTTTATTCCAGACCACTTCACCTTGTTCATTCAGCTTGTTCTGAAACACCCATTTAGTACCAATCACATTTTTGTCTTTAGGTCTAGGAACCAATGTCCACGTGTCATTCTTTTCAATCTGTGTTAGCTCTTCCTTCATAGCTTCCATCCAGTGTTCATCTTGACAGGCTTCAGTCACATCTTTAGGTTCAATCTTGGAAATCCAGCAATCTTTCTTCTATTTTGCACACCTTTGCTCTTATCTCCTATAATTTGACTTTCAAAATGATTTAGCTTTACATACCTTGGAGTTTTGGGACTTTCTCGAGCTTTTGGTTCTTCTAATATTTCTACACTTGCACTTGTTTATGCTCCCTGACTTACTTGATTTACTGGAACAAACTGAGGTTGCTTTACCAGAACATATGGAATAATCTGAAGTTGGTTCTGTGTCTAAGAATTCTTCCCTTGGCTTGTATTATCTTCATCTGAATCATAACCCTAATATCTAGATGATTTGGCAGAGTCCTCATCAACTTTGACATTTGCACTCTCAACCATCTTTCTCAATCTTTTTTTATAGCACCGGTAAGCCTTGCTCTTAGTAGAGTAATCTAAAAAGATTCCTCCATCGCTTCTTGCATCAAACTTTCCTATATCATCATCTCTCTTGATATAACATTTGCTTCCAAAGATCTTGAAATATTTAACAGTAGGCTTATAATCAAATCATAGCTCAAAAGAGGTCTTACCAGAATTACCATTAACATTTACCTAGTTTAAAGTATACACAGCAGTGCTTACACCTTCAGTCCAATAGATCTAGGGTACATTTCCTTCTATCATCATTGTTCTAGCAGCATCCAGAATTGTTCTATTCTTTCTCTCTGCAACTCCATTATGTTGAGGGGTTTGGGGAGCAGATAACTGTCTTCTGATTCCATGTTCTTCAAAAAAAGAGTTGAACTCCCTGGAGGTGAAATCACCACCTCTGTTAGATCTTAGACATTTGATTTTTTGACCTTTCTCATTCTTTGCCATAGCCTCAAGAAACTTTTGAACTTTTCCAGTGCTTCACATTTTTCTCTTAAGAAAGAAACCCATATCATTCTAGAGTAATAATCAATAATCAACATAAAGTACCTTTCTCCATGAATACTTCTAACTCTGGAGGGACTACAGAGATCAGTATCTAGAAGCTCTAGCAAATCATTTGAATGAAACTATTTTCTCTGGAAGGAGACTCTTGTCTATTTACCCATCTGACACTTCTTACAAATTGTGTTAGCAGGCTTCACTAACTTAGGTAGATCTCTTACTGCTTGAGTGGAACTTACCTTGAAAATGTTATCAAAATTCACATGACACAGCCTCCTATGCCATAACTAGCTTTCATCTACTTGAGCAATTAAACAACTCCCACTAGTAGTATATAGGTGAAAAATATTGCCTTTTGTCTTTCTACCTATAGCAATCATATTGCCAGAACTTCCATGTATCCTGCATCTCCCATCTTTGAACTGTAGATCATAGCCTTTTTCCACCATCTATCCAACACTCAAAATATTGTGCTTCAGGCCTTCAACATAAAGAACATCATCATTGTTATGCTTACCACCAAGACAAATAGAACCTCTACCTAGAATCACACTAGCATTATTATCTCCAAACCTTACAACCCCACCATCATACTTCTCTAGACTTACAAATTTGTTTTTATCACCAGGCATATGATGTGAGCATCCACTGTCAATGACCCACTCATCATTTTCTTTAACTTAGGCTGCAAGAGCTTTCTCATCTTTAGTATATTGAGTAGCCACGGGACTATTTTCAATGGTAGCAATGAAAACCCATTCATCCTCATTTCCATTATCTTTATCTGACTCATCATCAGTCACTCCTTCTTCAGCAAAGTAACATTTCTTTTGGAATCTATACTTGTTAGGCTTAGATCTAGGAACTCTTTCAAGACATCTTTATGCAAAATGACCTATTTTACCGCAAGAAAAACATTTAATAGGAAACAATCCATCATACTTACCTTTTCCTCTGCCTTCTTTCTTTACAATCAATGCTTCCAATTCTTCTACCTCTCTTTCTTTATCTTCAAGTTGTTCAGTTCTTAATCATACTTGGATATCTTTCTGGAACATCCTCCCATACCATATCTTTGCTTGTTACTTCTGGATATAGTAGCCTTGAATGCAGACTCATTCTTCGGAATAGATTAACCAAATTCACTTAATTCAAAAGCAACAAGCTTACCACCCAGCGTGTCTCTTGTCATCTTTGTTACTGATTTGAGCTCTTCAATAGCATGAGCCTTCACTTTGTAGAAGGGAGGCAAGGATCTGAGTATCTTAGCCATAATTTCATCCTCATCCAGAGAACCACCTGTACATCTAATACCCATCACTATTTCATTTACTCTTTGCATAAAAGAAGTGATATTTTCATCTTCACCCATCTTCAAATTCTCATACTTGCCTTTCAAACTCTGTAGCTTAGCCATCTTCACCTGTGCATCTCCTTCATATAAATTTTCCAGCTTCGTCCAAATCTCATGAGTTTTCTGCAGACCTATCACATTTTCCATCTCTGAATTTGTCAGAGCACTCACCAAAGCTTCAATAGCCCTAATATTATTTTTAGCTTCTTTGATCTCATCAGCAGTGAAGGGACCATTCTGAGGAATAACATATGGATCTTTTGTAATCTTCCAGAAAGCTTCACCAATACACCTTAGGTGACATTCCATCCTGAATTTCCACAATGAGTAGTTAGTTCCATCAAATTTAGGACTGTCCTTCTTGTATGTTGTCATCTCGAATCACCTCAAGCTTTTAGACTTCTTCAAAGGAACCTGCTCTAATACCAATTTTTGGAAAAACAAGGACAAACAACTAAGAGGGGGGGTGAATCAGTTGTCACAGAAATTTAAACTTTTCAAACTTTACTTAACTTAGTCTCAGATCTGATGAATAAGCAATTAACCATAAACAATTAACACATCAAAGAGACAGAGAACACCAAGATTTTTTACGTGGAAACCCTGTTAGGGGAAAAACCACAGTGGAGGTCAGTCCACAATATTATACCCTATTAAAAGTTTATTGAGAAATAATGGGAATGCACATGCATTCAGGCACACTGCCTAGAGCTCACTACTCAAATAAAAAAGAGGACTCACTGTCCAAAGAAAGGTTTGGATTAAAACAATCCAAATTGTGAACTGAGAAAATAGCTTCTACACAAACCTGATTACAGTTCCAGTTAAGCATAGAAAAAAATTCTTCACTCTTCGCTCAAACTTCTTCACACTTTGCTCTACAATCAAATGATATTCACACATACACACATGGGAGCACACCAGGCACACTTTACACCAATGAAACAATCACTCTTATATATCTGCAATAAGAGATTATATCAACAACTTAGTCGACTAGAAAAATAAAACATATTTACAATGTCAGCCCAAATTTACAATTAAATTTTCAATGTGAATCCACCAAGGTCGGCCACAACATAGTGGAGACCCAAATTAACAACTCCAACATGAAAAAACTTCAATTAATTTCACCTCGAAGATCCACCACACATTACACCAATCATGCCGGCCAAGAACATGAGAAACCAAACATACAGAGAAAAATCTTTGACCACGAGCATACTAATCAATGTGGATGTACCACAAAGATAGAGCACGATCTAGAAACATCCAAGAACACCAAGAAACAACAAAGAAACATCCACAGCAACTAGAATTACCAGAATCACACAAACTTCACTTAGGAATACTGACAGAGACTACAGAAATATTGTCAGACCACAACATGATCAAATCTTCACACGGACCTCTAAAACTTCTGGTAGATGATCTAGATACTCTCAAACATAAACCCTTTAGTCCACAATAGTTGATCTTCAACATATAGAACAAGATTCCTTCATGACCTATGCAGTTCCACTCGGAACTTGGAACACTTTCTTTTACAATTTTTTCAATATCCTCGACATATACAACCTTCAATACACCAAATGCTAATGGTATTGACATCAATGACAACCACATATTAGCAACACATCCACAACATCCAACAAGTGTCTCATGTCAAAGTGATATTTAATAGTCATTTCCAAATATCAATTTTACAAATTAAAAAGTTTGACTTGGGTCATTTTGCCACATAGTAAACTCAATTTACATCATGAAATACATAGTACAAGTCAAAAATATGGGATTCCATGTGATCCTCTTCAACTCTCACCACATCTGTTGGACGAGAACATGGTTCAAGCACTTTTCCACCCAACCATGAAGCTATGTTTCCCTTGTATTCTTCCTACTAGAAGAATGGTTGACCCTGCATGGAACACTTACCAAGAGATACAGTATGCAAGGTGGAATCTAGTGTGTGCCATGCAACTACATGCATTTCTATCTACGTTTAGAACATGCAAGATCTAAGCAAGGAAATGGTAGAGGTAATTTATCATATAAGTTAGACCATTCAACTTAATGAACTACAAATGCTTGGCCAAGCATATGTTGTATATAGCTAAAAAATATATAGATTTTGGAAAAGCAAAACCTATCTCTCTGTTAAAGCCCATTTTCAGCACTCATCCCGAAAGATAACCTCCCACAACATAAGATATCATACATCTAATCTATGTTTTCACATTTGCAAACAATAAATATAGTTTCAATAGTTTTTCCTAGCCAATCTTTCCTAAATCAATATATCTACTTCATAGTCCACATTTCATTCATTTGACTATCTCTACTTAACATGCATATGGAAGAAATTTAACCAGATTTGACATTAAGCAATCATATTTAAACATAATACATGTTCATAATAGCAATATCATGAAATTGTCACAGTACATGCATCAGTTTCCTACATATTTCCATTATTTCCTTTAATCCATCTTTCTTGGAATAAAATATACATTCAGATAAGAAAATGATATAATTTTTAATGAAGGTATACCATATGTATGTGTATATGCATAAATTAAGTATTTATGTGTGTGCACATACATGGCCTTCTAATCATAACTGAAATGTATGCATATACGTTCTTTTTAAAAGAAAGAATTTTTAGAATGATTCATTTACATGCAAATCTTTATTTCTAGAGGAAATAACATCTTCTTTCATAATTTCATATTGCTATACAACTTGAACCATAATAACTATTCTCAAATAAAGATAAAAAATTATCATAGATAGAGCAGTCAGTTGGTTTTAACATTTTTTGTGTCATCGTTTGTTCTAGAAAAATTAAAACACCAAAAAGGTGACAAAGTTTGATACAGATATTGATGTTCCAATTCTAGCATACTGAAAAGATAAAATTTGGTTGAACAATTCAAATTTAGATAGGTGTCACCCTATTCTAAGCAATATGTATTTTAAAGTCCATTAGGATGATATATGTCGTTTGGTTGATAATCAATTCTTCATCTATTTTCTTATTGTCAAGACTTTTATTTTATCTCGTTTGAACACCATTTAAAACATAGTTTTAAGAATCCATTTGAGTCGAGTTTAGTGCTCAATGAAATGATTGAGCAACCCTTTTGCATCACTCATGGGTGATCCCACAATACTGGTTTACAATTTTTGGCCTAATTGGACACTGAAATAATTTTTTCTAACTAAATCTTCACTTTCGAGCACATATAGTGGCTAAATCGTGAAGAATTTGAAGATGATGCAAACTAGTGATTTGTCACATTTTTTCTGTAGATTATAAATATATTTTTTTTAAAAAAATTGGAATCAGATTGCACTTCTTTTCCATCTCCTTTGAAAACTAGTTTTTTCAGGAAATAGCATTTTTAAGGAGTGACGCTCACCGTATAATGCATAACTTTTTTTCCATGAAGGATAAAATTCTAATTCTTCCAAATTTGGATTTGTAACTACGATATCTAGTAGCTTCCAATTGGTTAGATAGTGTTTTATTGAATATTTTTTCCTTAATCAAGTTTTGAAGTCAAACCAATTACAATTCAGATGTTGGCTGACCGTATAATGCATAACTTTTTTTGTATGTATCAAAATTCCTTTTTTTTGTTGGATCAAGGACTTCAGTATCTGGTGCACTCATATTTTTCAAAACAAAAATTGATAATATGTTATTTTTCCAAATGTGCATAATAGAGAGCTTGATTTTCGGTGAAAAACCTATGTTTAATAAAACTAAAAAAACAAATACATAATAAAAACAAAACATATTAAAATTATATCCCTTGGATAGCTCATTCCAAGGAATACCGTCATCCAATTGGTTATGTGAAGTCTCCTCCATTTTCATCCTCAACCCAAGCTTTGAAGTGCAAAATTTTGGACTTTTTTGGTGCCAGAGGGTGAGAAGGTGGGAAAAAGGGGATTTGGGCAAACCAGGGTTCATTCAAACCCCAGTTCATTCAAAACCCCTTTCAAATAAAAAAATCTTTCTATTTTTTAGCGGACATAATGGGACCTTGCATCTAATTGGTTTGCTCGAACCAAAGGGTTCATTTGAACCCCAAAAACCAAAACTTTTTGCATGGGGTCATTTTTTGTAACTTTTCCTTCCTCACTCGAATTGTAAACTACTTTTGTGGCTTTACCCTCATATACAAACTGTATGAATACATGAATGTATGCATATGCATATATATATATATATATATATATGTATAAACATTTTTAATAAACCATTTCTATCTTAAGATCATTTCATATGGGTCGATAGAAATTGCTTTGACCGGCCTCTAAAGGCTTCTTAAAACTCACAAAGGATATCGCTTTGCTCCTTTGCAGAGCTCTATGAATCGATTGAATGGATCATTCTACAGAGACATTATATATGAAATATAGAAATGCTAATATTAACATAATGTGGGTATCATTCTTAGTTTGTCCAACCAAACCATGATTTAAATGTTCAATAAAATCAAACAATAACATTCGGCCTTAATTATGCCAACAAAACATGGCTTAATGCTTATGCTCTGCTCGGCCTTTCATGGCCATATTAAATGATAATCTTATGGATTGGGCGATGGGATGGCTCAACCACCTGTGCCCATGCACAAGTAAAAAAACATGCATCTAATAATTATTTACACCTTCGTTCAAATATAGAAGGCTTGGGCCAACCTTCGAATACAAAGAAGGATCTCAAAATAAATTTTAGACATAGTGCCGAATGAATAAGGGAGTCGGCCTCTTAACAAAGGGCCTCCCAAACTAAAATTTTCAGCTTTAGAAGCCACAAAACTGTGGCTCCTTATGGCTTTACTTCAATGGAAAGGTCGTAGTTCTTAACACAATGAAACAAGCAACCCAGAATCAACTTAACTGGATAATTCTAATTGCTCTAACTGATCATGGTCTCATGGCTCGAAAAATAAGATATACATTAATAACAATTTGGGGTTTGATGGTTTATCCCCTGGCATGTAACAACCATTCAATGAAATGCAATCAAGCATGCACGCGAGTCTTACATACAAAATCTGCATAATAGAAAGTACCAAAATCTCGCGGTTGATATATACAAATAAAAACAAGGTTCATGAACGAAATGCAAGGAAATATGGCATCCATAACTAGACATAGAATAGGATTCAACAATAAATTAATAGACTCCAAACAAAGAAAATTGACTATTTATTATGAGATCCCCTTAACAAGGAAAACAAAACTGATCCATTTTTCCTCTAACAAGAGGAAAATCAAGAGTATAGCTGAGGATTCAAATGAATAGAAATAGAAAATAAAAAGTAATGGAAATTTTTCTGATACATTGGCCTTACCTCTGCCTTATCACTTTTGTCCAACAATGCAATGAAGACTTGAGATCATTTTTTCCAAGAAACCATGCTTTTTCCCCCTGAATCAGCCTCTTCTTCTTGCTTTTTCAGACCAAATCCTCTCTTTCCTATCTTTTCTCTAGTTTTGTGAATCATTCCCCTCCAAGAATCTACATTTTCACTATATTTGAGGGTTTCCATAATAGTTAGCCACCCCATTAAGCAATTAAATCTCCCATTTTTTTCGAATTATGGGCAACCCTCAACCCTTAAAGTTTTAGTTTACAAATTTGAATTTGAATTTGAATGAATATCAACTAGAATTTGATTTGTTTTCTTATTAAAATTCCATTTTAACTCATTTATATGTGGGTGTTTATTTTTATTCAATTCATCCTCTAGTTGTAAATTTTATGACATATATGTATTTTTACAAGCAAGAACACTCCATTCATTAGTGTCTTCTTTTCTTTTGGAATGCAATATCATCAGATAAACAAGATATACAAGTAATCTAATTGATTTTTTTCCACAAGTACATTTCTTTGCTCATTATTCCATTTCACATAAAGAGTGATTTACATGGTTTACAGTGGTGTTGCACATCCTAGATTCCATCAAGCTTACCATTATCAACTAGCTAAATATTCCTACCTCAACCATGTTCTTGTCCTCATCCTGTCCCTGCATTCACACACTCACACTTGAAAAGTTTCATTAGTAACCTTTAACCAATGCTCAAAACGAAAAAGAGATTCCATTTCATGTCATTATTTTCATCTTTCGCATTCAATTCATAATATCATAAATATATTTCAAAAGCCATTGAAATCTTATATTTATCACAAGTCAACTAATAAATTACATTTTTCATAATTATTAAAAGAACTTAACATTATTAAATGTAATCATAATTTTGACACGTGATATCGTTCCCTACTTGGAAGAGACATCGTCTCGATGCCTTGTTGAACAATACTGAATTAAATATGTCTTTCTCCAAATTCAATCATATTGTTATTCAAGCCAAAATATGCAATCCAAAATGCAAGAGCAATAGTATATCTTGATAAACATTAAGAATCTATCTAGTAATCAAATGAGGAAAGGAAAATTCTATTTCCTCTGCATCCTCCCAAGTAGCATTGTCCTCATAATACTAATCCCACTAGACTTTATATTGGACAATATCTCTATTTCACAACTTGAAATTGCATCTATCCAAAATTCTAATCGGCTCCACCAACACCACTCTTGGATCCTACACCTATAAAGAAATCCATTCAAGTATTTGAGATGCATTTGGATGATATGGCTTAAGCAAAGAAACATGAAATACATTATGGAATCGAGCTAGAGCAGGTGGTAGAGAAAGTCAGTATGAAATCGAGTTAATGACTTCCAACACATCAAAGGGACCCACATATCTAGGGGAAAACTTGGAAGATTTTCCAAAAGTAATGGAGCTCTTATGTGGCTTGACCCTTAAGAATACTTTATCTCCTTTCGAGAACTGTTTGAAGGTTCTATTTTTGTCAACATAACTTTTTTGTCTATCTACTACTTCCTTCAGTCGTCCCTTGATGAGTTTCATCTTCTCTTCTATCTCTTTGAGAGTTTGAGGACCCACTATACTATTTTCTTCCAATATGTCCCAACTAATGGGTGTACGACACTTTCACCTATAAAGAGCCTCGAAAGGTGTCATACCCAAGGATGCATGAAAATATTTATTGTATGTAAATTCTACTAAAGGTAGATACTCTTCCCACTTATACTATTGGTCCATGCAATACATTCGCAGGAGATCCTCTACTACCTAATTGACTCTTTCAATTTAATCATTAGTATAAGGATGATATGTTGAACTAAAGTTCAGCTTAGTTCCCAAGGCTGCATTCAAAGTTGTCCAAAAATTGGACATCATCTGAGTATCTCTATCAAATATGATAGTCTCTAGCACTCCATGCAAACGGAAGATCTCTTGGAAAAATTTAATGGAAAATGTCAACAATCCATCCTTCAAGTTCCCTAGAATGAGTGTGCCACCTTATTCAACTTATAGACTACTACCAAGATGATGTCACACTTGTTCTTGCTCAATGGAAGCCCCTAGATAAAGTCCATATTGATCACCTGTCACTTATACTCAAGTATTTCGTGAGGATAGAGAATCCCTGTTGGATGCACATGTTCATCCTTGACTTGTTGACACTCCTTGGAAGCATATGGCTACATACTTGACTACATCCTTCTTGAGCTTAGGCTAGAAATACAATGATTTCAACTTTGTGATCATCTTGACTACTCTGGGATGCCTTGAATATGGTGCATTGTGGATTTCCTCCAAGACCAACTTTCTGAGGTTCCCAGATTCTAGAACATACATTCTCCTCTAGTATAGATTACAATTCCATCTGGTTCAATTTCATTCCCATCATATCGATGGTCTAAAGGGTTCTCCTATAGAGCTTTCTTTACCTTCTCAAAATGATCATCTCCTAGAAAGTGTTGCATCACCTACTGCCTTAGATTCGATCGAGTCAAGTTCATGGTTGCCAAATGTCTTCTACTAAGAGCATATTCCACTCTATTCTCTTTTCCTTTAATATACTCAATTACAAAGCCATACTCACTAAGGAATTCCAACCATCTTCACTAACGTGCATTGAGATTTGGGTGGGTGAAGATATATCTCAATCCCAGATGATCTATTTTGAGTTCAAATGGCTTACCCAATAGATAATGCCTCCATATATGCAAGGCATGTACTATTGCATCCAATTCTAAATCATGTGGTGTATAGTTTGTTTCATGTTGTTCAAGCTTCATGGACTCATATGCCACCACTTGTCTATCTCACATTAATATAGCTCCTACACCATCTCTCGAAGCATCTATGATTACTGTTAATTGTCCATTTGAATTTGGTATGGTCAACACTAGGGCTAGATTGTGAGCTTCTCCTTCAAGAGTCGGAAAGCTTTCTCACATTTTTTCGTCCATTGAAACTTTTTCCCTTTTCTTTGAAGAGAGGTGATTGGGGATGCAATCTGAGAAAATCCCTAGAAAAACTTCCTATAATATCCTACTAGTCCCATAAAGCTCCACACTTCAGTCACAATCTAAGGTGTTGGCCATTCTATTATTTCCTTAATCTTTTTGGGATCTATAGAGCCTCCTTTCGCTAATATGATATGACCAATGTAATACACCTTGTCCTAATAGAATGAGCACTTGGATAGCTTTCCAAAAAGCTTCTTCTCTTTGAGGCACTGTAAAACTATCCTCGAATGTTTATTATGCTCCTCAATGGACTTGGAATAAATCAATATTTTTTCAATAAAGATCAAGATGAAGTCATCTAAACAATCTTTGAACACACTATTCATGAGATTCATGAAATTTTTTGGTGCATTATTCAGTCCAAAAGGTACCACCGTGAACTCGTAGTTCCTATATCGAGTCTAAAAAGCAATCTTAGGGATGTCATCTTCTTTTATTCTCAACTGGTGGTAATCAAATCTAAGATCTATTTTATAGAACACTGTTGCTCCCTTCATATGATTGAATAGCTCATCTATCCTTGGAAGAGGATATCTATTCTTGATGGTTACCTTGTTCAACATTCAATAATCAATACACAAACACAAGGTTCCATCCTTCTTCTCCCCAAGGAGAGAGACTAGGTCGAATAAGCCCCTTGCTCAATAGTTCTTGCAATTGGGCCTTCAATTTGAATAACTCAGTGGTAGTCATTCTATATGGGGCTTTGAACTTGGTTCCCATCAAATTCTCATGTGAGGTTCATGAGATTCAGAAATGCCTCAAAGTCCTTCCAAAGATAGGATAATCATCAAATAAGGCTTCATTTCTGAGGTTCACTAACATGTACCATGATAAATGGGTACACCTTCTCTAAGCCCTATTGACTATATAGCAGATCGACCTAATCCTTAGTGGTCTCTTGGATTCCACAGAATCTCGGTGGGTTTCAAAGTCATCTGAACAATTCACCATCTTATCCCCCATTAGTAATTCTGGAGGCCATCATGGGATCCCTAAGGTGCCACAGAGGTTGACTCATGTAATGAGGATTGGGGCTCTAACTCAGTGCTATAAAAAGATAGGAATCACCTTGGTCCTGCGATTTCCATACTAGATTGTCTAGGGTGCCACATATGCAGTGCAATGGATGGCTTAAATCATTCGGGTCAACAATACTCAATATCTTTAGCATTAATAAAATGAAACAATTTTGCCATAATGCTTACCGACGGTGTTAGATTGTTGAGGCTTGATGACCGACTTGTCTGTCATCCACCACCCTATGGATCGATGTTGGTTTCTTCACTTTCGTTGGACATTGTGGGCAACTAGAGATATAATGATCACCTTTGTAGGTGTAGTAACCATCATGATGCCCTTTTCGTCCTCCCGGCCTATCTTCCTTTGAGCTTTTCTGCTTTATATCATAGTTTCTTTTTCTATTTTTAGCTTCTTGTATTTTACACATTATTTTCCATTTCTTTCTCTATGAATACGCTTCCCTCTTCAAATTCTAATGTCCCGATGGGGTTTGTCTCGCTAAAATTTATTATTCTTGAACTACAGACTTAGAATCTAAATTCTTTTAGGCCACAGGGCCAGGCTATTTACAACTTATGTTCTATGGTGGCCTTCCTCGGGAATACACTCCTCCATGGTGAATGGGTTATCTAAGTCTACCTATTATCCAATCTAAGGTCTTAACCCAAGTATACATTTCTAGATTCAAAAGTGCTAATCAGTCTGGTACTGAGGCACATATTTCAACAAGTGCATGAAATTTTCCCAATTCTGAGTTACCAACATGCTCCCCTGAGCTAAGTTCTGAAAATTTTTCATTTTCTTTTAAAAAAAATGTTGAAGCCACCTCTTTCGAAAATGTTGGCGGAATTGTTCCCAAGTGATGTCCCCAAGTTGTAGTTTATGCTCTTCCATTTTGTTGTCCACGGTAGGCGCACCTCACAGGAGGTTGATAGGCTACCCATACTGTATAGTTTCATTTGATACGCATTCGCTTTGAAGTGCTTCTCCATTCCAGCCAGTCAAGCCTCTGCTCACCTCTCCTATAGTTTTTCTATCAAACTTCGGTAGAGCCACCCTTTTTAGGTCCTTGTCGAGCTCTCCTTCGATTCTATCTCGGTTATTGACATTGGGCTCTCTATTCCCTTGTGGATGCTCCTCATTCCTCTGATTCTAACCATCTCCATACCTTGGAATTCTCCTTCCAGATGGTCCATCCTATTTTCCTGTCAGTTTAAGAGGTCAAGGATCCTATCTAGCCTTTCACTCTAGCCTTCATTTTGACCACCACTCGAACCTCCATTTCAGGTGGTTACCATGATGGTTCTTGTTCAACCTACATCATAGATTGTGTTTAGTGTAACTGTCACAAGTTCTCTATTTTAAGCATTCAAGAACATAATTATAATGTATTATGACATGCAATCTTGAAAATATATTCATGTGCATTCATCATAAGAATAAGTCATCCAAGCTCACAATTTGAACAAAGGAAGGACTTTATTTATAATAATATCAGATCACAAAGATCCAAGTTACAAAATTTTCCCTCCTTAGAAGAGGTAGGATGTGTTCACAAGCACTCCTTTTCCTCTTTAGTTATAATGGATGCATTGGGTCCACACCCCAAAGGCCAATCTCAAATCACTGAAGGTTTCTTAGTTTTAACATTATGCTTAGACTCTTCAATTTTATTTCCCCTCTCTAACTTGAGTCAAGTAAAGGCATGTTCCAAAGTCTCATCATCGGGAATCTCAGGGTGGACCCCTAGTATTGGGTTCTATCCAACAGTTTTCTTCTTAGTAGACCTATTGGTCTTTCCCTTCTTTTTCCTTGACTTTGACCTTCACATACCTAGATTCAATTCATGTTCATTAAACTGAAAATTGAATTAAGGTCAACTAAGTCTAACTTAGACCATTATGGGCTTGTAGGCTTGTTACCTATTTTTAGCTACAGCTCAAAATAGGTAGAGCTGAAATGCATTTTTCATTGAAAGGTACAATATTTCTACTAAAGTATTCATTCTATTCCAGAATCTTATTACTTATGAATTTCCAGTGTGATTATGCAAAAATTTTACAATAGAAGAAATCATTAAATTGCATAGTAATGTTGCTTTATTCATATTGTAAAAACCAAAGTCCCACAGAAGTCATGGGAGTAACTTAGTTTGACTTTCATAGTCAGATAATGAATACAAAATAGAATTGTATACTACACAACTAAAGATAATATAAACATGGAAAGGGGAGTGATTCATCATTGCCTGTAATGATGAATCGTTTATACTTTGTCTTCAAGTTGTTGTGTCTGAAGTGCCTCCAGGTTGTTTCGACTCCAAGCTCCATGGTTTCCTGCAAGATTGTTAAAAATGATGTTAGAGCAATGATGAATCACATCCTTCCTCATACCTATATTACCAACAGAAATATAATACACATCCAATCAGGCATTCACCAGATGATTAAGTTAAAGAAAGGTAGATGTTGAGGGAGCATTAAGTTCAATGGAAGCTTTCAACTTCAATTATTTTGCTAATTTGTTTGTTTAATGTGCAGGAACAGGTATAATCAAATTATTTCCACTAACAGATATTGTTATGAGTGGTGAAAAATGTGGTTCCCATGAGGGTTGAGCCCAACTCATATGCAATAACATAGGACAACAGTATGGAATAAAGATAATCATCATTCTCCATGAATTAGGTTCATAAAAAAAAATCAAGCAAAGCATCTTATTTCTCATCATGCTAAAATAATGATCAAAACATGTAAAGAGATCATCAATTTCATTCATATTTTGTTTCAGCTCTGCTTTGCATTTTACATTGTGTTTAAATAAAGTATAGAGTCTCTTTACACTGAAGGGAAAACAGAGCATTAAGGCATTAAATTGTTTCTTATAACTTCAAAGCATATACATAGTCTACAGAAGACTCAAAAGGAACAGTGAAATTTCAGCATCATAATCAAAAAGAGATAGTCCATATGACTATAAGCAAGAGTAGGAGAAAAGAGATATTGTTGTTTAAATATTTATAGGAAATCATTCAAGGAACAACTCTTCTTATGTCAAAGATTCATAGATAATCACTACTCAAATAATCTTCCAAATTGAATTTTCAAAACAAGGGGACTAACCATACAATGCGGATTGAAACCATTGGACAACCTTATACAATGTTTGGAGGTGTTAATTGAGAGATTATTCAATGTGAATAAGGAAAAAATGGGATAGTTCAAACAAATACACAGTGTTGAATATCAAACACAAAAGGTTTGGGAGAATGGGCAATCATTCAATGATAGGAGAAGCCCATACATAAATGGGAACAAACATAGCAAAGTATATACAATGGCAACAAATGATTGAAATATCTATTTTATGAGAGTACACATGAAAATCTGCAAACTAAGTATGTTGTGGCTAGTTCTGATTTCACATTGTGATCATTTTAACCATATTCTTTTGTCTAACCACATTGAAGATTATTCAAGTATAGGGTTAAAGTGACCAAATGTTTAATAGTGAATAAGTATATATAGTGGCTTTAGCAACCATAACCACCATTGATATTTTTTCTAAGCTAAAGAAGATCACTGTCATAACAGAGAAATGATTTATTTCTGTCTGAAGAGGTATATGGAAGCCATGGAATCAATATATTAAATCAAAACCCAGATTTCTCATGCAAATGGAGACAAGGTCACAGCCAAGGGTTTATAAAACCTTCAAAAAATGCAAGATATTTAACCATGGCCACAGAGATAAAGAAAGATTTCTTTTCTTTATCAATTACAAATTAAGTTCTCAGCTATATCATGGGGATCACTGTCATAGAATTCAAAGAAAGACTACGCTATGAAAGAACAATGATGATCATATGCATAATAAGAACTCGCCACTCACAAGGAAAGATAGTTCAGAAGTTTGAATGATGAAATCTTACCTATTATTGTTGTGGTAGAATACACTCAAGCCACAATCTGAAGGCCTAAAAAATCTTCATGGAAGCCTCAAATGCAAAGGCATCAACAGAAAAACACAAAAGGAAATGAAAACACATCAGAAGAAATCGTGAAGCCACGGCTATAAGACTAGCAAAATGCTTGAAAAGATGGAGGTCAAGTCCAAGTTACAATTGAGAAACAAAACACTTACCATATTTGTTCTATAGAAATCTTCAGCAAAATCATTAAAATAGCAAGAAATGATGAAGACTCAAAACTCCTTCCAAGCATGGTGGAGTAGCTATTGATTAGGTGTTTCAAGAATGCAAAGTGGAAAATGAAAAGTAGCTTAGGGTTCGATGGCTTTTTCCTAAAAGCCCTAATTCAAACCATTGGCATTTTTGAATTATTTTTAAAAGAATCATCCCAAATTACTATTTGCACCTATGGTCTTGACTTTTAGTCGATAGACCTAATGATTTTTCCCTACCCGTGCCATTGAAGGTAGAATTCAAACTTATGTTTGATTTTTAAAATATTTATAAAGTGTCACTTCAATCTTTGCATGATTTTGACCAAGTCACTTTAGTAATTAAATATTAAATGGTAATATTTTCATTACCTTAATATTTAATATGAAAATGCATGAGTAAGGGATTCAACATATTAAATATTAAAATAACCAGAAATGATTGTTTTTTAATATTTAATTAAAGCTACCACCTTTCCCAAAACATAAGCCCAGTTTGGAGTATTTTTCATGTAGAACAGTGAAATGGAGTTTTATTTCTGGAATCATCTGAATGTGCATTATAAAGTGCAAATGGAGTTCTTTTCATGTAGTTTTGGGTCTCCACCAGTTCATCTACTTGAGAGACAGGGTTGAGCCTATTTTGGGGTTCTTTTCATGCAGTTGCAGGCCCATTTTTCAAGGCTTTTTGCTTTTGCTCGTGAGAAGATATTTCGGGAATATTTTTTGACTTCAATTCACTTTCAATGCTATTTTCATGCATTTTGGAGCCAGTTCGAGTTACTTTTCAGTTGTGCACATTGGTACTACTAGTTTGAACCTAAGTTCACTCATTTTGCATGAGTTTGGGCCTTCTCTTTGGAGATTTTTATTTTTGCTCGGAATTTCCCTTGGAGTTATCATTTTTATACTGAAATTGAATTTCAGTTTCACCTTCATGCCTTGGAGAGGCTTTTTGTATAAAGTGATATGACTTAGTCATTTTTCACTAGTTATTTTTTTCTACCTTTTCCTTTAGCAAAGAGACTTCATGTAACTCAACTTTCAAAATTTAATAAATTTCAGCACATTTTACAAGTTATGTTAGAGTATCATTTGCAAAGTTTTCCTTCTGTTATTGCAAGTTAGATATTATCCTTCTTAGATTCATATGTTTTGTTTTATGAATATTTTGGATACAAATTTAATGTGTTTTACTTCAAAACCTTTAAATTTTTGTCACATTCATGAATGCATGTACACAGAAAAAATGATCTTAGTTGCAGGTCATAAATTGTGCTTATAATACATTCATATCTTTAAGTTGTGAAAATAAATTATTCCTTCATAAAGAATGAATTATCAGGCCTTTCTGTGAATCATTTATGCAATTAAATTGTTCAATCTAAGTTGTGAAAATAGGCTTGTAAGGAATCAATTGTGAATTAATCTGTTTGCTTTAAAATCAAATAGGTGCATCACCATAGTTCAGCTTTTCCGTTTTTGCATTAGATTAATTTTTTTCCCTTCTCACGTCAAAGTTTCAAATCCATAATCAGAGAATCATATAGGAACCAGCCTAGAATTTCTAGGTCTATCTTCGCCATAGGAATACCCATAGCTTGAAGATACTTCCCATGTTTCAACAAATTGTTGAATTTAGCCATTCAAGCATTCGGGTGCAATCTGTTTGAAAATAAGGCCTAGAGTTCAACCTAACCTCTGATACCAAGTGTAATGTGTCATACATAAATAACACAACAAAATTAAATTAAGAAATTATGAATAATAAAAATTTAATACATAGTCAATTAGATATTTTCCATCATAGTGTCTCATGTCAAAGTAATATTTAATATTCATTTCCAAATGTCAATTTTATAAATTACAAGTTTTGACTTGGGCCATCTTGCCACATAGTCAACTCAATTTACATAATGAAATACATAGTACAAATCAAAATATGGGATTCCATGTGATCCTCTTCAACTCTCTCTATGTCTGTTGGATAAGAACATGGTTTAGGTGCTTTTCTGCCTAACCACGAAGCCATGCTTCCTTGGTATTCTTCCTAATCAAAGGATGCCCAACCCTCAACTGAACACTTAGCAAGAGATACAGTATGCAAGGTGGAATCTAGTGTGTTCCATGCAACTACATAAATTTCTATCTAAGTTTAATATAGAACATGCAAGATCTAAGCAAGGAAATGGCAGAGAGAATTTATCATATAAGTTAGACCCTTCAACATAATGGACTACAAACGCTTGGCCAAGCATATGTTGTATACAACTAAAAATAATATAGATTTTGGAAAAGAAAAACATGTCTCTTTGTTAACCATTTTTGGCACCCATCCCAAAAGATAACCTCCCACAATATTAGATATCATACATCTTATCTATGTTTTCACATTTGCAAACAATAAATCTGGATCAAATAGTTTTTCCTAGCCAATCTTTCCTGAATCAATCTATCTACTTCATAGTATACATTTGATTCATTTGATTATCTCTAATTAACATGCATATGCAAGAAATTTAACCAAATTTAACGTTAAGCAATCAGATTTAAACATAATACATGTTCATAACAGCAATATCATGAAATTGTCATAGTACATGCATCAGTTTCCTATAGATTTCCATTATTTCCTTTAATCCATCTTTCTTGGAATAAAATCTACATTGAAATAAGAAAATGATATAATTTTCAAAGAAGGTATATCGTATGTATGTGTATATGCATAAATGAAGTATTTATGCATGTACACATATATGGCCTTCTAATCATAACTAAAAATGTATGCGTATACATTTTTTTTAAAGAAAGAATTTTTAGAATGATTCATTTACATGTAGATCTTTATTTCTAGAGGAAATAACATCTTCTTTGATCATTTCATACTATTATATAACTTGAACCATAATAGCTATTCTCAAATAAAGATAAAAATTATCATAAACAAAGCAGTCAATTGGTTTCAACATTTTTTGTGTCATCATTTGTTCCAAAAAAAATTAAAACACCAAAATTGTGACAAAGTTTGATACAAAATTTGATGTTCCAATTCCAACATACTAAAAAGATAAAATTTGGTTTAATAGTTCAAATTTAGATAGGTATCCCCACATGTTTTGAGCAATATGTATTTTAAATTCAATCAAGATGATATGTATTTTGGTTGATAATCATAGAATTCATCTATTTTCTTACTACCAAGACTTTTATTTTATCCTATTTGAACACCGTTTAAAACATGGTTTTAAGACTCCATTGGAGTAGAGTTTAGTGCTCAATGAAGTGATCGCTCATCCCTTTTGCATCACTCATATACAAATTGTACAAATACATGAATGTATACATATATATACATCTATTTATATATACATGCTTGTATATATATATACATTTTTAATACACCATTTATAGCTTAAGATAATTTCATATGGGTCGATGGAAATTGCTTCAATCAGCCTGTAAAGGCTTCTTAAAACTCATAGAGGATATCGCTCTGCTCCTTTTTAGAGCTCCATGAATCAATCGAATGGATCATTCTACAAAGACATTATATATGAAATATAAGAATTCTAACATTAATGGAACATGAGTATCATTCCTGGTTCATCCAATCGAACCATGATTTAAATTTTCAATGAAATTGAATGATAATGTTTAGCCTTAATCGCATCAACAAAACTAGGCTTGATGCTTATGCATCACGCATCCTTTCATGGTCATATTGAATGATAATCATATAGATAAGGCAATGGGATGGCTCGGCCACTTATTTCCATGCACTGGTAAAAAACATGCATCTAATAATTATTTATGTCTTCATTCAAATATAGAAGGCTTGGGCTGACCTTCAAACACAAAGAAGGATCTCAAAATAAAGTTTACACACAGTGTTGAATGAATAAGGGGATAATCCTCTTCAACAAAGGGCCTCCTAAACTAAAATTTTTGGCTCTAGAAGCCAAAAACCCATGGCTCCTTATGGTTTTACATCAATGGCAAGGTCATATTTCTTAACACAATGAAACAAGTAGCCCAGAATAAACTTAACTAGATAATTCGACTTGCTCTAACCAAGCATGGTCTCATGGCTCAAAGGATAAGATATGTACTTTAATAACAATTTGGGTTTCAATGGGTTATCCCTTAGCATGCATATATCCATTCGGTGACATGCAATCAAGAATGCAAGTGAGTCTTACATACATACTGTTGACGTGTGTTTTCACACAGCAACATGCAAACAGAATATTGCTACTTTGTTTCTCCTAAAAGAGAAAGATGTTCACATGGATATCTCAACTCCCAAGGTCTTTGTAGTTGGTTCTCAACTGTGCTAATGTTCCTCAATTGGTCAATGTAACAGTAATGTTCAAGGGGCCTATTAGTGTTGAGCTTTTGGATTGTTCTAAGATCAAACATGAAATGAAACCTAATTTAACTGGGGTTTTTAAAGAAACAACAAAAGATAGATCAGGGTTTTGGGATAGAAAAGAACAATAATTCATCCAATTTTAACCAAATTTGTTAGCTTCAAGGAATTGTAAACTAAAACTACAAAACAAACTAAACTTGTGATTGACACACAACCTCTTTCATTCATAGTGCTAATTCAAATATAAAATTTTAAGTTACCATTTAAATAAAACACAAAATAACATTTCACTCCTCAAAGACTTCACAAATCAAATGATCAACTTAAGACAAATATCATTCAAGAACGCAATATGAAGTAGATTAAACTCTTATTGCTTCTACTGTCAATAAAATAGATAAGCAATATTTACAAAGCTGGAACAATCACCAGTGTACAGAGAATCTGTGTCTCCAATTTGTTTCCAACTATACTAAGAGAACTTGGAAAACACATTACGATCTGTACTAAATCTAACTACTAAACAAGAAGATAAATGGGCTCCCACCACTAAGAATCAGGATGCAACTCTATCTCCTTTTGTTAACTAACTCCTAGATTTTCTTTCTAACTATTTGTTCTAACACTATATCTTTTCCTCTCTTTTTTTTCATTTTCTCTATCTCTAACTGTCTAACTATAGAAGTTCTAACTCTTTTTTTCTTCTAAATCCTTCTAACCTTTACAAACAAGCAAGAATGCCATATATATAGAATGTACCAAAAGAATGAGTTGTCCCCCTGCATTAGGGTTTACAAAATATCTGCTTCCAAGAGATTCGGCTCTCAGATCTTTCTGAGGAGATTCAAAACTACATTCAATACAAAACCCTGCTATCCATGTTGATGACGACTTGTTTTGGGAATGATCCGTAGATCTTTTACGGCTGCAACATTAACTCTTCTATCTCTGTGTCCATCTTTGGACTCCTTCACAGAGTTGCCTTGAATGCTCCAAAGTATCACCATTAATATTGGCCTGTCTCAGCTAGTGATCACTACAGCTATCCCTGTGACTCATAGTTTCTTCGCCCTTCTTCATGTTCTCATTCATGTTTTAGACTTCTCTGCTCATTGACCATCCTCTGGAAGCATCATTAGGCCTCCTTGTAGATTTGAACATTTCACCCAAGTTGATCCATCACATTTGAATCTCAGAAGGAATCCATTTTGCTTGCATTCTATTGGTCTTCCCTCTTGGGAATAGTTAACCGATCAAACTATCACCAATCAGTCCCCTTAGCCTCTTCTGATTGGTCAGACATATGCCACGCGAGCTTCTTCGGAGGTCAAAGGTGGTTCAAATGGCATTGAATGTCAGTGAGACACTAATCATGTCTACCCGATGCTCTTATATCACTTTTAGCAACCATTAGCATGACATTAGATAGTTAAAAAGATGTTTCAGCGAGTTGTAGAAGTCATATCAAGCTTGTGAAAACCATCGGTAAGACAGTCGCTAGTCGTTGGGACATCATAATGAACCTCAGGATCCTTCAGCGATCACATTTTTCATGTCGAGGAGACTATCGCTCGTCATTATGACCTCATGGAAAAGTCTTCTTTATCTCCCGGTGGGCCCATTCTCACGTCGGGGAGACCTCATCGTTTCGGGGAGATCTTACCCCAAACTCCCCCAAGCCTAAGTCCTTTTTGCCTTGGTGTGACTTTCTTTCTTCACCAAGACCTTTTGGCGAAGGCATGATCCTCCGCCATTCCATTTCTTTTGGTGGGTTCTATCGTGGGCAGATATTCTATGGTCAGAGACTCATAGTGACCTTTCTGCTCTCCCCGACATCCCATTCTCATTTTCTACCAAAGACCACCGATAGAACTTCTGCGTAGTGTCGGTGTGACTTGAAGCTTTGTTGACTTCACCTGGGTCAAAAATCTCCCACCAATATACTTTCCTCACATCACGTTGAGATATAGCATCCACTGAAAGACTCTCAAGGAAAACCCTCTGCGCCGAGTAGGGAGACTCCTAGTCACGGATGATGGTCATGTCCCAGCCATAGGAATCTACATGAACTCCACTCATAGACATTACCCCCGGGTCTTGCCGAGCAGGGAAACACGTACTCTTATCTATTAATGCACTGTAGCTCTGTAGAAGAGATCTCAAAGTCTTGGCCGGGATTTCTTCTTAGAGGAAAACTATGACCAACTGACTAAAGCACGCCTTCCCATCAGTCCTTCACAAATATCATCCTATGTGTGATTTAATCCGCAAAAGAAAGGCTTGCATTAGCACTCGAAAACAAAACACATTATAATAAAATACAATATTACTTATAATTATTTCCATTGAATTCCTAGCATGTTCAACTTAGGCTAATGTCCAAAATTAGATTAGGATGTAACAAAAAGATGCTGCGTAAAACCTTAAGGAACCCTAAGAGCAAAGCAAATAAATAAAAGTAAGAAAAGAAAGAAATGGGGACCCATTTTGTTCCAAAATAAAATGGGGTGGTTATGCAAGGCATAACACATACTCTCCATATTAAAAAAATTACCAAAAACTTGTAGTTGATATAAAAAAATAAAAACAGGGTTCATGAATGAAATGCAAGGAAATATGGCATCCATGACTAGACACAGAATAGGATTCAACAATAAATGAATTGACTCCAAACATATAACATCGACTATCTATTACAAGGTCCCCTTAATAGGTAAAATAAAACTGATCCATTTTTCCTCTAACAACAAGAAAATCAAGAGTATAGCTAAGGATTTGAATGAATATAAAGAGAAAATAAAAATTAATGGAAAGTTCCCTAATACATTGGCCTTACCTCTTCCTTATCACTCTTGGCCAACAATGCAACAAATAATTGATATGATGTTTCCAATAAAACATGCTTTTTCCCCCTAAATCAACCTCTTCTTTCTTTTTTGGACCAAATCCTCTCTTTCCTATCTTTTCTCTAGTTTTGTGAATCTATGTTTTCTCTATATTTGGGGGTGTCCATAATGGTTAGTCACCTCATTAAGCAAATAAATCTCCCATGTTTTTTGAATTATGGGCAACCCTCAACCCTTAAATTTTTAGTTTATAAATTCAAATTTGAATTTGAATGAATATCAACCTAAATTTTATTTTTTTATTATTAAAATGTGATTTTAATTCATTTATAAATATTATATATATATATATATATATATATATATATATATATATATATATATATATTCAATTCATCCTCTAGTTGTAAAGTTTATTATATGCATTTTTACAAGAAAGAACACTCTGTTCATTAGCGTTTTGTTTTATTTTCAAATGCAATATCATCAGATAAACAAGATAGACAAGTATTCTAATTGATTGTTTTTTTTCCACAAGCACACTTGTTTACTCATTAGTCCATTTCACATAAAGAGTAATTTTAACCATATTAGAATTTCAATGCAAAATTCATGATTTAAAGCAATGTATGCATGTCCTAGATTCCATCAAGCTTACCATTATCAACCAAATAAATATTCCTACCTCAACCATGTGTTCTCATCTTCATCATGTTCCTGCATTCACACACACTTGAAAATTTTCATCAATAACCTTTAACCAATGCTCAAAACAAAAAAGAGATTCCATTTCACATCATTATTTTCATCTTTCACATTCAATTCATAATATCATAAATATATTTCAAAAGCCATTGAAATATTAAATTTATCTCAAGTCAAATGATAAAATTCATTTTTCATAATTATTAAAAGAACTTAATATTATTAAATGCAAGAAAAATTTGGAGACGTGACACTTTTCCTCCAATTGAGAAAGCTAATCTATTTGTCTTTAGTCAAGAGCACTTTGGAAGTTATGTAATAATTGATGTGGAGAATGGAATGCAGACTCAAGATGTGGAGGTATACATTTTAAGCTCTGAAAGAATTGAGGATGACTCTGATTCGTCAAGTGAAGAAGTAGATTACTCTCCTCATATATAGCTTGTGAGTATAGTACATTTTGACCACACTAAAAGTTTCACTGCCAATATGATTACATTAGACCTTGGAGAAAATTCTCGGTTACCAATATCTTTATATACCCCTGAGTTGGAAGCTTTCAATTTTAAAGAGATTGATATAAAATCACTTGGTGTGTCGATGAGTGATGGTAAACCACTAACTAAGGAGAGGATAATTTATGATTTGATGGATGATACCTCCCAAGCTATTGTGTAGTTTGAATAAAAGGAGCAAGAAATTACTTTTATCCTAGATTGGTGCCCAGAAGTGTTGGATAAATACTTTAACAGCGAGGAAAGCGAGCTGGAGAAGACCCCTAGTTTTAAAGAGGTAGATAAGATTAGTAATCCATCCCTTAACGAGGAAAGTATGTCTCTAAATACTTCTCCAGCATTGCATGAGGTAATTGAATTAGAAATTCTCGAGTGAATAGGGACATCAAAAAGTGATCATGATGTGGAGTATTTTAGATACTCTAATCCTCTTTTTTTTTAGATAAATCATACAGGGTCATGAGCAATCCCTTTTTTGAGCTCTCAGTTTTTGACATACTTCCATTATGTAGCCATAAAGGGTGTGAAAAGGTCTATTGTGAAGTTGGGGTAAGGAAATTTTGAAAAAATGAAACATTGCAATACAAAAGGATCAGATGAAGAAATATTCAAAGAAAATTGTCCTGGTATGGTGAATTCCATTCAAAAGCTTGAACTTATTGAAACCATGCTTTCATGAAGTAAAACCAATGGAATGAGATGTGAGTCACAAGAACATAAAGAAGTTTCTAAAAATTATTAGGTCATCTAATTTGCAAGAAGATTATAAATGGAAGCAAGGTCAAAAAGCCTTTCCTCACCCTATTAATGGAAGTGATTTTGGTCAAGATTGTAGGTCTTTAAAGATAATGTATTGGCATATAGAAAGTGAAATACAGAGCTGCATGTATCAAAGGGAGGATACATATGATGAGAAGTGGTTGTTCAAAAGAACATTTGTTTATAGTGGGTTCTCTAGTGAAATGAAAACTCTATGGACATATTTGCTTTCTTTTATTCTCCAAAAGTTACATGAGAACTTAGGATTTTTCAAAAGTGCCCTATTCTTCTCTCAACCAGTCAATGGTTTTGCATGATCGAATTAGTTTCCTTAGTGGGGTAGGATTTTTCCTACCATGTATATATTTTGAATTTTCGTGTATTGTCTATTTTGGTCTTTGCTTGTTGTCCTATTTTTGGTGTGTTTTGGTCCTCTCTTTCCATACATGACTTTGTTCCCAATGGACTAAACACTGGTCTTAAGCCATACCCATGGATTCCTAGCTTCATCCTTGCAAACTTCATCCCAAAATAGATCCATTGTTACCTCAATTATGGTCACATGGCCTAAATCTATCACATTTACCCTAAAAATTTATAAGTTTTTTCGGTATTTTCCTATGTTTTGTGAGCCCTTTTGATCTTCGATGAGGTTATCATAACGACTTCTTGGCCTAATGTCTTTGTGGAAACTTCAAAATTCTCTTTCCTAATTGAGTTGTGGGAATATTGTCAAGGCCAGAAGGGGTTTTCATAACCTCTCAAGAAACATATTGTTGAAAGTATGAGTGGATAGTTTGTTTTCATTAATGTCAACATGTCTATGGAGAGATTGTTGGAAGTTTGTAACGATGCTTTGATTAGTTGCATTATGTTGTCATTAGTAGTATCACTGGTGTCAACCTCTAGTGTTCCTTTGATAAGCATGTGTTGGTGATGTTCAACCTCTTGTGTGGCTGAGATAATGTAGATGTGTCCCAGGTGATGAGTTTGAGTTTTTGGTGTTTGGTTTCCAAGTGATTTTGAGAAAAATTGAAGAAAAGAGAAAATAGTGTGGTGAAGAGTGTTCAATGTGGTAGAGCGGTGTTCAATTTTTTTCTCTACATTTCTTCATGGTTGAAGATCTACTTGTGTGTTTGGATATTTTGATAAAAGGTTTTCAAAGATGTTATATCCAAAGTTCCAAGTTTTGGTTTGTTGTGCAGAGAAAGTTGAATTCACCAATGTGTGAACTATAAAAGTATTGTTATCTGGGAGAAATGGCTTTTCTACGCATTTCTTTGCAATTT
>VDFB02105785.1:89998643-90100535 GCA_007258455.2 Sequoia sempervirens | reverse complement strand
ATAGATTTGCACTCTATTGGAATTCATCATGCCAAAATTGTAGTTGCTTGGGTGGGCCTAAGATAAAGTTGTTTTATAACAAACTGTTTGTATTTACCACAAATTCTTTGTTATATATTCATGTTTTATCTCCTTACTTATTTCAAATCTCTCTCTCTCTCTGTATATATATATATATACCTCTCTATCTTATTCCATATCTATCTCTACCTCTATCGTTATCTCCTTATCCCTATCTCTCCCTTAATCTTCCCCCTTTGTAATGACCCTGCTCAAATCTGATTGAAAACTTCTGATTTTTGGCCTTAGTAATTTTGTCAAACACTTTGAATACAAGGGTCATATGACTGATATAACATTTCAGTTTGTTTTAATGGATCTTTTCTTCAATTAGCATCAATGAGAATGCTTACAAATGACTCTAAATTGTCTAAACAATGACCTAACATGAATGTGCAACTTATTTTGACAATATTCAATGCATATATGAGTTTTAATCATGAAAAATGATCACCTATAGCCAACTGGTATTTTAACAAACAGTTGGTATGCAAACTACTAAACTGAATACAAATGATATTGAATTGTTCAAATGATACCAGCAACTTATATCTCCTTAATTTCATTGAAATTTCTAATACAATGCTCATACAAATGGCCAAGACTCTTGGCATTTACATTAATTTCAAAATATGATAATGCCGGTACAATGCACACCTACAGCTGCAAATATAACTATGCTAAATGCAATGCTAGAAGATGATAGAAATGTGAAGAACCTGGCCTCAAGAAGTGCCTTGGATGAAAGATGAAGTAGAAATCAACATCAAGTTCAAATGATATTCTCCAAACCCAAATCGAATTGCTCAAGTAGCCGCCCCTGTTCTTGCCTGGCAATATTTTAGAAAAATAAATACAGCCTCTAACCTCCTCAAATTTGTCCTTGAAATGATTGTCTCGATGATAGCAATTGAATGCAACAATACCCAAAACCATAGGATGCTTCGATGATGAGATATGAACAAAAAAGTCTTGCCAATGGTGCCCTTGCTGTAGTATATCAGACCACTGAAATTATTTACCAGCAACCTGATAGCTATTCCAAAATACTCCAAAATGATTGCCAAGCTCTCCCAAGATGAATGCTTAAATACCCATAAAGAAATAATGCACGAATGAGGCCATATAAGCAAAAATCTGAATATGATATGCAAAAATCGTGGCTCTAATACACAGACTTATATTGACTAAAATAATACATCAGAATTCTAGAAATAACCAAATGAATGCAAATCAGCCTCCTCAATGCAAATTCGTTGAAGACTATGAACTCCAAAATGTCCCCAACAATGCTCCAAATCAAGGCACACAAAAACTTGGCCAAAAGCCACTAAGTTTTTACAATGAAGCTCAAATAGAAAGTCTAAAGTAACTTTCTCCCAGCTGCAATAATTCAAGTGATATTTCACACCCTCAAAATTGAGAGTTTTCGTTCTCAATGGCCAAAGACAACTACACAAACCCTAGGCTCCACAACCATCAAACATCAACATCAACAACAACAAATCTGGATGATGAGAATGAAGCCCATGATGTCTATTTATACTTTTTCCTCAAGAGGTCGGCCTCCTTCTAGAACTTTCCCAAGTCACCTTCTAGAAGGAATATTATTTTAATATTTTAATATTGCACTTTATAATAATATAAAATATAACCCAAATCCTAAAGTGCAATATAATATTATAACATAAAATAAGGTTTCCAAAATTAGAAACATCCATGGTGATAATAGGAAAACCTTCATATGACCAAGAAATAAGCCAACCAATCAACTAGGTATCTGCCAAACGACCCTCTTATCAAGCTCCATTAGCCTACGAGGATCAAGAATAGGCTAATTCCTCTAAACTCCAATGCTCATGAAAAAGGGGACATTACAGTCCGCCCTCCCTGAAATTGCTTGTCCCCAAGCAATCTCAGCAACAAGTACAACTCTTCTCCACCTGGATCCCAAGTGAAAATCTGTGTAATGTCCCAAACATCACCAAGCAACTCTTGTAGCACAAGCACATCCTGCTGAATCAACTCAACCCCAAAACTGCGATGATAAATTTGATGCGCCCATACCATTGGAAAGCCACCACCCATTGCTTCCCATTGTGCCACTATGATACCTCCCATCTCCAAAATGCAGCAAGTCCCAAAGTCCTAAATCAAATGGTAATCATCATGAGAGAACAAAGTAGAAGACCTGCCAAACTCAGAATCACCATCTAAGATCGGAAGTAAGTCACCAACCAACAAGTAGATAGTTGTCCTATCATATGAAATAGGCAACCAATCCAAAGACGAGTTGTAGATACCTTCATTACCTTCCAAAGACAACTCTTGAGTGGCTGATCCACTAAGAATGTCATCACTATCATCATCCTCGTCAAAAGAATGATCAACCTCTGCACCACATGAAGAAACCTCAAATTGTACCAAGTCCTTTGATTGATCAAGCTTACCACCTTCATCACTTACATTAGAACATAGAGCAGAATCATCCTTCATTTGAATGAGGAGTCTTCTAATGTTATCTATTTCTTTTTGTCTTGCCATGTTAGAAGGATTGACTTTTTCTTTCACATCTTGAAGATGTTTCCTTGCATTTGCAGCCACTAATCTAGCCTTCTTGGCCTTTCTCAACCATTCTTCATTCATCATTTCGGACCTTCTAATCTCTTCAATGCCAAAGTACACAAAATCAGCCCTCTTATGCTTGATATCTTCATGTCCACCAATGGGTGTAGGGCTGCCATCAAAAGATGATATCACATCATTGGCTTGTTCATGATCACAAGCTTCCTTTTCATGAGAATGATAAGGCACCATGTTGTTGTCCTCAAACCAATCTGTGATGACATCATACCATTGTAAAATGCCTTCTTCATCATGTGAAGACAAAGCACTAGTGGCTGTTCCACTAAGAAGAGGATCAAATTCCACATCCTCCTCCAAATCACAATTTGTTTCTTCACAATGATAAGATGAAGCAATGCAAGACTCAGCCAATGAAGCATTACAAAAATCCACATCCTCATGTAGCTGCTCCAAGGCAAATGGTTTGTCTTCAAATATTACTTGTTCCTCTTCAACTTTGAAGTCATCCGGAAGTGTCATGTGCCCATCTTCTTCCTCTATGCCGGTCTCATTTTTATTCCCCATAGGATCAGTTGTATGCTGGTTATCAATTGCCGCAAACTCATTATAAAGGCTTCTTGATACCTCACTTGTAAAGACCTCTTGTTCTTCCTTCCTTTCATTTTGAGATGTAGACTTCTTAGAAATGAAATTCATAATTCTATCTATGGTCATAGGGTGTGAAAGCCATTCAACCATTTTTTCTTGACTTTGTATAAGCTTCTCCAATTCTCCTATCATGGTATTTAACTGCTTCCAAGGAATAGCCATGTTGTTCACTAAACTACAATTGAAACTCACCCAATAGGATGGCAGGACAATGGCTCTGATACCACTGTAATGACCCTGCTCAAATCTGATTGAAAACTTCTGATTTTTGGCCTTAGTAATTTTGTTAAACACTTTGCATACAAGGGTCATATGACTGATATAACATTTCAGTTTGTTTTAATGGATCTTTTCTTCAATTAGCATCAATGAGAATGCTTACAAATGACTCTAAATTGTCTAAACAATGACCTAACATGAATGTGCAACTTATTTTGACAATATTCAATGCATATATGAGTTTTAATCATGAAAAATGATCACCTACAGCCAACTGGTATTTTAACAAACAGTTGGTATGCAAACTACTAAACTAAATACAAATGATATTGAATTGTTCAAATGATACCAGCAACTTATATCTCCTTAATTGCATTTAAATTTTTAATACAATGCTCATACAAATGGCCAAGACTCTTGGCATTTACATTAATTTCAAAATATGATAATGCTGGTACAATGCACACCTACTGCTGCAAATATAACTATGCTAAATGCAATGCTAGAAGATGATAGAAATGTGAAGAACCTGGCCTCAAGAAGTGCCTTGGATGAAAGATGAAGTAGCAATCAACATCAAGTTCAAATGATATTCTCCAAGCCCAAATCGAATTGCTCAAGTAGCCGCCCTTGTTCTTGCCTGACAATATTTTAGAAAAATAAATACAGCCTCTAACCTCCTCAAATTTGTCCTTGAAATGATTGTCTCGATGATAGCAATTGAATGCAACAATACCCAGAACCATAGGATGCTTTGATGATGAGATATGAACAAAAAAGTCTTGCCAATGGTGCCCTTGCTGTAGTATACCAAACCACTAAAATTATTTACCAGCAACCTGATAGCTATTCCAAAATACTCCAAAATGATTGCCAAGCTCTCCCAAGATGAATGCTTAAATACCCATAAAGAAATAATGCACGAATGAGGCCATATAAGCAAAAATCTAAATATGATATGCAAAAATCGTGGCTCTAATACACAGATTTATATTGACTGAAATAATACATCAGAATTCTGGAAATAACCAAATGAATGCAAATCAGCCTCCTCAATGCAAATTCGTTGAAGACTATGAACTCCAAAATGTCCCCAACAATGCTCCAAATCAAGGCACACAAAAACTTGGCCAAAGGCCACTAAGTTTTTACAATGAAGCTCAAATAGAAAGTCTAAAGTAACTTTCTCCCAGCTGCAATAATTCAAGTGATATTTCACACCCTCAAAATTGAGAGTTTTCGTTCTCAATGGCCAAAGACAACTACAAAAACCCTAGGCTCCACAACTATCAAACATCAACATCAACAACAACAAATCTGGATGATGAGAATGAAGCCCATGATGTCTATTTATACTTTTTCCTCAAGAGGTCGGCCTCCTAGAACTTTCCCAAGTCACCTTCTAGAAGGAATATTATTTTATTATTTTAATATTTTAATATTGCACTTTATAATAATATAAAATATAACCCAAATCCTAAAGTGCAATATAATATTATAACATAAAATAAGGTTTCCAAAATTAGAAACATCCATGGTGATAATAGGAAAACCTTCATATGACCAAGAAATAAGCCAACCAATCAATTGGGTATATGCCAAACAACCCTCTTATCAAGCTCCATTAGCCTACGAGGATCAAGAATAGGCTAATTCCTCTAAACTCCAATGCTCATGAAAAAGGGGACATTACACCCTTCTATCTCTCGCTCTTTCTATCCCTATGTCTCCCTCTCTCTGCCTCTCTCCCTATTGCAAACATAACATGAGCTTGTTGGTAATGGAGCTTGATTATTATTTTGCTTCATAATTTTGCTTCAATTGTGTTAGGATCCCTTTAACTTGATGCATAGTTGATTTGAAGCTATCACTCAATTGAGACTTTTGTCGGATAAATAACATCATTTACTAAATGACCTACAAACTGACCTCATGTACTACACAAATATATGCAAAAAATAGACTGAAATTTTTCCTAATTGACCTTCAACATCTCTTTGGCGTATCCATTGCACACCAAGATGCAATTGCTAGTTTAATATATAATTTAAGTTAGAATGATAAATTAATTAATTAACATATAAATGTTGTTTTATAAATAAATTAGTTATTTTAATATTAATAAATAAAAGTAAAGTTAATTTGTTGTGAAATCATTTTCTATAGGTTATTTTCATAGTTTGTATTTGAATTGTATTGAAAATCATCCCGAAGAACTATAGAGAAGCAAGTGGAAGGCGTTAAAATAAAATCGTTGTTGTGGAATTTTGATGAATAATACTAATAAAAGGTGTAAGAAAATCTGGATCGATTCTGCACCTTTCTCACTTCAAGATTAACTTAAGTTCAACAGAATATTGAATATAAAGTTTTGAAAGTATGTGAATAAATTAAAGGGTTTGGAAAGTTCAAACTAAAGATGAATAGATTTTGATTTGTTAAGAGAGGATGCGGACATAAAATGTGATAGCTCATGCAGGTTTTGTTTTTCGTTTTTGTACAAAGAAATTGACTTAAAAGTGGCTAAAATATCTCAAAATCTCCATTTTTGAATGTGCCTGCAAAGTACAGGTATTTGGTATGTAAAACTCAATAATGCCTATGGTGCCTTCAAATTAAAAAAATAAAAATAATTGAAATTCAAACTGAAAACTCAAGAAAATGAAATAAAATTGTCTCAAAATACTGTCATCTAATGGAAATTTTCTTTACAAAAACGAACTCTGAAGTTGCAAGAACAGATTTAAGATGCTTGAAAAAAAAAGCTAGATGACTCATTTTTAGGTACAAAGAACCTGAACGGAACTGCAGATCGAAGCTTTATACACATGAAATGACTCGAAACAAAGAACAGTTAAAAAACCTGAAGGCCACTAATTCTCAGACGAAAAGTAAATAATAATTATACAGAACAGTTAAATCAACTTCCCCTTCACAAATCAAAATTTAAGCCTTCACTTAATGCAAGAAAGGGTGCAATGGATATACATTACTTAAATTTTAATCGTATTATTTTAATTCTTCAATTGAAAATTAAATATCATAAATATTGATCAAATAAAATTACATCACTTTTAAAAATTTATATTTTCTAAAAAGAAAACTAAATTTTTCAGTTATTCATATGAATTTTTATTTCAATTATTTGGAAAACAAAAACTATTTTTGTTATCAAGAAAGTTGAATGTCTATAACTTATATATAAAAAATATAATTGAGAACATTATTATATATATAATTTATATAGAGAAATTTTATTTATTTTGAAGAGTTTTATGAATTAAAATTTGTTAATTGTGGTTATATTAAGTTAAGATTGATTTGTTGAAAATTTATTTTTAATAGTTATATTAAATAATATTCTTAAGTAAAACTATTTCTTTATTCTACAAATTTATTAATGTACATCCATGTGTATATGTAACAAAAAAACACATCACTTTTAACATGATTATTGAATATTATGAATTTCATAGTTTTCATGTACCTCTTAAAATAATCATCCAAAGTATTGCGAGAGAAATCTTACTTTGTTTTAATTGTACTAATTGTGTAATGCATACGAAGTTAATCAATGATAAAAGCCACTTGTTAATCCTTGCACTAGTAGGAATTGTTTCTTTTAACATATGCTCAACTACAATTCATGTATCATTGAAGATGCCTACTAAAATATGCAGCCTTTAAGTGGATAGTCATTGGGAAAAACTATAGGAAGAGTTAAAGCATGTTCCATATATTTTCATTAATAAAATGAGTTTTATATGCCTCACGATGTTTATTAATATTAATGATTGCTTGAAATAGACATTTCCATCACATGCTAAAATAAATTTGGTGAAAGGTCAATTATCCAAGAATTGATGATCCTACCTAATTACCTCTCATGATGGAAATACCATTGTAGGCAAGTATACTCTCTAACACTTAATTATTTTGCTTCATATGAAAGTTCAACTTTACATGTCAAACATTAAATAGTACTTGACATAACCAAACAATTATTTACTTCTACAAAATTCAATTTACCTCATAATAGGCAACACTAATGGTGAAACAATGTGGGCTACATTTCAAAAAATTGTGATTTTGGATATATATTTTTGTCAATAGACACATGAACCAAAACAAGTCAAATTTAGACATATATTAATTAACATTCAAAATGCATCAACACTATATGACAATTGTCAAGTCCACATGGAATGAACAAACATCTCTATTTGTGATAAGGAATGTTTATTTTTCGATGCATCAATTTATTTATATATAAAAAATAACATGGTCATGCTCCATAACATGTTAAATTCATTCACTATACCAATTACACGTAGTGAACACCTACATATACTAGGCATACAAAATCACATGAGGATGATGACAATCATCTAGACAATGAGGTACTATTGAGTGTTGTCCATTTAAATGCTAATAATTGCAATCCTTGTCTCCATACTAGTACTTCAAAGAAACATTCAATGAATGCCTATTTTGTATGAAATTGATATGATATCCTATTTGGGTTGGTCTTATTATTTATAATAGTTGTGATCATTTTTGTATAAATTATAACTATTAAAACATTTTTTTATATACATTATGACGTTATGATCACATTAATAATTATAATATAATGATACTAATTGTTAAGATGTGTTATGTAAAATTTTAATTTATTCATGCAATTTGTCTTTTTAAAGTTTTAAAATCAAATGTTGTGCTTTAATTTTGAAAATATTGATCAAACTTTTTGTATTAAATATCCATATTATACAACTATAAAACAAATATTTACACATGAAAAGATAAATAAACCAAACAAAATGTTTCTCCTTTACACTCTCAAAATCCACACCTATCAATAAATCAACTATAATATCTTTAACTATTTTTTCTAATTTCAATTTCTTTTTATTTATTTAAATGTGGTGTAAACTAGTTTTTAAATATTTAAAAGAAAATATTTTTAAACAAAAAATATTAGAGTACTTAACTAAATGGATGAAGAATATATATATATATATATATATATATATATCATTGTGGGTCAATCTTATTAAGTTTATATAGATTTAAGTGAAACTAAATTTTATATTAAAAATGGGAGATGATGTTCAAGTTTATATAATCAATTCAATTTTAATTAAATATGATTTATATGAATATTTTCTTTAATAAGAAGATTATATGTCTTTGTTTTCATAATATTATGAATTTATTTCATTAATACAACACATTATCATAATAACTTATTGTTTCTTACCATCTATAACATCATTGAATTGTCTTCATAATAAATCATAAAAAAAACATAAATTTATTTATAGATGAAATACCTTACATCATATAGTAAAATTAGTACAACTCATTTAGAAAAAACAAACATACATAATCCAAAAACCTACCTTACAAAAAATAATTTTACACAAGTTGTCCATTGAAATAATTTTCTCCCTCACCAAAGCCATGCTGCTTATTTATATTACTCATCTCTGCTTTCCTCGACTTTACTTTCTCATCATCCTCAACCTCTTCTTCATCCCAATTTGTTGTTTTGTAATATAATCCATACAAAATCAATTGAGCTATACCAAGCAATGATCCTATCCCATTAGGAATCTACAAACACAAAAAGATACATCAGATATAATTTTGTATCTATAAAACTTAGTTGTTTAAGTGGACATGATAGTGTTGAGCATATGTGGTTGAGCTCAGTGACAAATTAAAGAGTCTTAATTGATATCTCACAATATTTGATAAGGTTAAAATGTTCAAAAATAATAATTTTAGAAGTGTGATAAAATAAATTTTCAAATTAGTGGCACGAGGTTTCCACAGTTCAAGTTCAAATAGTGCTAAGATTTCTGGTAAGATTTCTGGATTCTAACTGTGTAAAATCTTTTTTACATCAACGTTTCAAGGATCATACTCCATAATCTATCATGAGAATGCTGAACATAAAGAATAAGAGAATAAAAAAAAAATTGCATAATTACAATCCAAAAATCTTAATACTATTTAAAATTTCAAACTCATTTTGCAAAAAACTTACTGAAAAATAATCTAACCACCCTCACAGTAATAACAGTCTTTTGGAAGTATTAGAATAAAAATGAGATTTGAACCAATATTCACCTGTTTATAAAAAAAGTTACCAATCCTTACCGTTATAACAGTCTATTGAGAGTAATAGAATAAAAAGAAACCTACTAAAATGAATTGTCATTGAATCGTGAATCACAACACACATTAAGAAAAGCGTATTGATAGTATAAGATTTCATTTTGAGGTTTAGACACACTTACAGTGACAAATATGTCAAAACGAATGAGAGCATAAACTGTCCAAATGATACCATTAGCCAACCCAGCAAGAGACAAGGAAAGTGGCATGTACTTGACGCTCTTTGTGGCAATCACAAGTTTCTGTTCAACGACAAGCCCAAATGCTTTTTAAATGGAGGATGTGTAAAAGAAAAAAGAAACGCAAATTCAATCAATTTTAATCTACTTTGACAGAGCTGACGGATCTTTTAACAGAAGTTACCATGATAGACAAGGGTGCTGCGTACATGCCGGTGCAGAACACCACAGCTAAAAGTCCGACAAATAACGATCTTCTCTCATGACTGTGGAACAACGTTAACGTCAACACAGCAACCGCCGCAAACAAAACAAGTACCAGCCCTAGCGCCTTCACCACTTTAAGCTGTTAAGCATTAGGGTTACAAATTATCAAGATTCAGTGGCCAATCTTTACCGGTAATCTACCTTGTAGGTGTTCCCAGTACAAGAAGTGTAAATAAAACTGCAATTACCTTGTCATTTTTAGGGGAGTAGATAATGAACATTGAAAGGTAGAAAAATTCAAGAACAACTCCGGTGCCGTTAATTGTGATCACGAGAATGCTGTGCGGGTGAACGAGGGGAAGTCCGTACAACACCCAGAGCAGGCAATTTGTGAGCGTCGCGACGTACGGCACGCCGGAAAACTGCCTCGTGGACTTCCATTTCCACACCTTGTAAAACGTCGTCCTGCAACGAAAGATCATGGTTAATTAGACGTCAATTCACAGAAGTCAGACCACGCTCGATGACAACAGACAGAAAACACAAACAGAAAAGAAAGAAGGAACCTACATTGGGGACAGGAAGAGAAACAGAGAGGTCACATTTCCTGCACCAGACGGGAACGCCACTGTTAAAACACATTTTCAAGATATTCTTGACAGAAATATAATTATCTGGTAAACATCCAAAACTATGTCGTATATTATTATTATCGTTGGTGTGTGATGATTACCAATGATGCCGAAAACTGTACGGATTGTATCTGGTAACGCCATGACCACAACCTTCCGAAAAAATCGCTCTAGATTTTAATGAAATATCTCAGACTGCAAATATCTCAGGACAGACAGAAAACAGAAACGGCGTGCTTGCTTTCTTTCGTTCTGCTCTCAAGTTTTGGATGGTGTGAAAATGTAAGAAATGACTGCTATATGAGGACTTTTTCATTTTGCTTAGTTATAACTAAGAGGGCTAAATTGTTGAATTATGTCTGCTTTTATTTTTCCGCCAAATTTAGTGGGGAAAATGGTGGACATTATGTGTTCCTGTCTTCATTCTGTTTAGTGGAGGATTATAGGTTGCTTCCCACGTGAGAAGTGTGAGGCTGTTATTAAGAGTGGAGGCTATTCATCGTCGAATTGTCCCTTTCAATTCCTTCAAACGGGTATCTTACGTGGCATCCTTGAGAAACGCTGACGTGGCGGCCAACTGGAGATTAGTTTACTTGTAAGTTATGCTAGGAGGAGGTACCCTGCCTTTGGCCCGTCGAATTAACCAATTAAAAAAAATATAGTAATTTTATTTTTAATAAAATAATTATAAATTTAGTAAGGGTTAATGTTCTTTTTTTTTTAAAATAGTATTAACTTGAATTTAATATAATTATATTAAAATTGTTTTTATTTTTCTTATATATATAAAAATATTATTATCTCATTTTATGGGTGGATTTAGCTCAATTTCAGCAAGAAGTCACGAGATTTAGCTTTTGCACGTCCCTGTGGTATCAGAGGGTGTGCCATGCAAGAAGTCACAAGATCTACACTACCGGAGGGTGTGCCTTGCCAGCGTCACCAGTCACACAAGAAGTCACAAGGTCTAGCCTCGACATGGCCCTGTGGTACCAGAGAGCGTGTCATGCAAGAAGTCACGAGATCCAACCTCCCCCATTCCTGTGGTACTGGAGGTCATGTCTTACCAACGTCACCAATTACGTGAAAAAAATTTTACAGATACAGTAGAGTTTATAAATATTGTTATTTAATCAATTAATATTATAAGAAAGTATACATCTAAATCAATAGTACATACAAATAATAAGATTCAATCCATCCGAAATTATCCACACCCAATCCCACTTTCATTTTTTTTAAATAAACAACTTATCATGAATTGTTACAGATGCAACTAAATCTGTAATATTAATTATATAATGGCTGCACCAGATGCATGGACCAGGAGAATCCCAACAAACTGTACATAATGCTGGTGAGGAATATATGACAAAAAGAAATGGGTTTTGTGCATATAACAGGAAAATCTAACCAAGAGATGGACCCATCTACACGTTGGCTTGTCATTAAAAGTTGTACATACTAACAGCATTGGAACTAATTTAACAACCTGCAAACATTTTATATCAGGTTAAATTCTCTGAGAACCCAAATTTGTAAATCTGAAATATGCATAGAATTTCTTACTCATAAAGAGATGTTTTCCTGTAAGCAATCAGAGTGCCACATCACTGGCAAAAAACTAACACTGGTAAATGTTGTTCTTAAGACAGCAAGCTAAAAACAAATCCAAGTGGACTCTGATATTAACTAATGGATCTAAGTTGGCATTAAATAGAATCTATGTCTGAGAGTCAGAATACAGTTGGTAAGTCTGGTTCATGCATGCATCAGACAAGACAGATTCACCATAAATTTTGTCAGCATGATTTGAATTCAATCATACACGTCTTCATGGGGTGTCTAAATCTGGACTTTCATTGGGCTGAGTGAAAGGATGAGCTTCGTTGATTCCAAGAGAAGGGGCACGATCTTCCACCTTCATAATCAATGTTCTGTATATTTTTGTTGGATAAGGAGGAATCACAGACATATTAATTGATTATGGTTTTAATGCATATTTGGATCTGTTTGGATAAGTGATTGACATGAACAATAAAGTGGGCAAATTTCAGCGTGGCAGGAGATCGATTGCACTTCCATCGTACAGCCTGAGTTGGCCTAATGGTGGAGAACTTGTACTCTTGAAAGAGAGGTCACAAGTTCAAATCCTGCAGGGGGTAAGGTATGTACACCTCGTATTGTGGAGCACGAGTTAGGTGCCTCCCTCAATATTGGGAGTACGAGGAGTCCCATATTGCTGTAGGCTGTCTGTAGACCCAAAAACAGATTGCCGGGTATCGTGGACTATAAAATAATATTATTATTATTATTATTATTATCTGTTACTTTGCTGTGTGTACGTGCACAATTTCAAGCAGCAAGTTGGCACAATTTTATAGGCTTCTAAGCGTCTTGAAGAAAATTGTAGGTGTCAAAATCATTTTCCCAACCATTGAGTGGAAGTTGGAATTTGTCTCCATCTTTGAATATATATATATATATATAGAGGGTGGGGCAGAGCGGGACGGGGGATAATATCACTCAAGATGTAAAAAATCTAAATAAGTAAACTTAACCTTGTGTGAAAAGGACCTAGGTGGAGAGCTAGCTATGAAATGAACTAGTTAGGAAATAAACCCTATTTATATCAATAACCCCCCTAAGTATAATTCTAAATGAATCCTTTTGGTTGTTCCATGTAAATATCATCCTTTAGATCCCCATGAATAGATGCACCCTTCATATCCATCTAATAGACAACCCAACCATGAGCTACAAGAATAGCAAGAGTTGGGTGAATAGAGTTTATCTTGGTGACAAGGGAAAAAGTCTTAGTGTAGTCAATGTTAGGTCTCAAAATTATTGATCCACTTATTAAAACCAAACTCCACTCATAGGGCAAGGGTTGTTAGTAAGTGAGTGAAATCAATTCATCTACAACCTATGGAGTATTTTGAGCTAACTCTACGAAAGTGGATTATATATCCTACACTTTGAGCTCAATTTAGACTTGAGAGGGTATTCCTAGCGATATAACTTAATATGTGTTACCTCAATAATGGTCACATACCCTAAATCTATTGCATTTGCCCTAAAAATTTCTAAACTTATAAGTTTTTTTGGTCTTTTCCTAAGTTTCATGAACCTTGTCGATCTTTGGCGAGGTTATCATAATGGCTTCTTGGCCCGATGTCTTTGTGGAGACTTTAGAATTCGCTTTTCTAATTGAGTTGTGGGAATGTTGTTGAGGCCTGAAGGGGTTTTCATAACCGCTCAACAAATGTATATGAAAAGAAAAGTGAGAATGCTAAAGGAAATATTGTTAGATTTCAGAACTCACAAAAGGCTTGGAAACCTTTGTTGGTCTCCAACGGGGTTTCACAAACCTTGTCATTGATCGATGATGAAAATGCTTATGTGAATAATTTTTTAAAGTGAGGAAAAGGAAGATTGTAAAGCGACAAAATCAAAGGCTATCATAACTATAGTGGACTTTGATGGTGTACTTGAAACTTTTATGGAGTTTGATGTCATCTCAAGGGTGGTACTTATCAACTATGTTACAGTATAAACAAGCATGCTTAGCCATATAAAGATGTAAATTTGTTGAGTACGGTATAGTAACATAAACCTGAACTTATCATAAGTGCAAGAAAAGAGAGAGTAACATTCATAGAAGAGACAAACACAGATCATTGAAATACAAAATTATATATATAGATATATAGATATATATGGTGTTACATTGATCATGTTTACATTCAAAAATGGGAGATCCTAGTACATTCTTTCAAACACAGAGAATGATGGTAAGGATGTGTATTCCCTCTTGCACCACTTCTTGCATGTGCTCAATTTGGACCGGTGAGAATAAATTTTCATTGGACTGTACAAAATGAGAAAATAGTCCCATATCATTCCACTCGAGTCCAACACAGAGGGGAGCTATAGTTTCTTCAGTGAGGTCATGATGAAGTGTCATTGTAATGCAAATAGCATCGCCCACTAGACCAATCCTTGGAAATGTATTTAGTCCTCTTATGCCCGCTCTCACCTTTATCAGATATTTTGGCCGAACCAAGCACTCTACAACCATTACTCCCCAGTCCCACTTGCCAGAGGTAAGAATCACATTATACATAAAGTGATCCAAAAGCTCAAGATTATGCACATGAGCATCACTATGAACTAAAAAGGCATCTCTTAATTGGTCAATCACCAACCTCTGAAATAGATTGCACTCCAAATCCTCAATTGTGATAAAATCACTCTTCGAGGAGGTGTCACTTGTAGTACTCGACTTCTCTGAGCAATGTAATTGAAATGGTGAAAATGGAGGTGATTCTCTTGGGATTTATAGAGGTAGAATGTCATGGTAGGTGATCTATACCAAAGATTTTCTTGGGAATGATTAATTTTTGCAAGGATAGTAATATTACTTGGGAATTTAATGAAGAAGGTTGTAGATGTGACATAGTTGCATTAAATTCTCGATTTCAACTAGCTGACATTTTAAGTTGCCTTCCTTACTGAGATAGTTCACACGAGCATAATCACAAAAGGAAATATTTATTAAATGCAAATTCTGGCAGTTGCATGCCACTTACACATATGTCAGGCCATGACGCTGGAATACAAGCAAAAATGCTTTGACTTCCTATCAAAATCAACTTGAGAAAGGTGATGTAATGATGACTAATTTAAAAATAGTCATAAATATTCTTTGTGTATTAGTTCCTCTAAACTAGGGGGTTAGTTGTCATGAAACTGTTGCTTGATATGATGGTAGTTATGTTAACGACCAAGATTCAAGATTGGGGTTTTATAAAATCTTGTTCGAGAGACTCTTGAGGGGTCTGAATTCTTTTAGATTGCACAATATGATGTAATGGAATCAAGGAGGAACATTTTTGAACTGAACTTTAATTTCAGATTATTCATTGTTTGCGAACTCTTAATTATAAATGTGATATTTATATTGGTTTAGTCTGTCGGCTAGAACAATACTTGGGTTTTTATCCTTTGTGAACAATAGCTTCATGTTGTTATATTTACTCTTTTAGAATTAAAGAAAACAAATTCATTAGAAAACCTATTCTATTTTCTATAGTGTTTTTGGTCTTTGCGCCAAGAAACTATTAGTTATTTAGTTCATCACTATTAGTTTACCTTTCCCATTTTTTGGTTAAAAATGTATCTTGAAATGGTTAGTTGTAACCTTTGAGGGAGTTGTACCTCAATAAAAATTCAAAGGAAAGTCACAAATGCAATTGTGATCTTTCCTTGTTGTTAGTAACATTGACCTTACTTTTTGGGCTATGGAGTTAATAAAGAATATGTTTCAATAAGGTCCAATCTGTTTACTAATAGATTTTAGGTGACTCTACTAGAGAATTGAACAAGACACTATAAAGGTTGCATTTTTCATGTAGCAAAATGGTCCTACCACATGAAAACGTCTTTCCTGTAGTTCAACCAGATCTTGATTGGATGCAAGAAGAACAAGAAGATATTATTTCATTGTTGAATACCCTAGCTTGGAGGTATAGAAGAAATTTTGTGGATTACGTGAGAGAAAATTTCATACTTGAAGAAGAAGAAGAATGAGCACAACGACCAGATAGAAGGGTAGTCGAGAGAGCTCGAAGAATTGAAATTGTATGGTATCCCCATCCTCAACCTCATCTGAACCATAATCAAAACCCTCTACCCAATCCAAATGTTCCTCCAAGGAATTGATTCATAAAAAGAAAATTTGGGGGTTGAGTTAAGTAGCCCTAGAATAAGGAAGTTACTTTTTCTTGAAAACAATTTTATGGTGACTCTGTAAATTCCTTAAGGTAATAAACAACAATCTATCTAATGGTCATTGCAACACCTCAGTCTTGGAAAAATTGCTTTGGACCTTTAGCTCTTCCTCAGTGTCATATCTTGCCCCAAGGATCAAGAAATAATTTCAGAAAAAATTTACAAGATCTTGAAAGGCATATACGAGTGTTTATTGTTGCATGTAAAATCCTAGGAGTTCAAGAAGAAGACGTGTTTGTAAGGTTGCTTGTGGAAGCCTTATTGAGCGTGCTATTGAATGGTTCTAGAATTTAGAAAATGGATGATAACTATGTGGCTTGGAGAAAAGAGTTCTGGGTAGATTCAAAGGTGTAGTGGATATTGTTGCTCTATTACAAAAAAAACAAATTAAAAAGGAAGGAGAATCCATTCATGACTTCATCAACCATTTTAATAGGGACTTGCAGCAGATTCCTCAATTTGAGCAACCAAGTAAGCAAAATGAGTTTCAATTTTTATTTTTGCTTTACATCATGAGGTTCAATTTATTCTTAAAAACAACAAGGTGTGTGGTATTGAAAAAGCACAACTAGAGGCTATTAGCATCAAATATGACTAAATTTTGTTTGGACTATGGAAAAGAAATTGTATAAAGAGCACGTTCCAACTAGAGTAAGATACAAAAGTATAAGATTCAAAATTCTCAATTTCTCTGTATTCATCGCATTTTTCTTGTTGTAATGTGTCATACATAAATAACATAACAAAATTAAATTAAGACATCATGAATAATAAAAATTTAAGACAGACAATTTTAGCTATATTTTCCATCATAGTGTTGTTGGAAAAACAAGGATAGACAACTGAGAGGGAGGGATGAATCAGTTGTCACAGAAATTTAAACTTTTCAAACTTTACTTAACTTAGTCTCAGATCTAATGAAGAAGAAATTAACCATAAACAATTAACACATCAAAGAGACAGAGAACACCAAGATTTTTTATGTGGAAACCCTATTAGGGGAAAAACCATGGTGGAGGTCATTCCACAATATTATACCCTATTAAAAATATAATGATAAATAATGGGAATGCACATGCATTCAGGCACACTGCCTAGAGTTCACTACTCAAATACAAAAGAGGACTCACTGTCCAAAGAAAGGTTTGGATTAAAACCATCCAAATTGTGAACTGAGAAAATCGCTTCTACACAAGCCTAATTATAGTTCCAGTTAAAAGCACAGGAAAAAATTCTTCACTCTTCGTTCAAACCTCTTCACACTTCACTCAGTCTTCTTCACAGTTTACTCTACAATCGAATGATATTCACACATAAACACATAGGAGCACACTGAGAACACTTTACACTGATGAAACAATCACTCTTATATATCTACAACAAGAGATTATATCAACAACTTAGTTGGCCAGAAAAATAAAACATATTTACAATGTTGGCCCAAGTTTACAATTAAATTTTCAATGAAAATCCATCAAGGTCGGCCACAACATAGTGGAGACCCAAATTAACAACTCCAACATGAAAAAGACTTCAAATAATTTCACCTCAAAGATCCACCACACGTTGCACCCATCATGTTGGCCAAGAACATGAGAAACCAAACATAGAGATAAAAATCTTTGACCACAAGCATACCAATCAATGTGGACATACCACAAAGATAGAGCACGATCTAGAAAAATCCAAGAACACCAAGAAACAACAGAGAAACATCTATAGCAACTAGAATTACCAGAATCACACAAACTTCACTCAAGAACACTAACAGAGACCACAAAAATACTGTCAAACCACAACACAATCAAATCTTCACGCGGACCTCTAAAACTTATGGTAGATGATCTAGATACTCTCAAACATAAACCCTTTAGTCCACAACAGTTGATATTCAATGTACAAAACAAGACGCCTTCATGACCTACGCAGTTCCACTGGGAACTTGGAACAGTTTCTTTTACAATTTTCTAAATATCCTCAACATATACAGCCTACAATGCACCAAATGTTAATAGTGTTTACATCAATGACAACCACATATCAGCAACATATCCACGACATCCAACAATCTCCCCCTTTGGCATTGATGGCAACACACTATGTGAAAATAAAATTAACCCAACACATCTGACTCTTCTCCTCAACTGTTCTTCTCCCACAAAGCTCTTCTCCTCGGAAGATTTTTCACATTGCACTTCTCCCCCTTTGACATGAATGAAAAGATAACCATGACCTTCCCATATACACACTCTGAACCACATATTTGCATATCTAACTACTCCCCCTGAGTAGCAACCACAGAAACATCAATCCACATCAGAATATAGCAATGAAGCTCACATATTGATGCAAGTAAATGCATCTTTTATTTCTTATCAGGAGGGGTAATCACCCCTAGCATTCTTATGAGATACTCAAAAGTATCCTTCTGCAATAGCTTAGTGAAGATGTCTGCAATCTGTTCTTTGGTAGACACATACTCCAATTTGACTTCTTTCTCATTCACTTTCTCCCTCAAGAAGTGAAACTTGATTGATATATGTTTAGTCTTAGAGTGTAGCACCAGATTCCTTGAAATATTTATTGCACTTGAACTGTCACAATATATGGCAATAGGCTCTTCATATATCACCTTAATATCTTTCAACATCTGTTTCATCCATATCACTTGAGGACAATTATTTGCAACAGCAATATATTCTACTTTAGTAGTAGATAGAGAAATGAAATTCTACTTTTTGCTCAACCAGGACACCAGCTTCTTCCCTAGGAAGAAAGCACCACCAAGTGTGCTAGTACTTTTCCTGTCATCTAAATCTCCATCCCAATCTACATCAATATATGCACTCAAAGTGAGATCATCATCCTTTGGATACCAAAGTCCAAAGTCAACTGTTCCTTTCATATATATGAAGATTCTCTTAACAGTAGTCACATGAGATTCTTTTGGATCAACCTGAAATCTAGCAACCATACATACAACATTCATAATGTCTGGTCTAGTATGAGTTAAGTAGAGCAATCCACCAATCATTGATCTGTACCTTGTTTGATTTGCCTTAGGAGAATCATCATTCTGTGTTAACTTGCATCTGATCACCATGGGAGTACCAATAGGCTTTGATTCTTCCATCCCAAATTTCTTCAGTAGTTCTCTCACATATTTGGACTAACATATGAAAATTCCCTTGTTCAACTAGGTAACTTGCAATCCCATAAAGAACTTCATCTCTCCAATCATACTCATCTCAAATTCACCCTTCATCTCATCAGCAAACTTCATACATAGATTGTCATCTCCTCCAAAAATGATGTCATCAAAAAATAATTATATAATTAACTCTTTATCATGATCCAATTTGAAATATAAATTGCTATCAATAGTACCTTTAGTGAATCCAAGCTTCAATAAGTATTTTTCCAATCTAGCATACCAGGCTCTGGGGGCTTGCTTAAGTCAATATAGAGCTTTCTTCAAGCGGCAAACGATATCTTCCTTGTTAGTCAGCTGAAATCCATCCGGCTATTCAATGTATACTTCTTCCAATTCTCCATTCAGAAAGGCTGACTTTACATCCATTTGATAGACTTTATAGTTCTTATATGCAGCATAAGTAAGAAATAATCTAACAGCTTCAATTCTGGCAACAGGGGAAAAAAATTCTTCAAAATCAACACCTTCCATTTGGGAATACCCTTTACATACCAGTCTTGCTTTATTCTAGACCACTTCACCTTGTTCATTCAGCTTGTTCTGAAACACCCATTTAGTACCAATCACATTTTTGTCTTTAGGTCTAGGAACCAATGTCCACATGTCATTATTTTCAATCTATGTTAGCTCTTCCTTCATAGCTTCCATCTAGTGTTCATCTTGGCAGGCTTCAGTCACATCTTTAGGTTCAATCTTGGAAATCCAACAATCTTTCTTCTAGTTTGCACACCTTTACTCTTATCTCCTATAATTTGACTTTGAAAATGATTTAGCTTTACATACCTTGGATTTTTGGGACTTCCTCGAGCTTTTGGTTCTTCTAATCTTTCTGCACTTGCACTTGTTTATGCTCCCTAACTTACTTGATTTACTGGAACAAACTAAGGTTGCTTTACCAAAACGTATGGAATAATCTGAAGTTGGTTATATGTCTGAGAATTCTTCCCTTGGCTTGTATTGTCTTCATCTGAATCATAACCATAATATCTGGATGATTTGGCAGAGTCCTCATCAACTCTGACATTTGCACTCTCAACCATCTTTCTCAGTCTTTTTTTATAGCACTGGTAAGCCTTTCTCTTAGTAGAGTAACCTAAAAAGATTCCTCCATCACTTCTTGCATCAAACTTTCCTATATCATCATCTCTCTTGATATAACATTTGCAAGTCCAAAGATCTTGAAATATTTAACAGTAGGCTTATAACCAAACCATAGCTCAAAAGAGGTCTTACCAGAATTACCATTAACATTTACCTAGTTTAAAGTATACACAACAGTGCTTACACCTTCACTCCAATAGATCTGGGGCACGTTTCCTTCTATCATCATTGTTCTAGCAGCATCCAGAATTGTTCTATTCTTTCTCTCTGCAACTCCATTATGTTGAGGGGTTTGGGGAGTAGATAACTATCTTCTGATTCCATGTTCTTCAAAAAAGGAGTTGAACTCCCTAGAGGTGAAATCACCACCTCTTTCAGATCTTAGACATTTGATTTTTTTACCTTTCTCATTCTTTTCCATAGCCTCAAGAAACTTTTGAACTTTTCCAATGCTTCACATTTTTCTCTTAAGAAAGAAACCCATAGCATTCTAGAGTAATCATCAATAATCAACATACAGTACCTTTCTCTATGAATACTTCTGACTCTGGAGGGACCACAAAGATTAGTATCTAGAAGCTCTAGCAAATCATTTGAATGAAACTATTTTCTCTAGAAGGAGACTCTTGTCTGTTTACACATCTTACACTTCTTACAAATTGTGTTAGCAGGCTTCACTAACTTAGGTAGATCTCTTACTGCTTGAGTGGAAATTACCTTGAAAATGTTATCAAAATTCACATGACACAGCCTCCTATGCCATAACTAGCTTTCATCTACTTGAGCAATTAAACAACTCCCACCAGTAGTAGATAGGTGAAAAATATTACCTTCTGTCTTTCTACCTATAGCAATCATATTGCCAGAACTTCCATGTATCCTGCATCTCCCATCTTTGAACTATAGATCATAGCCTTTTTCCACCATCTATCCAACACTCAAAATATTGTGCTTCAAGCCTTCAACATAAAGAACATCATCATTGTTATGCTTACCACCAAGACAAATAGAACCTCTACCTCGAATCACAATAGCATTATTATCTCCAAACCTTACAACCCCACCATCATACTTCTCTAGACTTACAAATTTGTTTTTATCACCAGGAATATGATGTGAGCATCCACTGTCAATGACCCACTCATCATTTTCTTTAACTCAGGCTACAAGATTTTTCTCATCTTTAGCAGATTCAGTAGCCACGGGACTATTTTCAATGGCAGCAATGAAAACCCATTCATCCTCATTTCCATTATCTTTATCTGACTCATCATCAGTCACTCCTTCTTTAGCAAAGTAACATTTCTTTTGGAATCTAGACTTGTTAGGCTTAGATCTAGGAACTCTTTCAAGACATCTTGATGCAAAATGACCTATTTTACTGCAAGAAAAACATTTAATAGGAAACACTCCATCATACTTACCTTTTCCTCTACCTTCTTTCTTTACAATCAATGCTTCCAATTCTTCTACCTCTCTTTATTTATCTTCAAGTTGTTTCAGTTCTTCATCATACTTGGATATCTTTCTGGAACATCCTCCAATACCATATCTTTGCTTGTTACTTTCAGATATAGTAGCCTTGAATGCAGATTCAGTCTTTGGAATAGATTCACCAATTTCACTTAATTCAAAAGCAACAAGCTTACCACCCAGCATGTCTCTTGTCATCTTTGTTACTGATTTGAGCTCTTCAATAGCATGAGCCTTCACTTTGTAGAAGGGAGGCAAGGATTTGAGTATCTTAGCCATAATTCCATCCTCATCCAGAGAACCACCTGTACATCTAATACCCATCACTATTTCATTTACTCTTTGCATAAAAGAAGTGATATTTTCATCTTCACCCATCTTCAAATTCTCATACTTTCCTTTCAAACTCTGTAGCTTAGCCATCTTCACCTGTGCATCTCCTTCATACAAAGTTTCCAGCTTTGTCCAAATCTCATGAGTTGTCTGCAAACCTATCACATTTTCCATCTCTGAATTTTTCAGAACACTCACCAAAGCTTCAATAGCCCTGATATTATTTTTAGCTTCTTTGATCTCATCAGCAATGAAGGGACCATTCTGAGGAATAACATATGCATCTTTTGTAATCTTCCAGAAAGCTTCACCAATACACCTTAGGTGACATTCCATCCTAAATTTCCACAATAAGTATTTAGTTCCATCAAATCTAGGACTGTCCTTCTTGTATGTTGTCATCTCGAATCACCTCAAGCTTTTAGACTTCTTCAAAGGAACCTGCTCTGATACCAATTTTTGGAAAAACAAGGACAGACAACTAAGAGGGGGGGTGAATCAGTTGTCACAGAAATTTAAACTTTTCAAACTTTACTTAACTTAGTCTCAAATCTGATGAATAAGCAATTAACCATAAACAATTAATACATCAAAGAGACAGAGAACACCAAGATTTTTTACGTGGAAACCCTGTTAGGGGAAAAACTACAGTGGAGGTCAGTCCACAATATTATACCCTATTAAAAGTATATTGAGAAATAATGGGAATGCACATGCATTCAGGCACACTGCCTAGAGCTCACTACTCAAATAAAAAAGTGGACTCACTGTCCAAAGAAAGGTTTGGATTAAAACAATCCAAATTGTGAACTGAGAAAATAGCTTCTACACAAACCTGATTATAGTTCCAGTTAAGCACAGAAAAAATTTCTTCACTCTTCACTCAAACTTCTTCACACTTTGCTCTACAATTGAATGATATTCACACATACACACATGGGAGCACACCGGGTACACTTTACACCAATGAAACAATCACTCTTATATATTTACAACAAGAGATTATATCAACAAATTAGTCGGCTAGAAAAATAAAACATATTTACAATGTCAGCCCAAATTTACAATTAAATTTTCAATGTGAATCCAGCAAGGTCGGCCACAACATAGTGGAGACCCAAATTAACAACTCCAACATGAAAAAGACATCAATTAATTTCACCTTGAAGATCCACCACACGTTACACCCATCATGTCAGCCAAGAACATGAGAAACCAAACATATAGAGAAAAATATTTGACCACGAGCATACTGATCAATGTGGACATACTGCAAAGATAGAGCACGATCTAGAAACAACCAAGAACACCAAGAAACAACAAAAAACATCTGCAGCAACTAGAATTACCAGAATCACACAAACTTCACTCAGGAATACTGACAGAGACTAAAAAAATATTGTCAGACCACAACACGATCAAATGTTCATGCAGACCTCTAACTTCCAATAGATGATCTAGATACTCTCAAACATAAACCCTTTAGTCCATAGTAGTTGATCTTCAACGTACAGAACAAGATTCCTTCATGACCTACACAGTTCCACTCAGAACTTGGAACACTTTCTTTTACAATTTTTTCAATATCCTTGACATATACAACCTTCAATACACTAAATTCTAATAGTGTTGACATCAATGACAACCACATATTAGCAACAAATCCACATCCAACAAGTGTCTCATGTCAAAGTGATATTTAATAGTCATTTCCAAATATCAATTTTACAAATTAAAAAGTTTGACTTGGGTCATTTTTTCACATAGTAAACTCAATTTACATCATGAAATACATAGTACAAGTCAAAAATATGGGATTCCATTTTATCCTCTTCAACACTCACCGCATCTGTTGGACGAGAACATGGTTCAAGCGCTTTTCCACCCAACCACGAAGCTATGTTTCCCTTGTATTCTTCCTACTAAAAGAATGGTGGACCCTGCATGGAATACTTAGCAAGAGATACAGTATGCAAGGTGGAATCTAGTGTGTGCCATGCAACTACATGCATTTCTATCTACATTTAGAACATGCAAGATCTAAGCAAGGAAATGGTAGATGCAATTTATCATATAAGTTAGACCATTCAACTTAATGGACTACAAATGCTTGGCCAAGCATATGTTGTATATAGCTAAAAAATATATAGATTTTGGAAAAGCAAAACCTATCTCTCTGTTAAAGCCCATTTTCAGCACTCATCCCAAAAGATAACCTCCCACAACATAAGATATCATACATCTAATCTATGTTTTCACATGTGCAAACAATAAAGATAGTTTCAATAGTTTTTCCTAGCCAATCTTTCCTAAATCAATCTATCTACTTCATAGTCCACATTTCATTCATTTCACTATCTCTACTTAACATGCATATGCAGGAAATTTAACCAGATTTGACGTTAAGCAATCATATTTAAACATAATACATGTTCATAATAGCAATATCATGAAATTGTCACAGTACATGCATCAGTTTCCTACATATTTCCATTAATTCCTTTAATCCATCTTTCTTGGAATAAAATCTACATTCAGATAAGAAAATGATATAATTTTTAAAGAAGGTATATCATATGTATGTGTATATGCATAAATGAAGTATTTATGTGTGTGCACATATATGGCCTTCTAATCATAACTAAAATGTATGCATATACGTTCTTTTTAAAAGAAAGAATTTTCAGAATGATTCATTTACATGCAAATCTTTATTTCTAGAGGAAATAACATCTTCTTTCATAATTTCATATTGCTATACAACTTGAACCATAATAACTATTCTCAAATAAAGATAAAAAATTATCATAGATAGAGCAGTCAATTGGTTTTAACATTTTTTGTGTCATCATTTGTTCTAGAAAAATTAAAACACCAAAAAGGTGACAAAGTTTGATACAGATATTGATGTTCCAATTCTAGCATATTGAAAAGATAAAATTTGGTTGAACAATTCAAATTTAGATAGGTGTCACCCTATTCTAAGCAATATGTATTTTAAAGTCCATCAGGACGATATATGTCATTTGGTTGATAATCAATTCTTCATCTATTTTCTTATTGTCAAGACTTTTATTTTATCTCGTTTGAACACCATTTAAAACATAGTTTTAAGAATCCATTTGAGTCGAGTTTAGTGCTCAATGAAATGATCGAGCAACCCTTTTGCATCACTCATGGGTGATCCCACAATACTGGTTTACAATTTTTGGCCTAATTGGACACTAAAATAATTTTTTCTAACTAAATCTTCACTTTCGGGCACCTATAGTGGCTAAACCGTGAAGAATTTGAAGATGATGCAAACTAGTGATTTGTCATATTTTTTCTGTAGATTCTAAATATTTTTTTTTTTAAAATTGGAATTAGATTGCACTTCTTTTTCCATCTCCTTTGAAAACTAGTTTTTTCAGGAAATAGCATTTTTAAGGAGTGACGCTCACCGTATAACGCATAACTTTTTTTCCATGAAGGATAAAATTCTAATTCTTTTAAATTTAGATTTGTAACTATGATATCTAGTAGCTTCCAATTGGTTAGATAGTGTTTTATTGAATATGTTTTCCTTAATCAAGTTTTGAAGTCAAACCAATTACAATTTAGATGTAGGCGGACCGTATAATGCATAAATTTTTTTGTATGTATCAAAATTCCTATTTTTTGGTTGGATCAAGGACTTCAGTATCTGGTTCACTCATATTTTTCAAAAAAAAATTGATAATCTATTATTTTTCCAAATGTGCATAATAGAGAGCTTGATTTTTGGTGAAAAACCTATGTTTAATAAAACTAAAAAAATAAATACATAATAAAACCAAAACATATTAAAATTATATCCTTTGGATAGCTCATTCCAAGGAATACTGTCATCCAATTGGTTATGTGAAGTCTCCTCCATTTTCATCCTCAACCCAATCTTTGAAGTGCAAAATTTTGGACTTTTTTGGTGCCAGAGGGCGAGAAGGTGGGAAAAGGGGGATTTGGGCGAACAAGGGTTCATTCAAACCCCAGTTCATTCAAAACCCCTTTCAAATAAAAAAATCTTTCTATTTTTTAGCGGACATAATGGGACCTTGCATCTAATTGGTTTGCTCGAACCAAAGGGTTCATTTGAACCCCAAAAACCAAAACTTTTTGCATGGGGTCATTTTTTGTAACTTTTCCTTCCTCACTCGAATTGTAAACTACTTTTGTGGCTTTACCCTCATATACAAACTGTATGAATACATGAATGTATGCATATGCATATATATATATATATATATATGTATAAACATTTTTAATAAACCATTTCTATCTTAAGATCATTTCATATGGGTCGATAGAAATTGCTTTGACCGGCCTCTAAAGGCTTCTTAAAACTCACAAAGGATATCGCTTTGCTCCTTTGCAGAGCTCTATGAATCGATTGAATGGATCATTCTACAGAGACATTATATATGAAATATAGAAATGCTAATATTAACATAATGTGGGTATCATTCTTAGTTTGTCCAACCAAACCATGATTTAAATGTTCAATAAAATCAAACAATAACATTCGGCCTTAATTATGCCAACAAAACATGGCTTAATGCTTATGCTCTGCTCGGCCTTTCATGGCCATATTAAATGATAATCTTATGGATTGGGCGATGGGATGGCTCAACCACCTGTGCCCATGCACAAGTAAAAAAACATGCATCTAATAATTATTTACACCTTCGTTCAAATATAGAAGGCTTGGGCCAACCTTCGAATACAAAGAAGGATCTCAAAATAAATTTTAGACATAGTGCCGAATGAATAAGGGAGTCGGCCTCTTAACAAAGGGCCTCCCAAACTAAAATTTTCAGCTTTAGAAGCCACAAAACTGTGGCTCCTTATGGCTTTACTTCAATGGAAAGGTCGTAGTTCTTAACACAATGAAACAAGCAACCCAGAATCAACTTAACTGGATAATTCTAATTGCTCTAACTGATCATGGTCTCATGGCTCGAAAAATAAGATATACATTAATAACAATTTGGGGTTTGATGGTTTATCCCCTGGCATGTAACAACCATTCAATGAAATGCAATCAAGCATGCACGCGAGTCTTACATACAAAATCTGCATAATAGAAAGTACCAAAATCTCGCGGTTGATATATACAAATAAAAACAAGGTTCATGAACGAAATGCAAGGAAATATGGCATCCATAACTAGACATAGAATAGGATTCAACAATAAATTAATAGACTCCAAACAAAGAAAATTGACTATTTATTATGAGATCCCCTTAACAAGGAAAACAAAACTGATCCATTTTTCCTCTAACAAGAGGAAAATCAAGAGTATAGCTGAGGATTCAAATGAATAGAAATAGAAAATAAAAAGTAATGGAAATTTTTCTGATACATTGGCCTTACCTCTGCCTTATCACTTTTGTCCAACAATGCAATGAAGACTTGAGATCATTTTTTCCAAGAAACCATGCTTTTTCCCCCTGAATCAGCCTCTTCTTCTTGCTTTTTCAGACCAAATCCTCTCTTTCCTATCTTTTCTCTAGTTTTGTGAATCATTCCCCTCCAAGAATCTACATTTTCACTATATTTGAGGGTTTCCATAATAGTTAGCCACCCCATTAAGCAATTAAATCTCCCATTTTTTTCGAATTATGGGCAACCCTCAACCCTTAAAGTTTTAGTTTACAAATTTGAATTTGAATTTGAATGAATATCAACTAGAATTTGATTTGTTTTCTTATTAAAATTCCATTTTAACTCATTTATATGTGGGTGTTTATTTTTATTCAATTCATCCTCTAGTTGTAAATTTTATGACATATATGTATTTTTACAAGCAAGAACACTCCATTCATTAGTGTCTTCTTTTCTTTTGGAATGCAATATCATCAGATAAACAAGATATACAAGTAATCTAATTGATTTTTTTCCACAAGTACATTTCTTTGCTCATTATTCCATTTCACATAAAGAGTGATTTACATGGTTTACAGTGGTGTTGCACATCCTAGATTCCATCAAGCTTACCATTATCAACTAGCTAAATATTCCTACCTCAACCATGTTCTTGTCCTCATCCTGTCCCTGCATTCACACACTCACACTTGAAAAGTTTCATTAGTAACCTTTAACCAATGCTCAAAACGAAAAAGAGATTCCATTTCATGTCATTATTTTCATCTTTCGCATTCAATTCATAATATCATAAATATATTTCAAAAGCCATTGAAATCTTATATTTATCACAAGTCAACTAATAAATTACATTTTTCATAATTATTAAAAGAACTTAACATTATTAAATGTAATCATAATTTTGACACGTGATATCGTTCCCTACTTGGAAGAGACATCGTCTCGATGCCTTGTTGAACAATACTGAATTAAATATGTCTTTCTCCAAATTCAATCATATTGTTATTCAAGCCAAAATATGCAATCCAAAATGCAAGAGCAATAGTATATCTTGATAAACATTAAGAATCTATCTAGTAATCAAATGAGGAAAGGAAAATTCTATTTCCTCTGCATCCTCCCAAGTAGCATTGTCCTCATAATACTAATCCCACTAGACTTTATATTGGACAATATCTCTATTTCACAACTTGAAATTGCATCTATCCAAAATTCTAATCGGCTCCACCAACACCACTCTTGGATCCTACACCTATAAAGAAATCCATTCAAGTATTTGAGATGCATTTGGATGATATGGCTTAAGCAAAGAAACATGAAATACATTATGGAATCGAGCTAGAGCAGGTGGTAGAGAAAGTCAGTATGAAATCGAGTTAATGACTTCCAACACATCAAAGGGACCCACATATCTAGGGGAAAACTTGGAAGATTTTCCAAAAGTAATGGAGCTCTTATGTGGCTTGACCCTTAAGAATACTTTATCTCCTTTCGAGAACTGTTTGAAGGTTCTATTTTTGTCAACATAACTTTTTTGTCTATCTACTACTTCCTTCAGTCGTCCCTTGATGAGTTTCATCTTCTCTTCTATCTCTTTGAGAGTTTGAGGACCCACTATACTATTTTCTTCCAATATGTCCCAACTAATGGGTGTACGACACTTTCACCTATAAAGAGCCTCGAAAGGTGTCATACCCAAGGATGCATGAAAATATTTATTGTATGTAAATTCTACTAAAGGTAGATACTCTTCCCACTTATACTATTGGTCCATGCAATACATTCGCAGGAGATCCTCTACTACCTAATTGACTCTTTCAATTTAATCATTAGTATAAGGATGATATGTTGAACTAAAGTTCAGCTTAGTTCCCAAGGCTGCATTCAAAGTTGTCCAAAAATTGGACATCATCTGAGTATCTCTATCAAATATGATAGTCTCTAGCACTCCATGCAAACGGAAGATCTCTTGGAAAAATTTAATGGAAAATGTCAACAATCCATCCTTCAAGTTCCCTAGAATGAGTGTGCCACCTTATTCAACTTATAGACTACTACCAAGATGATGTCACACTTGTTCTTGCTCAATGGAAGCCCCTAGATAAAGTCCATATTGATCACCTGTCACTTATACTCAAGTATTTCGTGAGGATAGAGAATCCCTGTTGGATGCACATGTTCATCCTTGACTTGTTGACACTCCTTGGAAGCATATGGCTACATACTTGACTACATCCTTCTTGAGCTTAGGCTAGAAATACAATGATTTCAACTTTGTGATCATCTTGACTACTCTGGGATGCCTTGAATATGGTGCATTGTGGATTTCCTCCAAGACCAACTTTCTGAGGTTCCCAGATTCTAGAACATACATTCTCCTCTAGTATAGATTACAATTCCATCTGGTTCAATTTCATTCCCATCATATCGATGGTCTAAAGGGTTCTCCTATAGAGCTTTCTTTACCTTCTCAAAATGATCATCTCCTAGAAAGTGTTGCATCACCTACTGCCTTAGATTCGATCGAGTCAAGTTCATGGTTGCCAAATGTCTTCTACTAAGAGCATATTCCACTCTATTCTCTTTTCCTTTAATATACTCAATTACAAAGCCATACTCACTAAGGAATTCCAACCATCTTCACTAACGTGCATTGAGATTTGGGTGGGTGAAGATATATCTCAATCCCAGATGATCTATTTTGAGTTCAAATGGCTTACCCAATAGATAATGCCTCCATATATGCAAGGCATGTACTATTGCATCCAATTCTAAATCATGTGGTGTATAGTTTGTTTCATGTTGTTCAAGCTTCATGGACTCATATGCCACCACTTGTCTATCTCACATTAATATAGCTCCTACACCATCTCTCGAAGCATCTATGATTACTGTTAATTGTCCATTTGAATTTGGTATGGTCAACACTAGGGCTAGATTGTGAGCTTCTCCTTCAAGAGTCGGAAAGCTTTCTCACATTTTTTCGTCCATTGAAACTTTTTCCCTTTTCTTTGAAGAGAGGTGATTGGGGATGCAATCTGAGAAAATCCCTAGAAAAACTTCCTATAATATCCTACTAGTCCCATAAAGCTCCACACTTCAGTCACAATCTAAGGTGTTGGCCATTCTATTATTTCCTTAATCTTTTTGGGATCTATAGAGCCTCCTTTCGCTAATATGATATGACCAATGTAATACACCTTGTCCTAATAGAATGAGCACTTGGATAGCTTTCCAAAAAGCTTCTTCTCTTTGAGGCACTGTAAAACTATCCTCGAATGTTTATTATGCTCCTCAATGGACTTGGAATAAATCAATATTTTTTCAATAAAGATCAAGATGAAGTCATCTAAACAATCTTTGAACACACTATTCATGAGATTCATGAAATTTTTTGGTGCATTATTCAGTCCAAAAGGTACCACCGTGAACTCGTAGTTCCTATATCGAGTCTAAAAAGCAATCTTAGGGATGTCATCTTCTTTTATTCTCAACTGGTGGTAATCAAATCTAAGATCTATTTTATAGAACACTGTTGCTCCCTTCATATGATTGAATAGCTCATCTATCCTTGGAAGAGGATATCTATTCTTGATGGTTACCTTGTTCAACATTCAATAATCAATACACAAACACAAGGTTCCATCCTTCTTCTCCCCAAGGAGAGAGACTAGGTCGAATAAGCCCCTTGCTCAATAGTTCTTGCAATTGGGCCTTCAATTTGAATAACTCAGTGGTAGTCATTCTATATGGGGCTTTGAACTAAGTTTTGGTTCCCAGAACTAAGTTTTGGCATCTCCTATAGTTTTTCTATCAAACTTCGGTAGAGCCACCCTTTTTAGGTCCTTGTCGAGCTCTCCTTCGATTCTATCTCGGTTATTGACATTGGGCTCTCTATTCCCTTGTGGATGCTCCTCATTCCTCTGATTCTAACCATCTCCATACCTTGGAATTCTCCTTCCAGATGGTCCATCCTATTTTCCTGTCAGTTTAAGAGGTCAAGGATCCTATCTAGCCTTTCACTCTAGCCTTCATTTTGACCACCACTCGAACCTCCATTTCAGGTGGTTACCATGATGGTTCTTGTTCAACCTACATCATAGATTGTGTTTAGTGTAACTGTCACAAGTTCTCTATTTTAAGCATTCAAGAACATAATTATAATGTATTATGACATGCAATCTTGAAAATATATTCATGTGCATTCATCATAAGAATAAGTCATCCAAGCTCACAATTTGAACAAAGGAAGGACTTTATTTATAATAATATCAGATCACAAAGATCCAAGTTACAAAATTTTCCCTCCTTAGAAGAGGTAGGATGTGTTCACAAGCACTCCTTTTCCTCTTTAGTTATAATGGATGCATTGGGTCCACACCCCAAAGGCCAATCTCAAATCACTGAAGGTTTCTTAGTTTTAACATTATGCTTAGACTCTTCAATTTTATTTCCCCTCTCTAACTTGAGTCAAGTAAAGGCATGTTCCAAAGTCTCATCATCGGGAATCTCAGGGTGGACCCCTAGTATTGGGTTCTATCCAACAGTTTTCTTCTTAGTAGACCTATTGGTCTTTCCCTTCTTTTTCCTTGACTTTGACCTTCACATACCTAGATTCAATTCATGTTCATTAAACTGAAAATTGAATTAAGGTCAACTAAGTCTAACTTAGACCATTATGGGCTTGTAGGCTTGTTACCTATTTTTAGCTACAGCTCAAAATAGGTAGAGCTGAAATGCATTTTTCATTGAAAGGTACAATATTTCTACTAAAGTATTCATTCTATTCCAGAATCTTATTACTTATGAATTTCCAGTGTGATTATGCAAAAATTTTACAATAGAAGAAATCATTAAATTGCATAGTAATGTTGCTTTATTCATATTGTAAAAACCAAAGTCCCACAGAAGTCATGGGAGTAACTTAGTTTGACTTTCATAGTCAGATAATGAATACAAAATAGAATTGTATACTACACAACTAAAGATAATATAAACATGGAAAGGGGAGTGATTCATCATTGCCTGTAATGATGAATCGTTTATACTTTGTCTTCAAGTTGTTGTGTCTGAAGTGCCTCCAGGTTGTTTCGACTCCAAGCTCCATGGTTTCCTGCAAGATTGTTAAAAATGATGTTAGAGCAATGATGAATCACATCCTTCCTCATACCTATATTACCAACAGAAATATAATACACATCCAATCAGGCATTCACCAGATGATTAAGTTAAAGAAAGGTAGATGTTGAGGGAGCATTAAGTTCAATGGAAGCTTTCAACTTCAATTATTTTGCTAATTTGTTTGTTTAATGTGCAGGAACAGGTATAATCAAATTATTTCCACTAACAGATATTGTTATGAGTGGTGAAAAATGTGGTTCCCATGAGGGTTGAGCCCAACTCATATGCAATAACATAGGACAACAGTATGGAATAAAGATAATCATCATTCTCCATGAATTAGGTTCATAAAAAAAAATCAAGCAAAGCATCTTATTTCTCATCATGCTAAAATAATGATCAAAACATGTAAAGAGATCATCAATTTCATTCATATTTTGTTTCAGCTCTGCTTTGCATTTTACATTGTGTTTAAATAAAGTATAGAGTCTCTTTACACTGAAGGGAAAACAGAGCATTAAGGCATTAAATTGTTTCTTATAACTTCAAAGCATATACATAGTCTACAGAAGACTCAAAAGGAACAGTGAAATTTCAGCATCATAATCAAAAAGAGATAGTCCATATGACTATAAGCAAGAGTAGGAGAAAAGAGATATTGTTGTTTAAATATTTATAGGAAATCATTCAAGGAACAACTCTTCTTATGTCAAAGATTCATAGATAATCACTACTCAAATAATCTTCCAAATTGAATTTTCAAAACAAGGGGACTAACCATACAATGCGGATTGAAACCATTGGACAACCTTATACAATGTTTGGAGGTGTTAATTGAGAGATTATTCAATGTGAATAAGGAAAAAATGGGATAGTTCAAACAAATACACAGTGTTGAATATCAAACACAAAAGGTTTGGGAGAATGGGCAATCATTCAATGATAGGAGAAGCCCATACATAAATGGGAACAAACATAGCAAAGTATATACAATGGCAACAAATGATTGAAATATCTATTTTATGAGAGTACACATGAAAATCTGCAAACTAAGTATGTTGTGGCTAGTTCTGATTTCACATTGTGATCATTTTAACCATATTCTTTTGTCTAACCACATTGAAGATTATTCAAGTATAGGGTTAAAGTGACCAAATGTTTAATAGTGAATAAGTATATATAGTGGCTTTAGCAACCATAACCACCATTGATATTTTTTCTAAGCTAAAGAAGATCACTGTCATAACAGAGAAATGATTTATTTCTGTCTGAAGAGGTATATGGAAGCCATGGAATCAATATATTAAATCAAAACCCAGATTTCTCATGCAAATGGAGACAAGGTCACAGCCAAGGGTTTATAAAACCTTCAAAAAATGCAAGATATTTAACCATGGCCACAGAGATAAAGAAAGATTTCTTTTCTTTATCAATTACAAATTAAGTTCTCAGCTATATCATGGGGATCACTGTCATAGAATTCAAAGAAAGACTACGCTATGAAAGAACAATGATGATCATATGCATAATAAGAACTCGCCACTCACAAGGAAAGATAGTTCAGAAGTTTGAATGATGAAATCTTACCTATTATTGTTGTGGTAGAATACACTCAAGCCACAATCTGAAGGCCTAAAAAATCTTCATGGAAGCCTCAAATGCAAAGGCATCAACAGAAAAACACAAAAGGAAATGAAAACACATCAGAAGAAATCGTGAAGCCACGGCTATAAGACTAGCAAAATGCTTGAAAAGATGGAGGTCAAGTCCAAGTTACAATTGAGAAACAAAACACTTACCATATTTGTTCTATAGAAATCTTCAGCAAAATCATTAAAATAGCAAGAAATGATGAAGACTCAAAACTCCTTCCAAGCATGGTGGAGTAGCTATTGATTAGGTGTTTCAAGAATGCAAAGTGGAAAATGAAAAGTAGCTTAGGGTTCGATGGCTTTTTCCTAAAAGCCCTAATTCAAACCATTGGCATTTTTGAATTATTTTTAAAAGAATCATCCCAAATTACTATTTGCACCTATGGTCTTGACTTTTAGTCGATAGACCTAATGATTTTTCCCTACCCGTGCCATTGAAGGTAGAATTCAAACTTATGTTTGATTTTTAAAATATTTATAAAGTGTCACTTCAATCTTTGCATGATTTTGACCAAGTCACTTTAGTAATTAAATATTAAATGGTAATATTTTCATTACCTTAATATTTAATATGAAAATGCATGAGTAAGGGATTCAACATATTAAATATTAAAATAACCAGAAATGATTGTTTTTTAATATTTAATTAAAGCTACCACCTTTCCCAAAACATAAGCCCAGTTTGGAGTATTTTTCATGTAGAACAGTGAAATGGAGTTTTATTTCTGGAATCATCTGAATGTGCATTATAAAGTGCAAATGGAGTTCTTTTCATGTAGTTTTGGGTCTCCACCAGTTCATCTACTTGAGAGACAGGGTTGAGCCTATTTTGGGGTTCTTTTCATGCAGTTGCAGGCCCATTTTTCAAGGCTTTTTGCTTTTGCTCGTGAGAAGATATTTCGGGAATATTTTTTGACTTCAATTCACTTTCAATGCTATTTTCATGCATTTTGGAGCCAGTTCGAGTTACTTTTCAGTTGTGCACATTGGTACTACTAGTTTGAACCTAAGTTCACTCATTTTGCATGAGTTTGGGCCTTCTCTTTGGAGATTTTTATTTTTGCTCGGAATTTCCCTTGGAGTTATCATTTTTATACTGAAATTGAATTTCAGTTTCACCTTCATGCCTTGGAGAGGCTTTTTGTATAAAGTGATATGACTTAGTCATTTTTCACTAGTTATTTTTTTCTACCTTTTCCTTTAGCAAAGAGACTTCATGTAACTCAACTTTCAAAATTTAATAAATTTCAGCACATTTTACAAGTTATGTTAGAGTATCATTTGCAAAGTTTTCCTTCTGTTATTGCAAGTTAGATATTATCCTTCTTAGATTCATATGTTTTGTTTTATGAATATTTTGGATACAAATTTAATGTGTTTTACTTCAAAACCTTTAAATTTTTGTCACATTCATGAATGCATGTACACAGAAAAAATGATCTTAGTTGCAGGTCATAAATTGTGCTTATAATACATTCATATCTTTAAGTTGTGAAAATAAATTATTCCTTCATAAAGAATGAATTATCAGGCCTTTCTGTGAATCATTTATGCAATTAAATTGTTCAATCTAAGTTGTGAAAATAGGCTTGTAAGGAATCAATTGTGAATTAATCTGTTTGCTTTAAAATCAAATAGGTGCATCACCATAGTTCAGCTTTTCCGTTTTTGCATTAGATTAATTTTTTTCCCTTCTCACGTCAAAGTTTCAAATCCATAATCAGAGAATCATATAGGAACCAGCCTAGAATTTCTAGGTCTATCTTCGCCATAGGAATACCCATAGCTTGAAGATACTTCCCATGTTTCAACAAATTGTTGAATTTAGCCATTCAAGCATTCGGGTGCAATCTGTTTGAAAATAAGGCCTAGAGTTCAACCTAACCTCTGATACCAAGTGTAATGTGTCATACATAAATAACACAACAAAATTAAATTAAGAAATTATGAATAATAAAAATTTAATACATAGTCAATTAGATATTTTCCATCATAGTGTCTCATGTCAAAGTAATATTTAATATTCATTTCCAAATGTCAATTTTATAAATTACAAGTTTTGACTTGGGCCATCTTGCCACATAGTCAACTCAATTTACATAATGAAATACATAGTACAAATCAAAATATGGGATTCCATGTGATCCTCTTCAACTCTCTCTATGTCTGTTGGATAAGAACATGGTTTAGGTGCTTTTCTGCCTAACCACGAAGCCATGCTTCCTTGGTATTCTTCCTAATCAAAGGATGCCCAACCCTCAACTGAACACTTAGCAAGAGATACAGTATGCAAGGTGGAATCTAGTGTGTTCCATGCAACTACATAAATTTCTATCTAAGTTTAATATAGAACATGCAAGATCTAAGCAAGGAAATGGCAGAGAGAATTTATCATATAAGTTAGACCCTTCAACATAATGGACTACAAACGCTTGGCCAAGCATATGTTGTATACAACTAAAAATAATATAGATTTTGGAAAAGAAAAACATGTCTCTTTGTTAACCATTTTTGGCACCCATCCCAAAAGATAACCTCCCACAATATTAGATATCATACATCTTATCTATGTTTTCACATTTGCAAACAATAAATCTGGATCAAATAGTTTTTCCTAGCCAATCTTTCCTGAATCAATCTATCTACTTCATAGTATACATTTGATTCATTTGATTATCTCTAATTAACATGCATATGCAAGAAATTTAACCAAATTTAACGTTAAGCAATCAGATTTAAACATAATACATGTTCATAACAGCAATATCATGAAATTGTCATAGTACATGCATCAGTTTCCTATAGATTTCCATTATTTCCTTTAATCCATCTTTCTTGGAATAAAATCTACATTGAAATAAGAAAATGATATAATTTTCAAAGAAGGTATATCGTATGTATGTGTATATGCATAAATGAAGTATTTATGCATGTACACATATATGGCCTTCTAATCATAACTAAAAATGTATGCGTATACATTTTTTTTAAAGAAAGAATTTTTAGAATGATTCATTTACATGTAGATCTTTATTTCTAGAGGAAATAACATCTTCTTTGATCATTTCATACTATTATATAACTTGAACCATAATAGCTATTCTCAAATAAAGATAAAAATTATCATAAACAAAGCAGTCAATTGGTTTCAACATTTTTTGTGTCATCATTTGTTCCAAAAAAAATTAAAACACCAAAATTGTGACAAAGTTTGATACAAAATTTGATGTTCCAATTCCAACATACTAAAAAGATAAAATTTGGTTTAATAGTTCAAATTTAGATAGGTATCCCCACATGTTTTGAGCAATATGTATTTTAAATTCAATCAAGATGATATGTATTTTGGTTGATAATCATAGAATTCATCTATTTTCTTACTACCAAGACTTTTATTTTATCCTATTTGAACACCGTTTAAAACATGGTTTTAAGACTCCATTGGAGTAGAGTTTAGTGCTCAATGAAGTGATCGCTCATCCCTTTTGCATCACTCATATACAAATTGTACAAATACATGAATGTATACATATATATACATCTATTTATATATACATGCTTGTATATATATATACATTTTTAATACACCATTTATAGCTTAAGATAATTTCATATGGGTCGATGGAAATTGCTTCAATCAGCCTGTAAAGGCTTCTTAAAACTCATAGAGGATATCGCTCTGCTCCTTTTTAGAGCTCCATGAATCAATCGAATGGATCATTCTACAAAGACATTATATATGAAATATAAGAATTCTAACATTAATGGAACATGAGTATCATTCCTGGTTCATCCAATCGAACCATGATTTAAATTTTCAATGAAATTGAATGATAATGTTTAGCCTTAATCGCATCAACAAAACTAGGCTTGATGCTTATGCATCACGCATCCTTTCATGGTCATATTGAATGATAATCATATAGATAAGGCAATGGGATGGCTCGGCCACTTATTTCCATGCACTGGTAAAAAACATGCATCTAATAATTATTTATGTCTTCATTCAAATATAGAAGGCTTGGGCTGACCTTCAAACACAAAGAAGGATCTCAAAATAAAGTTTACACACAGTGTTGAATGAATAAGGGGATAATCCTCTTCAACAAAGGGCCTCCTAAACTAAAATTTTTGGCTCTAGAAGCCAAAAACCCATGGCTCCTTATGGTTTTACATCAATGGCAAGGTCATATTTCTTAACACAATGAAACAAGTAGCCCAGAATAAACTTAACTAGATAATTCGACTTGCTCTAACCAAGCATGGTCTCATGGCTCAAAGGATAAGATATGTACTTTAATAACAATTTGGGTTTCAATGGGTTATCCCTTAGCATGCATATATCCATTCGGTGACATGCAATCAAGAATGCAAGTGAGTCTTACATACATACTGTTGACGTGTGTTTTCACACAGCAACATGCAAACAGAATATTGCTACTTTGTTTCTCCTAAAAGAGAAAGATGTTCACATGGATATCTCAACTCCCAAGGTCTTTGTAGTTGGTTCTCAACTGTGCTAATGTTCCTCAATTGGTCAATGTAACAGTAATGTTCAAGGGGCCTATTAGTGTTGAGCTTTTGGATTGTTCTAAGATCAAACATGAAATGAAACCTAATTTAACTGGGGTTTTTAAAGAAACAACAAAAGATAGATCAGGGTTTTGGGATAGAAAAGAACAATAATTCATCCAATTTTAACCAAATTTGTTAGCTTCAAGGAATTGTAAACTAAAACTACAAAACAAACTAAACTTGTGATTGACACACAACCTCTTTCATTCATAGTGCTAATTCAAATATAAAATTTTAAGTTACCATTTAAATAAAACACAAAATAACATTTCACTCCTCAAAGACTTCACAAATCAAATGATCAACTTAAGACAAATATCATTCAAGAACGCAATATGAAGTAGATTAAACTCTTATTGCTTCTACTGTCAATAAAATAGATAAGCAATATTTACAAAGCTGGAACAATCACCAGTGTACAGAGAATCTGTGTCTCCAATTTGTTTCCAACTATACTAAGAGAACTTGGAAAACACATTACGATCTGTACTAAATCTAACTACTAAACAAGAAGATAAATGGGCTCCCACCACTAAGAATCAGGATGCAACTCTATCTCCTTTTGTTAACTAACTCCTAGATTTTCTTTCTAACTATTTGTTCTAACACTATATCTTTTCCTCTCTTTTTTTTCATTTTCTCTATCTCTAACTGTCTAACTATAGAAGTTCTAACTCTTTTTTTCTTCTAAATCCTTCTAACCTTTACAAACAAGCAAGAATGCCATATATATAGAATGTACCAAAAGAATGAGTTGTCCCCCTGCATTAGGGTTTACAAAATATCTGCTTCCAAGAGATTCGGCTCTCAGATCTTTCTGAGGAGATTCAAAACTACATTCAATACAAAACCCTGCTATCCATGTTGATGACGACTTGTTTTGGGAATGATCCGTAGATCTTTTACGGCTGCAACATTAACTCTTCTATCTCTGTGTCCATCTTTGGACTCCTTCACAGAGTTGCCTTGAATGCTCCAAAGTATCACCATTAATATTGGCCTGTCTCAGCTAGTGATCACTACAGCTATCCCTGTGACTCATAGTTTCTTCGCCCTTCTTCATGTTCTCATTCATGTTTTAGACTTCTCTGCTCATTGACCATCCTCTGGAAGCATCATTAGGCCTCCTTGTAGATTTGAACATTTCACCCAAGTTGATCCATCACATTTGAATCTCAGAAGGAATCCATTTTGCTTGCATTCTATTGGTCTTCCCTCTTGGGAATAGTTAACCGATCAAACTATCACCAATCAGTCCCCTTAGCCTCTTCTGATTGGTCAGACATATGCCACGCGAGCTTCTTCGGAGGTCAAAGGTGGTTCAAATGGCATTGAATGTCAGTGAGACACTAATCATGTCTACCCGATGCTCTTATATCACTTTTAGCAACCATTAGCATGACATTAGATAGTTAAAAAGATGTTTCAGCGAGTTGTAGAAGTCATATCAAGCTTGTGAAAACCATCGGTAAGACAGTCGCTAGTCGTTGGGACATCATAATGAACCTCAGGATCCTTCAGCGATCACATTTTTCATGTCGAGGAGACTATCGCTCGTCATTATGACCTCATGGAAAAGTCTTCTTTATCTCCCGGTGGGCCCATTCTCACGTCGGGGAGACCTCATCGTTTCGGGGAGATCTTACCCCAAACTCCCCCAAGCCTAAGTCCTTTTTGCCTTGGTGTGACTTTCTTTCTTCACCAAGACCTTTTGGCGAAGGCATGATCCTTTGTCGAGCTCCATTTCTTTTGGTGGGGTCCCCTTTCTGTCGGCAGGACCTTCTATGGTCAGGGAGACCTCATAGCGACCCTTTCGTTCTCTCCCCGATCCCATTCTGTTTCTCTCACCAAAGACCACCGATAGAATCCCCTTGCGCGGTGTTGATGTGACTTGAAGCTTTCGGCAAGACTTCACCCTAAAGTCAAAATCTCCTGCCGATATACTTTCTCCCTGTCGTCAGTCGGTGAGACATAAAGATCTCATCGAGACCTTTCTCTGAAGCAAACCCCTCATGCCGATAGGAGACTCCTAGTCGTTGGGACGATGGCTAATGTCCTACCGATAGGAATCTACACATAAACTCCAGTTGCCATGACATCTTTGGGGTCTTGCCGATAGGCAACACAGAATCCTATCGATAGAATGCACTAGTAGTTGGCAAGAGATCTGCAAGGTCTTGCCGACTTTCTTCTTAGAGTATAACTGTGACCAACTGGACTGAAGAATGCCTTACAACTGAGTTCCCTTGACAAATATCATCCTGTGTGTGATTTAATCCTGCAAAAGAAAGGCTTGCATTAGCACTCAGGGGAAAATAAAACACATTATAATAATATACACCATTACTTTAATTATTTCATTGAATTCCTAGCAAGAAGAAAACCAACTTAGGCTGAGACAAAACCAAAAATTAGATTAGACAGAATAAAGACAAGTAGGCAGAAAACCAGAAGGAACCCCAAGAGCAAAGCAAATAAACAAAAGTAAGAAAATAAAAAGAAAGGGGGGCCCATTTTGTTCCAAAATAAAATGGGGTGGTTATGCAAGGCATAACAAAATGGCGACTCGGCTGGGAAAATGGTTTAACCATTTTCAAGAAGCTAAAGTATTCAACTACCTAGAACTCCTAGTTTATGAACATTACAACTCCAGTTGGGCTAGTTTTAGTAATCAAGGTTGAGCTAGAATCTCAAATGTAAGTCTACACTAGCTACCTCAGAATCTATGTGTGTGCTTGATTGTGCATCACTCTTTTGTAAAGTTTTCTCAATCTTTCGAACAACAATGTGCAAGATTTGGGCTACATGAGTTGATTTCCTTTAGCTGTTGTGCAATGATATCCTGGGCATTGCTCCGCTGCCAGTCAGGCATCCATAGCCCTGATGGAGATACCTCTAGTTTTCTCATAGCATTGCTCTATTTCTAGCCAGGCATCCATAGCCCCAGTAGAGATACTGGAATCACCCATTCATATTGAGTCTTTTTTCTCTTTCAGATAATTATTTTCTCTTTTTTTTATAGAGTTTCAAGATATTTAAGTCAATTCCTTTTCAATATTTCAGATGTTTAACACCCGATCTGGGTTCAAAACTACCATGGACCTCATAACAACAATTGGGAAATTGGATTTTTCACTCAAATCTTACAACACTGTCATCCTAGGACAAATATGCCATTCAAGAGGAGATGATCTTGGTGATTTGTGGCAGATTCAGAGGAGCTAATGAAGGTTACTCACTTGGGACCTTGTTTTCAGTACCTTCCTCTGCCTCTCCTCTGCCTCTTCTCCTCATTGGGTTAGTACAGCTACGCAAGAATGATCAAAGGCAAAAGAGTAGATGTAAAACGGTCTCAGATAGTCAAGGCTGGTGAGCACGGGTGCTTCTGAAATGGATCGCTTGACTTGTGCAAATGCAGCCTTGGCCTCCTTAGTCCACTCTTTTTTGGCATCCTTCTTCATCATTTTGTTTAGTGGCTTTACGATCTCTACAAAGCCTGTGATAAACTTTCTTACGAAATTGATCTTCCCGAAGAAAGACCTCATTTCTTTCTTGCTTCCTAGCTTGGTGATCTTCAGAATGGACTCGACTCAGTCTGGATCGATTGATATTCCCATTTCAAAGATCACGTGTCCCAAAAGCTTGCCCTCTGAAACTCTGAACACATACTTTCTAAGATTTAGGGAGACACCATATCGAATGCATCTTTCGAGAACTTTGGCCAAGTTTGCGGTATGATTCAGTCGATCCCTAGAGAACACTGTCAGATTTTCCATGTAAAAATAAATGCATTTACCAATTATATCCTTGAATGCCACGTCCATGGCACACCGAAAGGTTGCCCTGGCATTTATCAGACCGAATGGCATCCTCCTATATGCAAATGTTCCCCACTTGGTAGTGAAGTTTGTCTTCATTCTGTCTTCACAGTTAACCATTACCTAATTGTATCCAGAGTAACCATCCAGGAATGATATCATTTGAGATCCATTGACAGTCTACAAGACCTCATCCAGTGAAGGGAGTGGGTAATTATCCTTTTCTGAAGCTCTATTCAGATTCCTAAAGTCCACACACAACCTAATCTCTCCATTTTTCTTACGAACTGGAACTAAGTTGGCCACCCATGTTGAATGGCATACAGGAAAAATTATCCTTGCAAAAAGCAATTTCTGAACTTCCTTTAGGATCAGCGTCTCAATCAGGGCATTGACAAGGCATTTTTGTCAAAATGGCTTGGCTTCAAGCTTCAGAGGGATAGTATGAGTTATCACAGAGGCATCGAATGTCTTTAGGTCTTCATATCCCCAGGCTATCGCAGCAATATCCTCATTTAATTCCTTCAGTATGTCCTTTCTGATTGTTTTAGGGCAGGCTTTCCCTATGTAGACATTCCTTTTAGGACCCGAATCAGCTAGGTTGACCATTTCATATTCGCCTCCTTTGTCTTCAGCTGGTATCTTCTCTCGAGCGCTTAGGTCTGAATCAAAAAAAATTTCCAAGGCCACCATTTCCTTGGGAATGTTATTACCTTTTAGATTAAAGACATCCTTTGTATCACATTCTTTAGGGTTCCAATCCCCTTGATCTCTGTTGGACTCATCAATAATTTTCCCCTCAAAAATATCTGAGCTTGCTAAGAAAGCCAGAATATGTCGATCATCATCAAAGACTTGAAAGTTCGTGATGTTGTCAAGAACTGTAGGGTTAGAAATTAATTCCACTGAGAATTTCTTGGGTTAGAGCCTTGCATAGGTTCCAGGGTGCTTGTAGCAACAGCCAATGAATCAGCTACCTGATTGTCTTCTCTAGGGATTAAGCTAATCTCAAAGGCATCAAAGTCCTCAATCAAGTTCCATACCCGATTTCTGTATGCTGCCAGCCTTTTGTTGTGACATGTATATTAGCTGCGCACTTGCCTAATAACTATTTATGAATCTCCCTTGACCATCAAGGCAGTGACCTTCTTCTTATGTGGAAACATCAATCCCCGTGCCAGAGCTTCATACTCTACTACGTTATTAGTACATCCAAATTGCAACCTGTAAGAAGCAAAGAAGGTATTCCCTTTAGGGTTGGTTAGTACAATTCCAACACCACTGCCTATCTTAGATTTGGATCCATCAAACGTGAGGGTCCACAGTTGATCATGGGTTGGAGTTGATTCTTTTGAAGTTGTTATGGGTGCTTGAGTTAGAAGAGTCACAATTGGGGCTGCATGATCTTTTGCATCAGGTATAGGGAAAGGATGTTTTGTAAGTTCTTTAGATGCACTCTCCAATTCCTGCTTAGTAATATCATCTAAATTGTGGCTATCCTTCTGACAGCCACTTGTGTCTTTGGTGGGTCCATCAGGTTTCGGCATACTTGTGAGTGCAGGGGTATTGGGAAAATCTCAGAGTTGTTCCACACAAACATATTGATTTGGAAATGTAACTTAGTCAAGTTCGATTTGAGAAGGAATCTCCTTTGAAAGTATTATATCCCTGGTTAACATGGTTGCTTCCTTGGCCTCAAATGAGAAGTGGTTTGCAATGGTCTTAGGGTGACTTGAGCTAGCTTCCTCAGCTTGGGAAATATGACTTAAAATGTCAATGTAGGGTTGACAAGCCAACTTAAAGTAGTTTTGGTAATGTACCCTACACCAATTAGGGAGTAGCAGACTCTGCAGATTGGTATCTTCCCCTAAGACCAGTTGGTCTTGTTGCAGCTTTCTAACAAAGGCCTGTTGATTTTCATTAATCGTGGGGTCAGGGAGTTTCTATATTGACATGTCTTTGGAATTGAGAACCGAGAAGGTTAGAATTTCTTCTTTTTTATAAACCCCCATCTCAGTCTCAAAGTAAGCTACCTCATTGGGACAATCATATTTAGTGATGATATGCTTGAGGCGAGGCTCACTTTCAATCCTAATCTGAGTAGGAATCCCTCTCTGTGGTAGCCACATATGTGAAAAGTCAAGGGAAAGATATCCCCCTAGGCTTTTCATCAAATCTCTGCTCAGCAGCATACCATAGGTCTCGAGAATATATGTTACTTGAATATCTATGTTGGTTAAGATCCTAGGATTTGATCCTACTTGAACATGTATGTTTCTTAATTCCCCTACCACATTAATCTTTATCTTGTCAAGTTGAATGAACTTCTTATTTATCTGAATGGGGTTCAGTCCCAACTTCTTGCATATGGAAAATGGCATGACATTGCCAGAAGCCCCTGAATCCAGCAAACAATTATGCAGGTTCTTCCCACAAATTCTTAAACTCAAAAGAAAAGGTGGAGTACCTATCTTGTTCTGTACAAGGTTGCATTCACGTCCCCAGCAGGTGTCACCTTGTTCTTTCCTTTTGGTTTATCATCTTGTTCTAAAGCCTTCAACACTATCACCCTTTGAGCAGGGCACCACTTTAAGATGTCAAAGAAAGACAAAGAAGTTTTTTGTTTCTGCATCTCAGAAACAATATCAAATTCCATGTTATAACTTGAGTTATTTTTGGCAACACCAAGTGAGTTACCTTTGTTATGGAAGTCAGGTGGGACTTTTGGTGGAGGAGGATTATTATCAGTACTTTGATTTGGAGGCACCATGTGATTAGGAGATGTTGATGTAGTGAATGAACCCTTATTCTGATTCCTCAGGAAGTGTTCCCCTTTCGTCTGAAACGCCTAAGCATCATATGAATCTTCTTCTGGTTCATTCTCCTCTTGCCTCTGGAATGAAGGTTCCTCCTCAAAGAGGTCATAAGTTATTGTAGTATCTACTGAGCCGCCTCCCTTGTGAGGGTTCCCTTGGAATGTTTGGGCATCTTCCTATGCCATCTTGACCATCTTCTCCACTTCAGGGCAGTTTACCTCAGAATGGGTTGAAGTATCATGCAGCCTGCACCAATTAGTCATGAAGTTGAGGTCAGCCACGTTTGTAGTATGTGCTCTCTCCTCATTTGCTTGATAGTTGTGAGAGACTCCACCATTATTGGGCCCTGTATTCCATTGCCTAATGTTATTTGTCCTTTGGTTATACCCTTTGTTTTGATTTTGATATCCTTGATTAGAGGATTTTTGGCCCTGATAACCTCTTTGGTTGTAATTGTTATGATTCTGATAGCTACCGTGATTGTTTTGGGAAGGGTTCAATCACAGTTCAGCCATGTCATTGGTGACTTGAGACAGTGTTTTCTTCTAGGTTTCTACCTTATTTGTAAGCTGAGTTTTCTTTTCACTTTCCACATTCTTAGCAACAAGTGGCTGACCACCATGATTTGGTGTTCCCACTTGGTTGTGATGACCTTGGGAACTTTGAGGAAGCTGTGATTATTGAAAGGGATCAGAAGTTCCAGTAGCAAAGAATGGGACTGGTGGTTGAGTTTGCAATTCAGACATAGGCCCATAATGGGAAGGAGACATTCCTGAGACAGTATTGAATAAAGGAGTTGGGCTATGCATCTGATATCCTATTGAAGGGAAACCTACTCCCAGGCCTCCTTGTTGAGAATTGATTTATTGTTGTAGCTTGATAGCTAGGTGATAGACTTTTGATAAGGAATAAATATCAATTAGTTGATAAGTCCTTTGCAAGAACAAGCCAAGCAAGGGATCTATAACTCTAAAGTAAGCTTGAATGGCACTATTCTCAGTGACTAGATAGGGATCTTGCAATCTCCTATACATTCATTGGAATCTGGTATTGAACAGGGGCAAGGATTCACATGGTTCCTTTCTGGTAGTGGCAAACTAGTGGTATAAAAGAGTTGGATCCACATACACCCTGAATTGATTGATAAAGGAATTTTCTAAATATGTCCAGGTTAGAATGGAGCCTTGAGCGAGATTAAGGTACCAATTGTATGACATGTCCCCTAAGGAGTAAGGAAATAACCTATAGACTACATCATGGTGAGCTATCTGATCTCTACTACAAGCATCCTTGAAAGCTTGTATATGCTCTTTAGCACTCCTTGACTCACCATGAATATACTTAGGGAAAAATTTCTCAGGGTTCTTGGGCATATCGTGAAAACCTCCAGAAATAGTCCCCAATGGAGAGGGATTATTCTGAAAGAACACCATTGGTGGGGGTGGTGGTGGTGCTTGAGCCAGCTGTTGTATGGGTTGGACCAGCTCTGATGACAATTGAGATAGATGTGATGGTGGATTGATAGGTACCTACTGGGGTATTGGTGAAAAGCCTAGTGGAGTGAGCAGAGCTGGTAAGGGTGGTATGATGGTTGCCCCAGTCTTATGACTCTTGTGTCTTATTGTGGTCTTGAGTTCTATGAAAGGTGATGGATTTTCAGCTGATCAAAGAACTCTGTGGGGCCTTTCTAGGAAGAAAAACCCAGTTTTATCCAGTTTGCCCTTCTAGGCCCTCCTAGCGCTAGTTCATGTTCACGTGTGTTTTGGAACAGCAACATGCAAATAGAATATTGCTACTCTATTTCTCCTCAACGAGAAAGATGATCACATGGATATCTCAACTCCCAAGGTCTTTGTAGTTGGTTCTTAACTGTGCTAATGTTGATCAATTGGTCAATGTAATAGTAATGTTCAAGGGGCCTGTTGGTGTTGAGCTTCTGGATTGTTCTAAGATCAAACATGAAATGAAACCTAATTTAACTGGGGTTTTTAAAGAAACAAAAAAAAGATAGATCAAGGTTTTGGGATAGAAAAGAACAAAAATTCATCCAATTTTAACCAGATTTGTTAGCTTCAAGGAATTGTAAACTAAAATTGTAGAACAAACTAAACTTGTGATTGACACACAGCCTCTTTCATTCACGGTGCTAATTCAAATATAAAATTTTAAGTTACCATTTAAATAAAACACAAAATAACATTTCACTCCTCGAAGACTTCACAAATCAACTAATCAACTTAAGACAAATATCATTCACGAACGCAATATGAAGTAGATTAAACTCTTATTGCTTCTACTGTCAATAAAACAGATAAGAAATATTTACAAAGCTGGCACAATCACCAGTGTACAGAGAATCTGTGTCTCCAAATTGTTTCCAACTCTACTAAAAGAACTTGGAAAACACATTACAGTCCGTACTGAATCTAACTACTAAACAAGAAGATAAAAGGGCTCACATCACTAAGAATCAGGATGCAACTCTATCTCCTTCTGTTAACTAACTAACTCCTACATTTTCTTTCTAACTATATGTTCTAACACTGTATCTTTTCCTTCTTTTTTTCGTTTTCTCTATCTCTAACTGTCTAATTGTAGAAGTTCTAACTCTTTTTTTCTTCTAAATCCTTCTAACCTTTACAAAGAGGAAAGAATGCCATATATATAGAATGTACCAAAAGAATGAGTTGTCCCCCTGCATTAGGGTTTACAAAATATCTGCTTTTAGGACAGTCGGCTCTCAGATCTTTTTGAGGAGAGTCAAAACTACATTCAATAGGAAACCCTGATGTCCATGCTGATGAAAGCTTGTTCTGGGAATGATCCGTAGATCTTTTGTGGCTACAGCCTTAACTCTTCTGTCTCCGTGTCCATCTTTGGACTCCTTTACAGAGCCGCCTTGAATGCTCCAAAGTATAACCATTAATACTGGCCTACCTCAGCTAGTGATCACTACAGCTGTCCCTGTGACTCATAGTTTCTTTGCCCTTCTTCATGTTCTCATTCATGTTTTAGACTTCTCTGCTCATTGACCATCCTTCGGAAGCATCATCGAGCCTCCTTGTAGATTTGAACATTTCACCCAAGTCGATCCATCACCTTTAGATCTCAGAAGGAATCCATTTCGCTTGCATTATGTTGGTCTTCCCTCTCGAGAATAGTTAACCGGTCAAACTATTGCCAATAAGTCCACTTAGCCTCTTCTAATTGGTCAGACATACACCATGCGAGCTTCTCGGGAGGTCAAAGGTGGTTCAAATGGTATCGCATGTCAATGAGACACTAATCGTGTCAACCCGATGTGATTATATCACTTTTAGCAACCATTGGCATGGCATTAGATAGTCGGAAAGACATTTTGGTGAGCTATAGAAGTCATATCAAGCTCATGAAAACCATTGGTAAGACAGTCACTAGTTGGTGGGACATCATAGCAAACCTCAAGATCCCTCAACGATCACATTTTTCATGTCGAGGAGACTATCGCTCGTCGTTGTGACCTCATGGAAAAGTCTTCTTTATCTCCCAGCGGGCCCATTCTCACATCGGGGAGACCTCATCATTTCGGGGAGATCTTACCCCGAACTCCCCCAAGCCTAAGTCCTTTTTTCCTCAGTGTGACTTTCTTTCTTTGCCAAGACCTTTTGGCGAAGTCATGATCCTTTGCCGAGCTCCATTTATTTCGGTGGGGTCCCCTTTCTATCGGCAGGACATTCTATGGTCGGGGAGACCTCATAGCGACCCTTTCGTTCTCTCCCCGATCCCATTTTGTTTCACTCACCGAAGACCACCAATAGAATCCCCTTGCGCGGTGTCAGTGTGACTTGAAGCTTTCGGCAAGACTTCACCCCGAAGTCAAAATCTCTTGCTAATATACTTTCTCCCTGTCATCAGTCGATGAGACATAAAGATATACTTTCTCCCTGTCATCAGTCGGTGAGACATAAAGATATACTTTCTCCCTGTCATCAGTCGGTGAGACCTTTCTCCGAAGGAAACCCCTCATGCTGATAGGAGACTCCTAGTTGCTAGGACGATGGTTGATGTCATGCCGATAGGAATCTACACATGAACTCCACTCGCTGTGACATCTCTAGGGTCTTGCTGATAGGCAACACAGATGCATATCAACAAAATGCACTAGTAGTCGGCAAGAGATCTGCAAGGTCTTGCCGACTTTCTTCTTAGAGGAAAATTGTGACCAACTGGACTAAAGAATACCTTCCAACTGAGTTCTCTTGACAAATATCATCCTATGTGTGATTTAATCCTACAAAAGAAAGGCTTGCATCAGCACTTAGTGGAAAATAAAACACATTATAATAAAATACACCATTACTTATAATTATTTCATTGAATTCCTAGCAAGAAGAAAACCAACTTAGGCTGAGATAGAACCAAAATTAGATCAGACAGAACAAAAGACAAGCAGGCAGAAAACCAGAAGGAACCCCAAGAGCAAAGCAAATAAACAAAAGTAAGAACAGTAAAAGAAAGGGGGACCCATTTTGTTCCAAAATAAAATGGGGTGGTTATGCAAGGCATAACGCATACTCTCCATATTAAAAAAATTACCAAAAACTTGTAGTTGATATAAAAAAATAAAAACAGGGTTCATGAATGAAATGCAAGGAAATATGTCATCCATGACTAGACACAGAATAGGATTCAACAATAAATGAATTGACTCCAAACATATAACATCGACTATCTATTACAAGGTCCCCTTAATAGGTAAAATAAAACTGATCCATTTTTCCTCTAACAACAAGAAAATCAAGAGTATAGCTAAGGATTTGAATGAATATAAAGAGAAAATAAAAATTAATGGAAAGTTCCCTAATACATTGGCCTTACCTCTTCCTTATCACTCTTGGCCAACAATGCAACAAATAATTGATATGATGTTTCCAATAAAACATGCTTTTTCCCCCTAAATCAACCTCTTCTTTCTTTTTTGGACCAAATCCTCTCTTTCCTATCTTTTCTCTAGTTTTGTGAATCTATGTTTTCTCTATATTTGGGGGTGTCCATAATGGTTAGTCACCTCATTAAGCAAATAAATCTCCCATGTTTTTTGAATTATGGGCAACCCTCAACCCTTAAATTTTTAGTTTATAAATTCAAATTTGAATTTGAATGAATATCAACCTAAATTTTATTTTTTTATTATTAAAATGTGATTTTAATTCATTTATAAATATTATATATATATATATATATATATATATATATATATATATATATATATATATATTCAATTCATCCTCTAGTTGTAAAGTTTATTATATGCATTTTTACAAGCAAGAACAGTCCATTCATTAGCGTTTTGTTTTATTTTCAAATGCAATATCATCAAATAAACAATATAGACAAGTATTCTAATTGATTGCTTTTTTCCACAAGCACACTTGTTTACTCATTAGTCCATTTCACATAAAGAGTAATTTTAACCATATTGGAATTTCAATGCAAAATTCATGATTTAAAGCACTGTATGCATGTCCTAGATTCCATCAAGCTTACCATTATCAACCAGATAAATATTCCTACCTCAACCATGTTTTCTCATCTTCATCATGTTCCTGCATTCACACACACTTGAAAATTTCCATCAATAACCTTTGACCAATGCTCAAAACAAAAAAGAGATTCCATTTCACATCATTATTTTCATCTTTCACATTCAATTCATAATATCATAAATATATTTCAAAATCCATTGAAATATTAAATTTATCTCAAGTCAATTGATAAAATTCATTTTTCCATAATTATTAAAAGAACTTAACATTATTAAACGCAAGAAAAATATTGAGACGTGACACTTTTCCTCCAATTGAGAAAGCTAATCTTTTCGTCTTTAGTCAAGAGCACTTTGAAAGTTATGTAATAATTGATGTGGAGAATGGAATGCAGACTCAAGATGTCAAGGTATACATTTTAAGCTCCGAAAGAATTGAGGATGACTCTGATTCGTCAAGTGAAGAAGAAGATTACTCTCCTCAGATATAGCTTGTGAGTATAGTACATTTTGACCACACTAAAATTTTCACTGCCAATATGATTATATTAGACCTTGGAGAAAATTCTCGGTTACCAATATCTTTATATACCCCTAAGTTGGAAGCTTTCAATTTTAAAGAGATTGATATAAAATCACTTGGTGTGTCGATGAGTGATGGTAAACCAGTAACTGAGGAGAGGATAATTTATGATTTGATGGATGTTACCTCCCAAGCTATTGTGCAATTTGAATAAAAGGAGCAGGAAATTACTTTTATCCCAGATTGGTGCCCAGAAGTGTTGGATAAAGACTTTAACAGTGAGGAAAGCGAGCTCGAGAAGACCCCTAGTTGTAAAGAGGTAGATAAGATTAGTAATCCATCCCTTAACAAGGAAAGTATGTCTCTAAATACTTCTCCGGCATTGCATGAGGTAATTGAATTAGAAATTCTCAAGTGAATAGGGACATCAAAAAGTGATCATGATGTGGAGTATTTTAGATACTCTAATCCTCTTTTTTTTTAGATAAATCATACAGGGTCATGAGCAATCCCTTTTTTGAGCTCTTAGTTTTTGACATACTTCCATTATGTAGCCATAAAGGGTGTGAAAAGGTCTATTGTGAAGTTGGGGTAAGGAAAATTTGAAAAAATGAAACATTGGAATACAAAAGGATCAGGTGAAGAAATATTTGAAGAAAATTGTCCTGGTATAGTGAACTCCATTCAAAAGCTTGAACTTATTGAAACCATGCTTTCATGAAGTAAAACCAATGGAATGAGATGTGAGTCACAAGAACATAAAGAAGTTTCTAAAAATTATTAGGTCATCTAATTTTCAGGAAGATTATAAATGGGAGCAAGGTCAAAAAACCTTTCCTCGCCCTATTAATGGAATTGATTTTGGTCAAGATTCTAGGTCTTTAAAGATAATGTATTGGCATATAGAAAGTGAAATACAGAGCTGCATGTATCAAAGGGAGGATACATATGATGAGAAGTGGTTGTTTAGAAGAACATTCATTTATAGTGGGTTCTCTAGTGAAATGAAAACTCTGTGGACATATTTGCTTTCTTTTATTCTCCAAAAGTTACATGACAACTTAGGATTTTTTAGAAGTTTTCTATTCTTTTCTCAACCATTCAATGGTTTTGCATGATCGAATCAGTTTCCTTAGTGGGGTAGGATTTTTCCTACCATGTATATATTTTGAATTTTCGTGTATTGTCTATTTGGTCTTTGCTTGTTGTCTTATTTTTGGTGTGTTTTGGTCCTCTCTTTCCATACATGACTTTGTTCCCAATGGACTAAACACTGGTCTTAAGCCATACCCATGGATTCCTAGCTTCATCCTTGCAAACTTCATCCCAAAATAGATCCATTGTTACCTCAATTATGGTCACATGGCCTAAATCTATCACATTTACCCTAAAAATTTATAAGTATAATTTTTTTCGGTATTTTCCTATGTTTTGTGAGCCCTTTCGATCTTTGATGAGGTTATCATAATGACTTCTTGGCCTGATGTCTTTGTGGAAACTTCAAAATTCTCTTTCCTAATTGAGTTGTGGGAATATTGTCAAGGCCCGAAGGGGTTTTCATAACCTCTCAAGAAACATATTGTTGAAAGTATGAGTGGATTGTTTGTTTTCATTGATGTCAACATGTCTATGGAGAGATTGTTGGAAGTTTGTAACGATGCTTTGATTAGTTGCATTATGTTGTCATTATTAGTATCACTAGTGTCAACCTCTAGTGTTCCTTTGATAAGCATGTGTTGGTGATGTTCAACCTCTTGTGTGGCTGAGATATTGTAGATGTGTCCCAGGTGATGAGTTTGAGTTTTTGGTGTTTGGTTTCCAAGTAATTTTGAGAAAATTTGAAGAAAAGAGAAAATAGTGTGGTGAAGAGTGTTCAATGTGGTAGAGTGGTGTTCAATTTTTTTCTCTACATTTCTTCATGGTAGAAGATCTACTTGTGTGGTTTGGATATTTTGATAAAAGGTTTTCAAAGATGTTATATCCAAAGTTCCAAGTTTTGGTTTGTTGTGCAGAGAAAGTTGAATTCACTAATGTGTGAACTATAAAAGTATTGTTATCTGGGAGAAATGGTTTTTCTACGCATTTATTTGCAGTTTTGTTTTTGGTTTTTTAGATCTAAAGGTGTGCTTAAATTGCTAATATCTATCTTCATTCTGAGTTGTTTGTGTTTTGGTGCTCCGCAAGGTTGGATTTAGGTGTTGTAGTGTGTGGAAAGTTAGTTGGTTGCGTAAAATGAATATGTTCTTTTGGTGTATGATGTTGTCAAGGAGTTGTATTTTAGGGTATTGATGGAATAATCTAGATTGTGTTAAAGTGTTGTGTGTGATTTGTGAGTCATATTTGGATCAAAGGAAGCATGTACTTAATTGCTTAATGGTGTTACCATAATTTCAGCCAACCTTGGGTGTTTAAACTAATAGCTCATATATGCTTTGGTGTTTTTGGAAGCATGGTGTGGTGTGTATGAGTGGATTTAGGTATGAGTTAAGGTGTCTTATGGTTTTCCTTCATTCCTTTCCACCATAGGAATGTTGGCAACACAAGGGAAGACAATTGAGAGGGGGGGTGAATCAATTATCTCAGATATTTAAAACGTATTCAACTTATTAACCTAATTCTTAGATCTGAATATTAACCATTAAAGCATAAATCATTAACACATCAGAAACACACATAACACCACGATTTTTATGTGGAAACCTTGTTAGGGGAAAAGCCACGGTGGAGGTTAGTCCACAAGATTATACTTGGTTAAAAGTATAAAGAAATGAAATATGGGGAATGCACATACATTCAGGCACACTACCTAGAGCTCATTGCAATTTTACAACAAGGCTAACCACCCAAAGGAAGACACACTATCTTATAGAAAGAATCAGATTACATCCACGGGGATTTGAACTGATAAAATAGCATATGCTAATGCTTGATCACAGTTCTGGTTAGGCACATGAACATTTCTTCACTCTTCTTCACACTTTGCTCTATCTTTGAATGATTGGGACTTTATTTTCACATACACACATACTCAGAATCCACTAGCATACTCCAATTCGATTAAACACTCACTTATATATATATATATATATATAAATATTTGAAACAAGAAACTTCATCCCTACATGTCGGCTTCAACAAAATAGTAAAATGAATATAAACTATCAGCCCAAAACACTAAAGATTATTAGTGTGAATCAACCAAGGTCGGCCACAACTTAGTGAAGACCCAAATAAACATCTCCAACATAAAAAAACTTCAATTAATTACTCCTTGAAGATCCACAACACACTACAAACACCATGTCGGCCAAGAACAAGAAAAACATGAACGCGCAAGAGAAAAATGCCAACGACGAGCACAACGGTCAATGTAGAAGTGCAACAAAGATAGAGCACAATCTAGAAACATCCACAAAGATCATGAATCACCAGAGAAGCATCTAAAACAACTAAACTAACTAAAATTGCATCATCTTCAATTAGTAAAACTAACTGAAGCAACAGAGATACTGTCAGAATATAAATCTTCATAACTCAATCAAATCTTTACGTGGATCTCTGAAACTCAACGTGGATAAACTAGATACACTCATCAACAAACCCTTTATTCCAAAACCTTTGATCATCAACGTAAAAAACTTACCGATAGACTGAACTACACTTCACCACTGACAACTTGCAACTCATTCCATTACAATTTTCTCAATATCCTTGACATATATAGCTTCTAATGAATTAATTCTAATAGTGTTGACATCAATGACAACCACATATCAACAACACAACCACAACATCCAACAATCTCCCCCTTTGGCATTGATGGCAACACATGATGTCAAAACACCATCAGCGCAACTAAATCTTGACATTTGCTCCCCCTTAGGTTCTGACTAATTTTATCCTCAACTCTTTCTCATGGCCTTCTTTCCCACAAGGTTCTTCTTCCCCAAAAAAAATTTCACATGATCTTCTCCCCTTTTGACATCAATGACAAATATTTCTAATCTCCATACAAACTCTTAACCATATATCTAAGCATCTGAACATCTGACTACTCCCCCTGAGTAGCAGCCACCACAACATCAATCCAGATTAAGATATAACTCTGAAATGCATGGACTAATGCAAGGAAATGCATCCTTAGTTATGATTAGGAGGGGTAATCACCCCTAACTTCCCTCTGAGATACTCAATAGTATCCTTAGGCAATAGCTTGGTGAAGATGTCTACAATTTTCTCCTTAGTAGGCACATACTCCAATCTGACTTCCTTTTCACTCACCTTTTCTCTCAAAAAGTTAAACTTAATAAATATATGCTTTGTCTTTGAATGCAGCACTGGATTCTTAGAAATGTTAATAGCACTTGAATTATCACATAATATAGCAATAGGCTCATTATACACAACTCTAATATCCTTCAACATCTACTTCATCCATAGGACTTGAGTACAATTGTTAGTAGTAGCAATGTATTCAAACTCTACAGTAGATAAGGAAATGGCATTCTACTTCTTACCCAAGAAAAATGCTCCACCACTAGTACTTTTCCTATCATTTACATCTCTAGCCCAATCAGCATCGTTAAAGGCACTCAAAGTAAGATCATCATCTTTAGGATACCACAGGCCAAAGTCAATTGTTCCCTTCAAATATTTGAAAATTCTCTTCCCAGCAGTCACATGAGATTCCTTCGGATCAGCTTGAAATCTTGCAACAATACATACAACATTCATGATATTAGGCCTAGTTTGAGTTAAATACAACAATCCACCAATCATTGATCTGTATCTAGTCTGATTTTCTCTCAGAGAATCATCTTTTTTTGTCAACTTACATCCGGTCACCACGGGTGTGCCAACTAGCTTTGAATCTTCCATACCGAACTTCATCAATAATTCGTTCACATACTTGGACTAAAATATATAAAACCCTTTATCTAACTGAGTACTTTGAAATCCCAAAAATAATTTCATCTCACCAATCATTGAGATCTCATTAGAAAACTTCATTCACAAACCATCATCTCCTCCAAAAATGATATCATCAACAAATACCTCAACAATCAAATCTTTATCATCATTCTTGAAATACAAATTACTATCAACCGTACCTTTGTTAAATCCAAGCTTTAGCAAATACTTGTCCAATCTAGCATACCAAGCTCTAGGAGCTTGCTCGAGTCCATACAATGCTTTCTTCAATCGACACACCATATCTCCCTTATCGGTTAATTGAAATCCATCAGGTTGCTCGACATACACCTCTTCTTCCAATTCACCATTTAGAAAAGCTGACTTGACATCAATCTGATAAACCTTGTAGTTCTTGTAAGCAGCATAAGCAAGAAATAATCTTACAGCTTCAATTCTAGCAACAGGGGAAAAAGTCTCTTCAAAATCAATTCCTTCCATCTATGAATATCCTTTGCATACCAATCTTGCTTTGTTTCTAACCACTTCACCTTGCTCATTCAGTTTTTTTCTAAAGACCCATTTAGTTCCAATGGCATTCTTATCCATAGGTTTGGGAACAAGAATCCATGTATCATTCTTTTCAATCTGCTTTAGCTCCTCTTTCATTGCTTGAACCCAATGTTCATCTTTACAAGCTCCATTCACACTAGTAGGCTCAGTCTTTGAAATCAAGTAGTATTCTTATACAATCGTTCTTCTAGTCTGGACACCTTTGTTCTTATCATCTATAATCCGATCTTCTGAATGATTAAATCTTACATACCTCATAGTATTCTTAGGATGTTCTTCAACTTCAAGCTCTTGTGTTCTCTCTTCTACAATTTCACTATTTTCTTCCTCCTCTTGATTTTCCTAATTCACCGGAATGATTTGCACTTGATTTGTAGTCTGAAATTTCTTTCCTTTGTTTGTACTACCATGCTGATCATCAGATTCATATCCATAGGTTCTAGATGGTGTATCGAAGTCTTCATCAACCTTGACATTTGCACTTTCAACATTTTCCTCAATTTTTTATTGTAACACCGATAGGCCTTTCTTTTAGTCGAATAACCCAAAAAGATACCTTCATCACTCCTAGCATCAAACTTTCCTATATCTTCATCTCTCTTGATATAACATTTTCTTCCAAATATCTTGAAATATTTAATAGTAAGCTTTTGACCAATCCATAGCTCAAAAGGGGTCTTCCAATATCACCTTTGATTTGTACCTGGTTGAGTGTGTAAACAACAGTACTCACAGCTTCTCTCTAGTAGATATGAGGGACATTTCCTTCTAGCATCATATTTCTAGCAGCATCTTCAATTGTTTTGTTCTTCCTTTCCACAACTCCATTTTGTTGAGGGTTCCACGATGTAGATAATTGTCTCTTTATTCCATGTTCTTCACAAAAAGAATTAAATTCACCAAAAGTGAATTCACCACCTCTATCTAATCTCAAACATTTAATCTTTAGACCTTTCTTTGTTTCAACAATAGCCTTAAATATATTGAACTTTTCCAGTGCTTCATATTTCTCCCTTAAGAAAGTAACCCACACCATTCTAGAATAATCATCGATGAGTAACATGAAATACATGTAACCTTGTAAACTCTTGACCTTAGAGGGATGACATAGATTAGTATGCACAAGCTCCAACAATTCATTTGAACAATGTTGTTTGCTTCAAAATGAAATTCTAGTTTTCTTTCCTAACTAACATTCCTTGGATATGGCATTAGTAGATTTCACCAACTTACGTAGATCTCTCACAACCCTAGTAGAAATTATCTTGACAATATTATCAAAGTTAACATGAAACATTCTCCTATGCCATAACCAACTTTCATCAACTTGAGCAATCAAACAACTTTTACTAGTAGCACTCAAGTGAAAGATATTACCTTTTGTTTTGTACCTGATGCAATTGCATTTTTGGAACTCAATATTTTGCACTTTCCATCCTTGAACTAGAGATTGTATCCCTTATCAACTATCTAGCCAACACTTAAAATATTATGCTTCAAGCCTTCCACATATAGGACATCATCAGTATTATGCTTACCATCAAGAGAAATGCATCCTCTACCATGTATCACACCAGTTGTATTATCACCAAATATCACAACACCACCATCATACTTTTCCAAGCTCACAAACTTACTTTATCTCATGTCATATGATGTGAACATCCACTATCAATTACCCATTCATCTTTCTCTTCAACTCGAGTAGCTAGGGATTTCTCCACATTTGTACAAATAGCAGATTTAGTAGATACAAGATTATTTTCCTTGATAGCAATAAATACTCATTCATCATCACTTCTATTTCCTTTATTAGATTCATCATTTGTCACACCATCATCAGTAGCATAGTAACACTTCTTTTGAAATTTAGGCATATTATGTCTTGGTTTAGGAGCTCTTTTCAAACACCTTGATGCAAAATGACCTATCTTATTGCAAGAAAAAAATTTAAGAGGAAATTTTCCTTCATACATTCCTTTTCCTTTCGGTACTCTTTTGACAATAAGTGCTTCCAACTCTTCCAGCTCTCTTTCTTCTTCTTCAATCTATCCAATTTCATCCTCATACTTGAATTTATTTCTAGATGAACTCTCACCTGGATCATATATGTCTATCTCTTTCGGAAGTAGTAGCCTTAAATACAGATTCAACCTTAGGAAGGGAATCACCAAATTCACTCAACTCAAAAGTAGTAAGCTTACCAACCAACATATCTCTGGTTACATTTGTTACAGTCCAGAGCTCTTCAATAGCACTAGCTTTGACTTTGTAAGAATCGCGAAAGGATCTAAGCACTTTAGCAACAATCTCTAATTCATCTATCTGTCCACCAACACATCTGATTCCACACACAAGTTCATTCACTCTTTGTATGAAAGTATTAATGTTCTCATCATCACCCATTCTCAACTTTTCATATTTTCTTTTCAGACTCTGCAACTTAGCAATCTTCACATTAGCATCACCTTCATACAAGGTTTCCAACTTTTTCTAGATCTCATAAGAAGTCTTTAGATCCATAACATTTATCATCTCAGAATTAGTCAAGGCACTCAACAATGCTTCCTTAACCCAGATATTATACTCAGCATCTCTAATCTGAACAGTAGTAGTAGGACCATTCTGAGGAATAACATACCTATTACTTGTAATGTTCCAGAAGGGTTCACCAATGCATCTCAGATGACACTCCATTCGAGTCTTCCACAAAGATTAATTTGTTCCATCAAATCTAGGACTATCCTTCTTGTATTTCACCATCCCAGATCACCTCAAGTTGTTAAACTTCTTCCAAGGAACCTGCTTTGATACCAACTGTTGGCAACACAAGGGCAAACAACAGAGAGGGGGGTGAATCAGTTGTCCCAGATATTTAAAACTTATTCAACTTATTAACCTTATTCTCATATCTTAATATTAACCATGAAAGCATAAATCATTAACACATCAGAAACACACATAACACCAAGATTTTTACATGGAAACCCTATGAGGGGAAAAACCATGGTGGAGGTCAGTCCACAAGATTATACCTGGTTAAAAGTATAAAGAAATGAAATATGGGGAATGCACATACATTCATGCACACTGCCTAGAGCTCACTGATCAATTACAACAAGGCTAAATGCCCAAAGGAAGACACTTTGTCTTACAAAAAGAATCGGATTACATCTGCAAGGATTTGAACTAATAAAATAGTATCTACTAATGCCTAATCAAAGTTCTGGTTAAGTACATGAACATTTCTTCACTCTTCTTAACACTCTGCTCTACCTTAGAATGATTAGTATTTTATTTGCACATACACACATACTCTAAATCCACTAACATACTCCAATTTGAATAAACAATCGCTTATATATATCCAAAACAAGAAATTTCATCCCTACATGTCAGCTTCAACAAAATAATAAAATGAATATAAATTGTCAGCCCAAAACACTAAATATTATTAATGGGAATCAACCAAGGTCGGCCACAACTTAGTGAAGACCCAACTCAATGTCTCTAACATGAAAACACTTCAATTAATTACTCCTCAAAGATCCACAACATGCTACAAACACCATGTCGGCCAAGAACAAGAAAAACATGAATGCATAAGAGAAAAATTCCAACCACGAGCACAACGATCAATGCAGATGTGCAACAAAGATAGAGCATGATCTAGAAACATCCAAAAACATTAGGAATCACCATAGAAGCATCCACAACAACTAAACTAACTGAAATTGCATCATCTTCAATCAGTAATACCAATTGAAGCAACAAAAAAACTGTCAGAATATAAATCTTCATAACTCAATCAAATCCTTACACGGATCTCTAAAACTTGATGTGGATAAACTGGATACACTCAACAACAAACCCTTTAGTCCACAACCTCTAATCATCAATGTATAGAACTTACCAATAGACTGGACTACACTTCACCACTGACAACCTACAACTCATTCCATTACAATTTTCTCAATATCCTCGACATATACAACTTCTAATGAATTAATGCTAATAGTGTTGACATCAATGAGAACCACATATCAGCAACACAACCACAACATCCAACAAGGAATTTTTTTGGTGCTGACCTAATTTTAATTTTCATGCTTGAGGTGCATAGCTAACCTTGTCAATTATTTTCAAGGTTGAAGATTGTATAAATAAGTGTTGAGTTGATGGAGAATCAAGTAGTGAAGTGTGTGATGTGAAGTGCAGAGATGTGAAGTGCAAAAAATGTGAAATTCAATATGAGCTTTAATGCCTAATACTATTGGAAGCAGTGAGCAAAAGGTGTCTACATTCTATAGAGAGTGTGAATGTTCTGGTGAAACAGTGGTGGAACTTTCATGTTTCTTTTAGATGGATGTATCATTGTAAAAATCTTCTTTCTTCTTCTTTATAATCTAATATTGAGCCATTGGTAGTGATCCCTTCTTTTCTTTTGGGAAGTGATCCCTCTGACAATGAGCCTATTGTATTTAGTGTTACAATTACTTTATATTGTGAGCTAATCCTCATTGTGGTTTTTCCCTTGGGTTTTCCACGTAAATTTGGTTTTCTCGTGTGTTTGGATGTGTTTTCATTACTATTTCTCATTTTTACATTTTGCTAATGCATGATAAGGGTTTAATGGTTGTTAAAGGTTTAAGAACTAATGCAGATTTGAATGTTAATGAGGGTTTTGATATTTTAATGTACAACTAATTTACTCCCCTCTCAGTTGTCTTGTGCATTCAACAATTGGTATAAGAGAAAGGTTCCTTAGAGTAAATTTTAATCACTTGAGGTAGATCTAGGATGGTGCACAAGAAGGAGGATCATTTTTTTGATGGATCTAATTATGCATTTTAGAAGATTAGAATGGAAGGTTTTCTTATTTCTTTGGGATTTGGAGTTTGCATGTCTATTGAAACTGGATATACAATACTTGCAAATGGTTTGAGTACTGATGATGAGATCAAGGAATATGAGAACAATGGAAAAGCAAGGTATGCTCTTTTGAGTGTTATTTCTAATTTAAAACTTGTAAAAGTTATGACTCTTAAAACTACTCATGAAATTTGGAAAAAGCTGGAAATTATCTATGAAGGAGATGATAAATTCAAGCAAGCAAAGATGTAGAATCTGAAGACTAAATTTCAGACCTTAAGGATGACAAAAGATGAAGATATTATAGGCTACAGGCATAGAGAAGAAAAAGTTGTCAATTCCATCAAAGGCCTTGGAGGGAAATTTGAAGAAGAAGAGGTAGTAAAGAAGGTACTAAGAACTCTTACTAAAGCTTATTGTCATAAGGTTTCTGCTATTGAATAATTTCAAATTTTAGATCAGTATTCCAAAAATTGGTTGTTTGGTACTTTAACTAATTTTGAATTCAGGGGAGTTTGGTCCAAGTGATGTAAAAAAGGAGACTACTTTTAAAGTTGGAGAAGCAAAGAAGAATGAGGAATCTAATTTGGATGAGTTTGATGAGATAGAAGCAATCTTTGTGAGGAAATTGAAAAAGGGTACTAGAAAATACAGAGGTAAGTTACCTTTCAAATGCTTTAACTATGGAAATATTGGTTGTTATGCTTCAAGATGACATGTCAAAGCTTCAAGAGATAGACCTAAAGAGAATAAAGGTAATCAATTAAGAAAAGATATTATGTTAGAGAAGATTCAAGTATATTTGATATTGAATCTGATTACCTTGATGAGGAAGATGATGAATGCTTGTTCATGGTTCTAAATTATAGAACTAATTCGAATAAATTTGAGAGATGTCTGAAGGAAAGTGCTCTTGAAGTAGGTTTAGTGACTGCTTTTCATGCTAGATAAGAGAAGAACAACTGGATCATTAATAGTGGATGCTCAAATCACATGACAAGTGATAAGATTAATTTCATTAAGCTTGAGAAGTTTGAAGGTGATATTGCTATCAGGATTCAACTGTGTAGTTTCGAGTCAAACTCATTGACCCATGTTTCATGAGTATTGGTTCAACAAGAACCCATCTCTCATGATATCAAATGGTCCACTTAGCACTCATTGCATCTAGGTGATGCTCACAGACGTGAAGCACTGGTCCGTCCTGGGAGGTCACCCATCCCAGTACTGCTCCAGCTCAAGCATGCTTAACCAGGGAGTTTTCTCCAAGGTTAAGCCCGCTTGAGTTGTTACCCCATTTGCAAAACCTTCAGCAAGTGTAGTGCCTTATGAACCATTCATAATAGAGCCCCTTTAGCTCATCAATTGATAAGTAGGAGGTATTTTTCCACACTGTGGAAAAATACCTCCTACTTATCAAGTTTGAAGGTGGTTTAGTTAAGTTTGGTGATGATACATCTACTAAGATATGTGTAAAATATTCATTTGTAATTGATGGAAAACATAATACATATGATGATCTTTATGTTAAGGGTTTGTGGCATAACCTTTTGAGTATAGGAAAAAGGTGTAATAAAGGATATAATCTTGTGTTTAAGGACAATGGGTGTGAGATTAGAAAAGGCTCAAGAACTATGGTTGCAGTAAGAAGGATAGATGGAAATGTTTATCACCTTAAGTGTGCAAGTGGTCAATGCTTTATGACTCAAATTAATGAAAGTTGGATATGGAATAGAAGAATGTGTCACATCAATTTTGATAGCCTAGTGAGGATCAATTCAAATCAATTTGTAAGATATTTGTCGAAGATTACAAAGCCTATCAATGTTTTTTTCAAGGAATGTCATATTGGGAAGCAAGCCATAAAGATTTTCAAATTCAAAGAACAATATACTATTGGTCCTTTGGATTTGGTGCATACGGATCTTTGTGGACCCACAAGAATCAAAATTTTCCAAGGTGATAGGTATTTCATGCTATTAATTGATTATTATTCTAGAATGACATATGTTACTTTTCCCAAAAAAATCAAAAGCTTTAGATAAGTTTAAGGCATTTAAAGCTATGGTTGAGAATGAAATGGATATGAGATCCAATTTTTGAGATTTTTCATAGGTGGAGAGTTCACCTCCAATGATTTTAAAACTTTTTGTGAAGATCATTGAATAAAGAAGCATTTTTCAGCCCCTAGGACTCCTCAGTAGAATGGACTTGTGAAAAGGAAGAATAGGATTGTTCATGAAGCAATAAGGACAATGATGAAGGAAGAAAATCTACCAAATTTTTGGAGAGAATCAATTCATACTACAGTCTACATACTTAACAGAGCATAAGTAAGGACAAACAATTCAAAGACTCCCTATGAGAAGAACCCCTATTGTGAAATATTTCAGATTGTTTTCAAGTAAATGCTATATCAGAAGAGATGAAGAAAGCTTAGGAAATTTTGATGTAAGATCTTATGAAGGAATCTTCCTTGGATATTCTAAAATATGCAAGGATTTTTGATGCTACAACAAGAGGTTGAAACATATTGTTGAAAGTGCTAGTGTCAAAGTGGATGAAAACTTACAAAAAAATTTAGTGATGATACATGGATATGAATCAAATGAGTCCTCTTGCAGTGATGAAGATAAAGATGAAGGTAAGTAAAGAGAAGTGCAAGTTGAAGAGGAAGAATCTCTTTAAAGATCCCTAAAACCCCTAATTATGTGAAGGAGAATCATTCAAGAGATCAAATAATTGGTGACAAAAGTAGAGGTTTGTTGACAAGAAGAAAGGTTGATATGATAGAATAATAAGTAAACTTATGTTTACTTTCCAATGTCGAACCTAAAATAGTGATTGAAGCATGCAAAGAAAAATATATTGATACCTATTGAGAAGAATCAAACTTGGGAACTTGTCCCAATACTAAAAAATAAGAATTTTATTGGAACTAAGTGGTTATTTCAAAATAAGTTGAATGAGAATGGAGAAGTTTTTAGGAATAAGGAAAAACTTGTGTGTAAAGCCTACTCACAAGTAGAAGGAATAGATTTTCAGGAGACTTTTTCTCTAGTGGAAATGATGGAAGCTATTAGGATGTTTTTGTCTTTTGTAGCACATAAGGATTTCAAAGTCTATCAGATAGATGTGAAGTTTACATTATTGAATGGTGAATTGGAAGAAGTTTATATCAAACAAATGAAATGATTTCAGTTATTAGATAATCCTAATATGGTCTGCATATTGAATAAGGAATTATATGGACTCAAGCGAGCTCTCAAAGCTTGTTATACAAGATTGGATAAGTACTTGTTGCAGCAAGGATTCAATAAAGGTACCACAAATACTAATCTTTCCTTTAAGGTTGAAAAAGATCAAATCTTGATTGTGGTTGTGGATGTTGATGACATAATATTTAGATGTAATGAAGCAATGTGCAAGAGATTTACATAAGAGATGCAAAAAGAGTTTGAGATGTCTGTGTTTGGGGAAATGAATTTCTTCCTTGGACTTCAAATCAATCAAAAAAAGAAAGGGATATTTATTTCACAATCTAAGTATGTCAAGGAAATGTTGAAGAATTTTGGGATGGAAGAATCTAAACTAGTATGTACTCCTATGGTTACTATTTGCAAACTAAACAAGAATAATGAATCTCCTAAGGATGATTAGAGAAAGTATAGATCAATGACTGGAGGACTATTGTATATAACTTCTACTAGACTAGATATCATGCATGTGGTTTATCTTGTGGCTATATTTCAAGAAGACCTTAAAGAGTCAATGTGGCATTAGTAAAGTGAATATTCAGATACTTGAAGGGCACTCTAGAACATGGTTTTTGGTATCCAAAGGATATTGATTCCTCTTTAAGTGTTTATATGGATGAAAATTGGTAGGTTGTGTGGATGACATAAAAAGTATAAGTGTGGTGCATTCTTTCTTGTAAGCAAGTTGGTGTCTTGGTTAAGCAAGAAACATGATTCAGTGTCATTATCTACTACAAAGGTAGAATACGTTGATACAACATCATGTTGTACACAGGTGTTATGGATGAAGAAAAATTTGAAGGATATAAGAGTGGTATATGATGAACCTATTTCTATCCAATGTGATAATACAAGTGATATTAAAATTTCAAAGAATCTAGTAATGCATTCAAGGATAAAGAATATTTCAATTCGGTACCACTTTTTTGAGAGAAAAGGTTGTAGAGAATGAGTGATGTTGGAGTACATGCCTCTAAGGATCAAGATGTAGACATCTTCACAAAGGCTCTTCCTAAGGATACTTTTGAGTATATCCAAGAGAATTTGGGGGTTATTGACCCTCCTTTCAATTAGATGCATAAGGATATGCATTAGTCCAATGGATCTCAAGATTCATTCTTTTTTCTAGACTGATGTTGGTGGCTACCTCTCAGGGGGGTGCATAGTAGCTATTTGGTTGTTGCAGTCAGGGGAGTAAATTTTGTCATTGTGTGGATATGTGCAATATGTTGTAAAGGGGATTGTGTAGGAAATAGAATGCAGTAAAATGAAAGGTAGTTACAAAGCAATTGGTGTCCCTTATAGTTGTTTCCTTTGAGGGAAAAAGAGAGTATATATGTTTGATACAAAAGGGGAGAGATACAAGTGTCTTTATGTTTTCCATTGATGTCAAAGAGGGGGAGAGAGTTAACTAAAAAAACCTTATGAAGTGAGGAGAACTTTGTACTATGGTGCAGTATATGAGTTGGCGATTGGTGGTCTGAGCTATTATTGCTTTTGTTGTTGATGGTTTTTTCATGTGTTGCCATCAACGACAAAGGGGGAGATTATTGGAAGTATGAGTATCTTGTTTTTTATCATTGATTTCAATAGTTATAGGCTATTTCATTGGTGTCAACTGGTCTATGGAGAGATTTTTGGAAGTTTGTAATGATGCTTCGATTAGCTACATTATGTTGTTATTAGTAGCATCATTGATGTCAACCTCTATTGTTGCTTTGATGAGAATGTGATGGTGATGTTCAACCTCTTTTTTAGTTGCTCGATGTTGTATATGTGTTCCAAGTGATGATTTTTAGTTTGTGGTGCTTGGTTTCCAAGTGCTTTTGAGAAAATTTGAAGAAAAGAGAAAAAAGTATGGTGAAGAGTGTTCAACGTGGCAGAGTGGTGTTTAGAGTTTTTTTCCACATTTCTTCATGGTTGAAGATTTGCTTGTGTAATTCAGATATCTTGATCAAAGGTGTTCAGAGGTATTATATCCAAAGTTTTAGGTTCTAGATGGTTGTGTACAGAAAGTTGTTTTCATCAGTGTGTGAACTGTGAAAGTAGTTTTATCTAGGAGAAATGGTTTTTCTATGCATTTCTCCATACTTTGGTTTCTGGTCTTGCGGATTTGATGGTGTTCTTATATTCCTCATATCTATATTTAGTCTAAGTGTTGGAAAAAAAATACTAAAAATGGGGGTGGATTAGTAGATAAATTAAAATTTACCCCTTAACACACTATGCAAATAAATAAACCAAGCATAAAACTAAGCACGCACACAAAAATGCAGATAACACACAATATACATGGAAAACCCAAGATGGGAAAAACCATGGTGAGAATGGCTGCTAGGATCTACTGTCCTAATATAGCCTCACAATCAAATCTTCTCATTACAAATTTTAAGGGCACCAACTATAAGGAGACCAATCCCCTAGGTTTAGGAGCACCACTCAAAGGAAGCACCAACTCCCTACACTAAGCACCTACCCAGTTATCTAATGGCACCCACCAATTAGATTTACAATAAAGCAATTACATTTTTTTCTCATGAACACAGTTCAATGTTGCAACCCTACTTGCAACTACTCAATTCTTTTTTTTATCCCTACAACTCAATTCTCTTCCTTGTACCTCTCTCTATTTTCCACCTTGAGTGTTAACCTTGATAAATTTCTCAATTTTTGTTTGGGTTCTACTCATTCACACACACTGAGTTGCACCTTCTTCTTTTAGTGCATTCTCTATCTACCTCAAGAGCTCACACATACACTTCTCTGTTGCACTTTCCTTTTTCTGATTCTTGCAACATTCCTCAACACTTGGCCAAATTATGATTGTCTTCATTTCTCATACCTTCACCAACCTACAATTATTGCCTTGAGCTTTGCACATACACCTATACCAATCCATTGTTAGGTTTTACTTGTTATCTTATTTAGCAAGCCACCTATCCACCTAGCCATACATCATCAAATTCAAGTTCATTGAATTTTCTAAACATAGCAATCTACAAAACCTAAACCTAGTGTGCATTTAATAAATTCTCCTATTTGATTGATCTAATTCTGATTTTAATCACCTTTGGAGTCTATGCCATCATTTTGCAAATCAAATCTTCAATTATATTGGTTGATGGAGCAGTTGGGCCAATTAAATTCTTTCACAGCATTGTCTTACAATTGAAACCCTCATTCACACTATCGTAGCAGTTGGAGAGGTTCAACTTCAAATGTGAGCCATTGATTTGTTATCTTCGCACCAGAATCCATCAATCTTCATTCATTGTTTTAACTTTAAAACATTACCATTGGATTAAACTCTTTTGACTGATGCCTTTGATCTATACCATCGTGTATCATAACTTTCTGTGGCATTGTTTTATTCACAATTGTGATGTGAATAAATGAAGCAATGCAATCACATGTCATCACTTGTCCACCTTATCGCTCTATTATAGATACAAGTTGGGGGCCCACCATTTCCTTTCATCGCATATCATTGATATCCTTATGATTTGAGGTATGCTAAAAGTGATGCATTAACATCCTATGATGTAATCATAAACTTCCACGTATCTTTTTAGCACACGCAACACTAGCCTGCATTCCCATAGGGCTACCTAGGGACCCACTAAATCTTTAGCAAGACAATGAGATTCTTCCACCTATTTAGTGTTGATGTCAACCCACTAATACCATATATCACATAGCACTTAATTCACTTTGTCTTCACAACAACAATGTGAAATGATGATGCAATATCTCACCATGTGTCTTTGATGATGTCACTTTCCACTAGCAAAGTCTATCATTTTGTAGGTCCCATTGGACACTTGTTGTTAGCCCGCAATCTTGCAAGGAAAATCAAGGACCCCACCACATATGATATGGGCTCGTAGGGGTCGTTCAATCTAACAAGTTTGATCATCGCTAATAAAACTTCATCACATATTGCATAAGGCTTATGTCAAGGTAGCCTTTGAAATGTGATGCAAAAGACATATGTGATAGCCATCCAATCTTCACTCTCAATCTTCTTCACAAGAAAATTGCATGTCGTGATTAAGGCTTGGTCGTGGTGAACGCAAACAATGATGTGAAGAATAAATGTGATGTACATAAACCTCCAACCGGTAAACACTAGGACAAGGGGGACAGTTTCCAAAAGACATCAATGGCTTAAGTGATAACTTAAGTGGCATGCAACCACCTATACATAGTCAACACAAAAATAAAAAATTTGATGAGTTTCATGACTATAACACCTTAGGGTTTATCTACCAAACCCTAACTTGACTAGAGCATATAAATAAATTCTTCCTAAGCACATTCCATCTTCTTTGATCATGTTAACCACTCCTCTAAGAAGCTCTCAAAAAATGCATGACGAATATGGCCTTAGTTTTCTCCTCTGACGTCTAGAAGCAACCTTTTCAATAACATGACACCATTTCATGACAACAGTGCATCTTTTGAGAAACTTTACAACAATCGAAAATATACTCTTCTCTCCATCATATATCACCAACTCTTGTTGAACCTAATCCTCTGATCTAACTTTTGACATCAATGACAATATTATGCCAATAATCTCCCCCATTGTCATTGATGGCAAAACCAAATGCTAAAAAATAAACACGCTATACCAATCAATAATGGTTTGATACTCATTTTAGATGTTCTAATTTCTAACTCATTCTCTATATCAACTAAACCATTCCACTACTTTGTACCAATTATGAATAAAACTCATCATAAGTGCACATACGTAGCAGCTCTCCCTTTGGAATATCTCTAATCAAAGCATTTTCACAACTCCCATTTGAGCATTTTATATTCATTGCTCTCTCCCCCTTTGAAATAAATGGAAAAGGTTATATATTTGTATATGTGGCACGTGATATTTCTCCCCCTTTGACAAGAAATTTAAAGAGAAAGAATGTGTTCTAAATCTGCAACCATCAAGTCATTAAAAATTTGTAAAACCAATTTTAACTTACTTGATTTATCCATCTCTTCTTCCAAGGATGAATGAAATATGTATGAAGCTCCCCCTAGACTCATTCCCTATCACCAAAAATTAGTGATATGATGTGGGAGCAATAACTCCCAATTTTTTCCTCAAATATTCAAATTGTTCCTTGGGATGGGGCTTGTTGAATATGTCCACCACTTGATCTTTGGTCAGCACATATTCCATGATGACTTCTTGATCTACTACCTTCTTTCTGATGTAGTGATACTTGATGGGTATGTGCTTTTTCCTTGAATGCATCACTAGATTCTTTGAGATGTTGATTGCACTTGAATTATCACAAAGAATAGAGATAGGTTCCTTGTACTCAACCTTGATATCTTTGAGTGTCTGCTTCATCCATAAAACTTGAGTACAACACACTGTTGCTGCTACATATTCTACTTATGGTCCAATCAGCATATGTAGATGTTGTTAAAGTGAAATCCTTGCTCTTGGGGTACGACAAACCATAGTCAACAGTGCTTAAATTAATGTATCTGAAGATAATTTTTACTACATTGACATGACTCTTTTGGAGCAGCTTGAAAGCAACCATACATGCTGCTTGCATAATGTCTAGCCTTGATGTAGTTAAGTACAACAAGCTTCCAATCATTGACCTATACATTGTTTCATTTATATTCATGGATTCAACTAATTTACTCAGTTTACAACTAGTTATCATGGGGATACTAACCAAACTGTTGTCTTCCATTCCAAGCTTCTTAAGAATTTCCTTAGCATATTGGTTTGAGATATAAATATCCCATCATCAGTTTGTGCAATCTATAAACAAATGAAAAATGATATTTCTTCTAACATGGAAATCTCAAATTCATCTTGCATTTGTATAGAAAATACCTTACACATCTTGTCATTGCTACCACCAAATATGATTTCATTCACATAAACAGCAAAAATAATCATGTGCTCACCTTCTGATTTAAAATACAAATCTCTATTTGCACATCCCTTTTTGAATCCTTGTTGTTGTAGGTACTAATCTAATCTTGAATACCATGCCCTAGGTGCTTGTTTTAGACCATACAATGCTTTCTTCAATCTTCAGACATCATCATCATCTTCTGATAGTTGAAAACCTTCAGGTTGTTCTATATAAACTTCTTCTTCTAGGTTTCCATTCAGAAAATAAAATTTCACATCCATCCGATAGACTTTAAATCCTTTGTAAACTGAAAATGCAAGAAGCACTCTTATGACATCCAATCTTGCAACAGGTGCAAATGTTTCTTCAAAGTCTATTCCTTCAAATTGTGTATACCCCTTGCAAACCAATCTTGCTTTGTTTCTTACTACAACATCATATTCATTAAGCTTGTTTATAAACATTCATTTAGTATCTATCACATTTTTTCTTAGAGGTATCGGAACTAATTCTCATGTTTTGTTCTTTTCAATCTGTTTTAGTTCCTCTTCCATGGCCTTTATCTAGCTCTTCTCCTTGTTTTCCTCAACATAGCTTTTAGGTTCAATTTGTGATAAGAGAGAAAAAAATTACTTGTTCCTTGTTCTTTGCAAGTCTTCTCCTTGTATGAACACCTTCATTTTTATTGCCAATAATTTGATCTATAGGGTGATCCTTTTGCACATATTTTACAAGTTTTCTTTCAACTTCTTCAAATTCTTCTTCTTCATTAGCAGCATCTTCTGCACAATCTAATTCTTCTTCAAAGTTATTCTTATTAGATTTGACATATTTTATATCCTCATCAATCTTGGCATTGATGTTTTCCACAATATTATGTAGCCTCTTGTTATAGCACTTGTAGGCTTTGCTTTGGGTGGAATATCCAAGAAATATTCCTTCATCACATCTAGAATCAAAGCGTCCCAAACTATCTTATTCATGCTTGATGTAGCATTTGTTGTCAAATACCTTGAAATACTTGACAGGTGTAGGCTTGTCATACCACAATTCATAAGGTGTCTTATCACTATTTACTCTTATTTGAACTATGTTCTAAATATGAAATACAATATGGACTGCTTCTCTCCAAAACATATATGCTAACTTGGCCTCATTCAACATTGTTCTAGCCATATCCTTAACTACCCTATTCTTTCTCTCAACTAATTCATTCTATTGTGGAGTTCTTGGTGCAGATATTGTCTCTTAATTCCATGTTTCTCACAATACTCAATGAATTTACTTGATGTGAATTCTCCTCATTTATATAATATTAAGCATTGCATTCCTCTGCCAATCTCCTTTTCAACCATCTTTCTAAATATCTTAAATCTTTCAAATGCATGTTACTTATCCTTTAGAAAGGTTACCCATGTCATTTTGGAGTACTCATTAATTAGCAACATGAAGTATCTTTCACCTTTCAGTCCTCTTGTCCTTGTAGGACCACACAAATCAGTATGAACCAATTGCAAAGGCTTCATATTTGGATATTCTTTTGTTTGTAATTTAGACTTTGTTTGCTTTCCCTGTTGATATTCTTTGCAAATGGTGTTTGCGGGCTTAGTTATCTTGGGCATGTGTCTTACCAAATCTCTTGAACTTACTTTCACCAGATTATCAAAATTTACATCCCCCAATCTCCTATGCTACAACCAACTCTCATCAACTTGTCCCATCAAACAATCCAGACCTTTTACTTCACAAAGATTATAAAGGTTTCTATCAGTTCTTATTCCTTGAGCAATTATTTTTCCATTTTTCCTTATCTTACAACCTAGAATTAAATGAAACCTTATAACCATTTTCACACATCTGACTTGCACTTAGCAGGTTGTGCTTCAACCCTTCAACATAAAGGACATCTTTAGTAGTATTTTTACCATCTAATGTCAATATTCCTTTTCCACATATCGTCATTGCAGTATTGTCACCCAAGATAGTTGAACCTCCTTTATATTTCTTGAGTCAGATGAATTTTCTCTTGTCCCTAGTCATATGCTTTGAACATCCACTATCTATTACCCATAGATTTTTCTTTTTGGCATGAATTTTTATTTGTGTAATCATTGATTGTGTGGGCTTTACTCTTTTTCTTTCCACACCTTCTTAGGGCTCTTTTATGCCTTATCCTCCTTCTTTTTAGAGACATTAGACTCTTTGTTCACTTTAGGAGGTATGTTTTTCTTTTCCTCATTCTATAATTTTGGTGTTATAAATTTTGTTATGCAACTCTTCGCTATATGACCAAAATTATTACAATTGTAACATATTACATTCATATCAACTAAGGGAGAAAATGGATTTTTGAATACAAATTTTGTACTCCTTTTAGGAATAACTCTACATTCTCTAGCCCTATGACCAAATTGATTGCATGTATAAAAATACCCATAGAAGTATGAAGATTACCTAGCCATACAATTTCCTTGAGCCAAATGAGGGGGTCTTCTTTGCTTTGGCTTCCTCAAATCTCTCACCCTTGTGAATCCATCAATATCAGTTCCTCTTATGTTTTTCCTCCTCTTCAAATGATTAGGAACTGATTGGTTGTTTTTATTTTCTACAACAGCTCTCTTTTCTTCATCAATGTTCTTTACCTTACTTGGTTTCTTCTCATCTCTAGAGGTATTCTCCTTGCATACTTTCTCACCATCTATACTTGACTTTTCTCCTACTCTAAATCTCTCATATAGTTTTTTGGATGCACTAGTAAAAGTACTCTTTCCATTCTCAAGACCCAAACCAAATTTCTCCTTGTTAGAAGGTTTCTATGTGCTTAATAGCTCATAAACAATCTTTGAGCCTCCCTTTAGTTTTAGGCCTTTTCTTATTTGTTGTCTATCCTTTTCTAAATCCTTTCTTAAGGAAACTATTTATTCCTCTAGCTACATACATTTATCAACCTCGAATTGTAGATTGGACATGACTACATCGTCAATTCTTTTGGCTTCCTCTACATGTAACTTCAAGCCTACTACCATCTAATTATATTCATCAATATTTTTATTCAGATTATCATTCTCCTCTTGTGCAAGATTATTTTGGTGCTTATTCTCCTTTTTCAAACTAATAATCTCCTCTCTTAGGTTATCAAACTCTTATAAGGCACATATGAGTTCTCCTTCAAGGTCAACTTCTCCTTCTTCTTCTTCACCACAATCCTCAATCTTTCCATTATTTTGTTCTTCAAATTCTTTTGTCATGAAAAGAAATTATCTTTCTTCCATGACAAAGGAACAATCTTTTTCATCATCAAAATTATCAATAGCATCTGATGAATTGCTTTCCTCTTGAATGTACAAACTCTTATTTTTCTTCTGAAAACATTTCTTCTTATGAAAATGTAATGTCGTAAAATTTAACCCCTTGCAATTTCACATGCATTCTTGTACCCACTTTAGTGTCCACTCCCTTAGAATTTGTGTAGGCTCAATTTAGCCCCTACATCAACCTTTTTCCCTTCTTAGGATGCTTAGCACCCTTTTTCAGCAACTACCCTTTGTGTGCCAACTGCACGTTAAATCTTGTACTTCTCCAGTTTGTGTCATTTTGTAGTGTGATGTGTCTGGACACTAGTGTATCATGCAGACATCTGCACACTGTGCCAGTGTCTTATGACGTTCAACGTTCAAATGACCATTTTCATGCATGTTTTCCACTTGTCACCTCCTTTTGTCAGTGGTAACAGCTAGGGATGCCTTGAAATGGCTCGAGAAGCTTATTTTCCTTCCTGAAATGCTATCTTTTCCATTCATTTGGGGCTCTTCTACCTCTAGCTTCTTTATAGCCTTGGCTTTAGCACTTTTCTCTTGTTATTTTATTTACACAACTTCATATAGCTTGCTATAGTAGCCTCAAGTACTCTCAAGCTCTCTTAGAAACACCCTTTGCAATGCTCTTGGCTCATGTAACTCTATTGCTCTCTCTATTTGGCTTCCTTAAGCATTTCAGCTCTATCTCCCTCTCCTTATGCTTGTGAGAATCTTTGGATTCCATATCCCCTATCATTTACATCCTTACTTCATGATACAATTTTTCCTCCTTGAGCGGGGATTTTTTTTATCACTCACACTTTGTGATACGGGTTCTCCTCCTTGAGCAAGGATTGCTTTTATCACTCATAATTGATGGTGCGGGTTCTACTCTTGAAGTGGGTTTTTCTTTCACCACATGCTTTATCCATTTCGGTTCATTTCTCTCTATCTATCTAGCTGTTTGTGGAGGTGGGAACACCAAAACGGGGGTTTGACTGAGGCAAACCCCTATACAGCCCCAACACTTTCTCCAGATCTTACAAATGTAGGTACTGAAGATTTCTACTAGCTGCAGGCTTCATTACTTGGATTGTTGTGAGCATATTTTTTCTTTCATTCTCTTTATCGTTTCTATTTCACTTTATTTCAGCTTTATCACATTCTATTATTTTCTTGTACTTTCAAAGTTCTCAATAATTAGATGCTAGTAGCTACTTTGCCATTTTCTGTGATATTCTCACTTTCTGGTCCATACGAGATGCCAGTGTGCCTCTAGAACACCAGTGTCTCGCATTGTCATATGTATCTTGCGCTACCATCCTTTGGCTGAGAGCTTGTCAATTTGTCCAGAAAATGTTTGTGGCCTGCTCTTTCTGATTCTAGAACTCTCGTGTTGTTCCATGAGCTAGTTTAGGGAAGTTCGCCTCGTGAGGCTCTCTGAATGAAGAGAACTCATGAGTAGTGAATCCCTCTTCTCTACATTTTGGTGAACCCGATGTGAACCAAAAAAACTAGGAATTTATTTACCCCTACTTGGTGGGGTCATAACTTTCGACTCGGCACTTGAAATTTTGAATCATTTGCACCGTTGAATAGGTCTCCTAGAGAACTAGTTCAGTCCCTAAAATCCTATGCCTTCAACTATCAAATTTTAGGGACCGACACAAGTTCCAACCTCAAAGTCTGCTTTGAAGACCTTTGAAAATGTGAATTACTAGAACCTAGAAAATACCAAAAAATCCAAAACCTATATTTTTGGTTTTTCTCAGTTCAATCACCTCAAAATGAATTTAATATCCTCTTTTATGAGTTTAATATCTAGCTTTATTCAAAGTGTTCATGATGTTCCATTTCATGCATGTTCTGGTGACTTGACTTTACCTATGTCACTTGATATCTTTGATCCTTCTCATGTGATTTCTCTTGCTTTGAAGGATATCTTATTGCAAGAAGATGAAATCATTGATACTTTTATTAATGTTACCCTACCTTCTATTCATTCCAATGCACACTCTTTGAGAGATGATGCATTAGTGAATGATGAATCTACCCTTCATTCCAATACACTCTCTTCTAGAGATGTTGCATTTGTGAATGATGAATCTCATCTTCATTCCAATGCACTCTCTTCTAGAGATGATGCATTAGTGAATGATGAATCTCCTTCCACATTTGATCTTATTTGTATCAATGTTGAGAATATTTCTTCAAATAATTATTCTACTAGTTGTGATGATTTTGTAAATATAACCTATGTCTCTACTACCTCTCAAAGGCCTAAGAGATCAATCATTTATGTGACTCTAGATAGTCCTTCTCCTAAAAGGATTTATTCTATTGATGGTGTTCCATTTGATGGTGATTCTCCTGATCTTTCTAAGGATCCCTCTTATAAAGCAGTACCCCATACCTATGATGATAGAATGAATAAACAACAAAATATCTTCTACAAGCTCCTAAACCTATGACTAAAGCACCCAGCAATTACGACCTTGTCGAGCAACTTCAAGTTACTCCAGCTAAAATCTCTTGTGGGACTTGCTTCAATATGCTTTGGTTTATCAAGGCATGCTTTAGGAAGCCTTGCAGAAGATCCTCTTGCCTCCCTCTGCTAGGTTGACAGATGTTAATGCATTGATGTCTCATATTCATGCAAATTTACTAAATATCACATTATGTATGCAAGAAATTTTTCCCCCAAATGTGCAGAAACAAGCGGATCCTTTAATGATCATAGTTAACATTAATAATATAGTTATTAGACATACTCTCATTGATGTCATTTTGGTGCTCAATGTATGTAGCATTGATCTATTGCCTAATATTTATATTGATTCATCTTATCATAATGCTTCTTATGTTGACATTCGTGGGTTTGATAATGTCAGTCGACAAGCCCTAGGCACGATAGTCTTCCCTTTGAGGTTGGGACCCATCACTGTACCTACCCTCATATATGTTATGTCAAAAAAGATACCATATAACCTTCTTCTTGGTAGACCGTGGATTCATGTTATGGGCACAGTCCCGTCTACCTTGCATAAATCTATTAAGTTCATTTGCAATAATAAATTAGTCACAGTGAAGGTTGACCCTGACACTATGCACTTATGTGAGATGGCGGTTGTGGTTCAAGCTTCGGTTGTTCCTACTCTTATTCCTTCAGTGTCTTCCAATGTGTCGATGTTTACTCAAGCAGTGCCTACTACAAAGGATACTCTTGAGATAGATTTCCCTGAAGAAGATCCTTTTGAAGCAAGAAATCTTAAGTCTACTCCTTCTGACTCCTCTCAAAAGAATCCATGTGATGGTGATGATTGGGGTTCTTTATACTTTACATAACCCTACATTAGGGAATGTAAAGCTGACCTGATCCACTTAAGCCTTCTGATAACATCATCCAAACCCGCTATCAAAGATGGTTGTTCTTATGTATCATAGGATAATGTAAGTAATAAGTGTAATGTTCTTAATGTTGATTGTCCTCCTTTTGAGGAAGATGATTGCACCTCTGTCAAAGAGGCTAATGTTGGTAGTCCTATCAAGAAGGTTGATAGTGATCCTATAGAGGAGTGTAATCCCTATTGTTGGAATCACTCTCTCTATGGAGATCCTCCTCCCTTGTCTGCTATCTTCATGTCTTCTTCTTCTTGTGAGCAGTCTTTCTTTTCTCCACATGAGAAAGGGTTGCTTCCTACTCCTCATTCTTTGTCTGAGAAAGAGCGTATTTTGTTGAGGCTTCTTAAAGCCTGCTTAATTACTCTTCCAAGAGCGTATTTTTTTGAGGCTTCTTAAAGCCTGATTAATTACTCTTCCTCCTCTCACACGCAAGAAATCTCACAAACATGGTAAAGAAACACATTATTTATGTGCATACCATCAAGTGCCTATCCATTCCACTAGTGAATGTAAGGCCTTTAAGGATAAAATACAACTTCGTGATTCAGGTGCCATCACTCATTTATTTGCTGATGCACTTGCCTCTTCTTCAAATGACAAGTGATACTGAGGCTTGCCTCTATCCTATCCATTCTAAGAATTTTCTCATGAGGTTCTCACACCTCCCCTCTAGAGTATCTTTCATGGTTCTCCTCCCCTATATGATGGGGGCATTGGTAACTTGTTCACGAGATGTGTGTCCTTCTTAAGAACCCCCCTCTCTTCTCCCTATCTTCCAATTGGTGTGTTCCTTTGAATGGTCCCTTTGTGTCTTGAAGGGTTCCCTACCAAAGGAACCCCATTTGAAAGTCTCTCCTTCAAATGAAATCATTTATGTATAGCTTGGAGGCAACCTAACTAGGCCTCACTTTTCAAACAATGCATCCCTTGAGTGGACCCCTCTTCTTTTGAAGGGTTCCTGAGGGACCCATCTGAAAGCCTTCCATTTTCTTGATGGTTTGCATGACTATCCGCTTGATTGACTACGTGGCCACTTTGTTTTAATACATGCTTTATCTACTGGTAAACATGTCACTTTGTAGGTACGCCTATGAAGCCGCTTTCCAATCTGACTCTACGAAGTCTCCTCCTTTGGGTTTCCTCCATGTAAGAGATCTTAGGGGATGCCTCCTTGTAGGTTTGTGGGTCTGTAAGGCACTTTCATATGGGTTTCCTTCATGTGAGAGATCTTGGGGGATACCTTCTTGCAAGTCTATGGGCCTGTAACATGCATACTTCATGGGGCTTCCTTCATATGAGAGATCTTGGGGGTTGCCTCCTTGCAGGTCTGTGTGCCTGTAAGATGCTTTCATCCTGCGAGATTTTTCCATCGTTGGTGTGCGAGGCTTCGATGCACTTTGTTAAAACTCTCCTTGGGTTCGAGGACCTATGGAGTCATCTCTATTGGAATTCGCATTCCTTTCTAGTTTCTCCATCTTTTTCTTAAATTCTCTTCTCTTTTGTATATACCAGATTGAGAATTTGTATCTTCTTCATCCTAAGTATATGCTCTTTCTCTCTTCAACATCTTAGAGTTCTATGTATTATTTTTAATTTGAGGATGGTTCATAGTACTAAGATAACCTTATACATCGAGGTCTCTTTCACTTTGCTAACTAAAAGCCTTTAGTTTTTTATCTTCTAACATTGTTGTCTAGTGTAGGTTTTTCTTGTCTAATGCATTTTTTTGTAGGTCTTCAGCCTTGGGGCATCCTTCCTTGGTTCAAAGAGCTATTTTCTTCCTCTACATTATCCTTTTGGCATATGATGTTATTTATGTTTTTTAGATTTCCTTTAGTGTGCATATTAGTGTAGATTCATATGCTCGCTAAAGTGGGGGGAAAATGTAATGTCGTAAAATTGCACCCCTTGCAATTTCACATGCATTCTTGTACCCTCTTTAGTTTCCACTCCCTTAGCATTTGTGTAGGCTCAATTTAGCCCCTACATTAGCCTTTTTCCCTTCTTAGGATGCTCAATACCCTTTTTCATTAGCTACCCTTCGTGCACCAGTTGCGCATTAAATCTTGTACTTTTCCCATTTGTGTCATTTTGTAGCATGATGTGTTTGGGCACTAGCACACCATGCAAAGTCTGCATGTCATGAAGACATCCTACGACATTTCAAAAATTCAAATGACCATTTTTGTGCATGTTTTCCAATTGTCACCTCCTTTTGTCAGTGGTAACAGCTAGGGACGCCTTGAAACGGCTCGAGAAGCTTCTTTATCTTCCTTAAATGTTATCTTTTCCATTCATTTGGGGCTCTTCTGCCTCTAGCTTCTTTCCAACCTTGGCTCTAGTACTTTCTCTCTAGTTATTTTGTTTGCATAGCTTCATATAGCTTGCTACACCAGCCTCAAGTACTCTCAAGCTCTCTTGGCAACACCATTTGCAACACTCTTGGCTCTTGCAGCTCTATTTCTCTCTATATTTGGCTTCCTTAAGCCTTGCAGCTCTATTTCTCTTTGTATTTAGCTTCCTTAAGCCTTGAATCTCTATCTCCCTCTCCTTATGCTTGTGGTCATCTTGGGATTCCATATCCCTTATCATTTGCATCCTTAATTCATGATACGGATTTTCCTCCTCGAGTAGGGATTGCTTTTATCACTCACACTTTGTGATACAAGTTCTCCTTGAGCATGGATTGCTTTTATCACTCATACTTGGTAGTGCAGGTTCTACTTCTAAAGTGGGTTTTGCTTTCACCACACGCTTTTTCCATTTCGGTTCATTTATCTCTATCTATCTGGTTGTCTATGGAGGTGGGAACACCAAAACGGTGGTTTGACTATGGAAAACCTCTATACAGCCCCAACACTTTCTCCAGATCTTATAGATGTAGGTGTTCAAGATATCTACTAGCTGGAGGCTTCATTACTTGGATTGATGTGAGCATCTTCTTTCTTTTATTCTCTTTATCATTTCTATTTCACTTCATTTCAACTTTATCACATTCTATTATTTTCCAATACTTTTGAAGTTCTTAGTAATTATATTGCTAGTAGCCACTTTTCCATTTTTTGTGATATTCTCATTTTTCAGTCTGTATGAGATGTCAGTGCACCTCTGGGATGCCTGCGCTATTGTCCTTTGGCCGAGAACTTGTCAGTTTGTCTAGAAAATGTTTGTGTCCTCTTTTTGATTCTAGAACTCTTGTGTTGTTCTTTGAGGTAGTTTAGGGAAGTTCACCCTATGAGGCTCTCTAATTGAAAAGAACTTGTGAGTAGTGAATTCCCCCTTCTCTAGAGGAAGTAGGGTTTCTTATTTTTTCCATCTACTTCTTGTTCTAAGTATCCTTCTTAGTGTAAGGGAATTTAGCAATAAAATGACCTAATTTACCACAATCAAAGCACTTGAAGGGTAGCTTACCTCTATACTTGTCGGACCCACTTCTTAATCTTCTGATGTTCTTCTTCCTCGTCAATCTCTCCATGTTTATATTTGGAGTATTCTTCCTTATCCTTCATGGGTACTTCATCTTTCTCCCTATTTTCAACCTTTAATGTAGCTTCCCTTTTAGATGTCTATGCTTTTCCCATTCTCATTTCATATGCAGTGAATGTGCCATGTAGTTCATCAAGCGTGATTTTATCCAATTATCTTGCTTCCTCTATTGTAGATATCTTAGAGTCACATTTGGATGGCATGGACCTTTACTTCTTCTCCAAACCCTCTAATTGAATTCACAATCTCATCAACTCTGAGAAGATAGTCTACAATCTCTTCTTCACTCATGATGAGACTTTCAAACTTTCCTATCAGAATTTGTAGCTTAGCCAACTTTAATTTATCATTTCCTCTATAGATTCCTTTCAAATTATTCCAAAAATCATGTGTAGTTTGACAATGCATCACTTTGACAAATACTACACTTTTCAATCCACAAAGAATAGCATGCTTTTCCTTTGCATTGTTCTCATAGTCCTTTTTTCCTTCAGCATTAGTAGGAGTAGTATCCAGAGGTGTATATCCATTCTTAACATACATCCACACATCAAACCCTAAGGATGGAAAATATGTCTCCATCATAATGCTCCAAAAAGCATAATTTGATCCATCAAATAGAGGTGCATTGTTTGTAGATGAACCCTCTTGACTGGCCATTGTGTTCACTTTTCCAAGATCTACCCGAGCTGATTAAACTTCTCCTTAGGAACCCGAGCTCTGATACCAATTGTTTGAACACAAAAATCTACTGAGGCGGGTGAATCAGTAGATCAATTAAAATTTACCCCTTAACTACAAATAAATAAACCAAGAAAAGAAATAAGCACACACACAAATGTAGATATCACACAATATACATGGAAAACCCAAGATGGGAAAAACCACGGTGAGAATAGTTGCTAGCATCTAATGTCCTAATCCAACCTCACTATCAAATCTTCTGATTACAAAGTTTAAGGGAACCAACCCTAAGGAGACACCAATCCACTAGTTTTAGGAGCGCTCACTCCATGGAGGCACCAACTCCCTACATTGAGTACCTAACCAACTATTTGATGGAACGCACCAATTAGATTTACAATAAAGCAATTACATTTTTTTATGAACACAATTCAATGTTGTAACCCTATTTGCAACTGATCAATTCTTTCTTGTTGTCCCTGCAACTCAATTCTTGGCATTACACCTCTCTTTTTTTCGCACCTTGAGTGTTAACCTTGATAAAGTTCTTAGATTTTTGTTTGGGTTATACTCATTCACACACACCTCTACACCTTCTTCTTTTAGTGCATTCTTTATCCGCCTCAAGAGCTCACACATACACTTCTTTGTTGCACTTTCCTTTTTCTTTTAGTTCATTCTCTTTCTTCCTCAAGAGCTCACACATACACTACTCTATTGCACTTTCCTTTTTATTTTAGTGCATTATCTATCTGCCTCAAGAGCTCAAGGTTCTTGCAGCATTCCTCAACACTTGGCCAAATTTTGATTTTCTTTATTTCTCATACCTTTACCAACCTGCAATAATTACCTCGATCTTTCCACACACACCTGTACCAATCCACTTCTAGGGTTTACTCATTATATTCTTCATCAAGAAACCTATCCACCTATCCATACATCATTGAATTTAGGTTTGCTAAATTTTCTAAACATAGCAATCTACAAACCCTAAACCTAGTATGCATTTAATACATTCCTATGTTTGTTCGATTTGATTCTGATTTTAATCACCTTTGCAGTCTATGTCGTCATTCTACAAATCAAATCTTCAACTATATTGGTTGTTCGAGCATTTGGGAAAATTAAATTCTTTCCCAACATCAACTTGCAAGAAAACCCCTTGTTCACACTATCATAGCCATTGGAGAGGTTCAACTTCAAATGTGATTCATTGATCTATTATATTCACACCACAAGCCATCTATCTATGTTCATCGTTTTAACTTTAAGACACAAGTTTTGGATTAATCTCTTTTGACCAATGTCGTAACTTTACCTAGTGTTATTTTATTCACAACTATGATGTGAATAAATGAAGCAATGTAATCACATGTCACCACTTGTCCTAAGGGACACTTATCCACCTTATTGCTCTATCACAGATACAAGCTAGGGGCCCACTATTTCCTTTCATCACAAATTTTGGATAGCCTTGTGACCTGAGGTATGCTAAAAGTGATGCATTAACATCCTACAATACAATCATAAACTTCCACCTATCTTTTGAGCACATGCATCACTAGCCCACATTCCCTCGAGGCTACCTAGGGACCCACTAAATATTTAGCAGGACAATGGGATGCTTCCACCTATTTAATACTGATGTCAATTTGGCTTCAGAGAAATGATGTGAAGCAATGATATCACATTCCACTAGAAAATTCTATCATTTTTCAATTCCCATTGGACACTTTTCATCTGCCTGCAATCCCATAGGGAAAATCAAGGACCCCACCACATATGTTGCAGACTAGCGGGGATTGTTCGATCTAACAAGTTTGATCACTTTCATTGATCAAACTTCATTGCATATCGCATAAGGCTTATGTCAAGGTAGCCTTTGAAACATGATACAAAAGACATATGTGATAGCCATCTCATCTTTCATCCTCCAATCTTCACCATCGATCTTCTTCACAGGCACATTGCACGTTGCGATTAAGACTTGGTCTTGGTGAACACAAACAATAATGTGAAGAATGAATACGGTGTACACAAACCACCAATCGATAAACACTAAGATGAGGGGGGTGATTTCCAAATGATATATATGGCTTAAGTGATAACTTAAGTGACCTGCAATTGCCTATATACATTCAACACAAAAATAAAAATTTTGATAATTTCTATGACTATAACACCTTAGGATTTATCTACCAAAGCCTAACTTGACCAGAGCATATAAATAAATTCTTCCTAAGCACATTTCACCTTCCTTGATCATGCAGACCACTCCTATAACAATATCTCAAAAAACCCATGATGAATATGGCCTTAGTTTTCTCCTCTAGCATCTAGAAGCAACCTATGCAATAGCATGACAACATTTCATGACAACTATACATCTTTTGAGCAACTTTGCAACAATTGCAAAATATTATCTTCTCTCCATCATATATCACCAAATCTTCCAAAACTTGATCCTCTAATCTAACTTTTGACATCAATGACAACATTATGTGAACACTAAGTTGTGTATTTTTTTGTGCTCCACAAGGTTGGATTCAAATGTTGTAGCATTTGGAAGGTTAGTTGGTTGTGTAGAATGAATATGTTCTTCTGGTGTATGATATTGTGAAGTATTTTTTAGATTTCAGGGTATTGATGGAATATTCCATATTGTGTTAAAGTGGTATGTGTGGTCCACGAGTCATCTTTGGATCAAAGGAAGCATGTACTTAATTTCTCAATGGTGTTAGCACAGGTTCAGCCGACCTTAGCTATTTACACTAATAAAGGATATGCTTCAGTGTTTTTGGAAGCATGGTGTGGGATGTATGAGTGGATTTAGGTCTGAGTTAAGGTATATTGTGATCCACCTTCATTCCTTTCCATTGTGGGAATGTTTTTGGTGTCAACCTAATTTGAATTTTCACGTTTGAGGTGCATAGTTGACCTTGTCGATTATTTTCAAGGTTCAAGATGGTATAAATAAGTGTTGAGTTGATGCAAAAACAAGTAGTGAACTGTGTGATGTAAAGTGCACAGATGTGAAATGCATTATGAGCTTTAATGCATAATATTACTGGAAGTAGTGAGAAGAAGGTGTCTACATTCTACAGAGAGACTATGAATGTTTTGGTGAAATAGTGATGGGATTGATGCTTTGAGATGGATTTCTCATTGTATTAATATTCTATCTTCTTGTTTCTAATGTGGAAATGAGCCATTGGTAGTGATCCCTTCTTTTCTTTTGGCTAGTGAGCCCTCTGACAATGAGCCTATTATATTTGGTGTTGTAATTGCTTTATATTGTGAGATAATCATCACTGTGGTTTTTCTCTTCTTGGGTTTTCCATGTAAATTGGGTGTTCTCATGTGTTTGGATGTGTTTGCATATTGCTTCTCATGTTTACATTTTGCTAATGAATGATAAGGGTTTAATGTTTGTTAAGGGTTTAAGAACTAGTGCATATCTAAATGTCAATGAGGGTTTTGATGTTTTAATGTACAACTGATTCTCCCCCCTCTCAGTTGTTTTGTACATTCAACAAGTATATGAAAAGAAAAGTGAGAATGTTGAAGGAAATATTGTTAGATTTCTAAACTCACAAAAGGTATGGAAACCTTTGTCGGTCTCCAATAGGATTTCACAAACCTCCTCATTGACCGATAATGAAAATGCTTATGTGAATAATTTTTTAAAGCGAGCCTAAGGAAGAATGTAAAGTAGAAAAATCAGAGGTTATCATAACTATAGAAAAATCTAATGGTGTACTTGAAACTTTTTTGGAGTTTTATTTCATCTCAAGGGTGATACTTATCAACTATTTTACAATATCAAAAAGCATGCTTAGCCATATGAAGATGTACATTTTCTGATTACAATACAATAACATACACCTAAATTTATCATAAGTGGAGGAAAAGAGAGAGTAAAATTCATAGAAGGGACAAACACAGATCATTTAAATAAAAAATTCATTATATATATATATAGTGTTACATTGATCATGTTTACATTCAAAAATGGGAGATCCTAGTACATCCTTTCAAACATGAAGAACGAAGATAAGGATGTGTATGCCCTCCACCACTCCCTACATGTGCTCAATCTGATCTGGTGAGGAATAAAAAAAAATTGGACTACACAAAATGGGTAAATAGTCCCATATTATTCTACTCAAGTCCAGCACGAAGGAGAGCTACAACTTCTTCAATGAGGTCATGGTGAAGTGTCATCAGAATGCAAATAGCGTTGCCCACTAGACCAATTCTTAGAAATGCATTTAGTCCTCTGGTTGAACCATGCACTCTATAGCCCTTACTCCCCAATCCCACTTTCTAGAGGTATGAATCACATTATACACAAAGTGCTCTAGAATCTGAAAATTGTCCACATGAACACGACTCAGGAAATTTTCCTCAATAATCTTCTTGAGTTTTCCTTCTTCAACATCATTGTGAAATAAAATACATCTCTCAACTAGTCAATCACCAACCTCCAGAATTAATTTCACTCAACATCCTCACTTGTGATAACATCACTCTTCGAGGAGGCGTCACTCATAGTACTCGACATATTTGAGAAATTTAATTGAAATGGTAAAAATTGAGGTAATTCTCTTAGGATTTATAGAGGTGGAATGGAATGGTAGGTGATCTATAACAAATATTTTCTTAGGAATGATTATTGCTTAAAAGGATAGTAATATTACTTGGGAATTTAATGAAGAAGGTTATCGATGTGACCTAGTTGCATTAAATTTTCAAGTTCAACTGGCTGAAATTTTAAGTTTCCTTCTTTACTGAGATAGTTCACATGAGCATAATCGCAGAACGAAATATTTATTAAATGAAAAATCTATGAATTGCATGCCACTTACATGTATGTCAATCCATGAGGTTGGAATACAAGCAAAAATGTTTTGACTACCTATCAAAATCAACCTGAGAAAGGCGATGTAATGATGACTGATTTAAATATTCATATGTATGTGTTCTTTGTATATAAATTCCTCTAAATTAGGGGGTTAGTTATCACGAAACCATCTCTTGATATGATGGCAGTTATGTTAATGACCAATATTTAAGATTGGGGTTTTATAAAATCTTGTTCGAGAGACTCTTGAGGGGTCCTAATTCTTTTAGGTTGCACTATGATGTAATGGAATGAAGGAGGAACATTTTTGAACTACTTAATTTCAAATTATTTATTGTCTATGAACTTTGAATTGTAAATGTGATATTTATATTGCTTATTCTATTGGCTAGAACAATACTTGGGGCTTTATCCTTTGTGAAGAATAGCTTCATGTTGTTATATTTACTCTTTTAGAATTAAAGAAAATCAATTCATTAGAAAACCTATTATGTTTTCTATGGTGTTTCTAGTCTTTGTGCTAGGAAACTATTAGTCATTTAGTTCATCCCATTGATTTCATTATTATGGACTAGTGTTAGTTTATCTTTCCTATTTTCTAGTTTAAAACGTATCTTGAAATGGTTAGTCGTAACCTTTGAGGGAGTTGTAGCTCAATAAAAATTCAAAGGAAAGTCACAAATACAATTGTGATATTTCCTTCTTTTTTATTAGATAAGTAGGGTAAGGATCTTGATCCCTAACTGAATAGCAAAACTTTCAAACCAACCAAACCTGACCTAGAACAACAAAAATAAGGAGACAACATGGAAACAACAAAAAGTCTCATCAAAGGCACAAGGACCAAACACTAACCGAACATAATAGGAAGATTGTAGATGAAATTATCTAAGAACCAATATAATAATAACTATATCCTACTAATATCAGTTCAAAGATAAATCAAGCATTTCCTATAAATAATGTCCAAAAGACCAAAGACCATCAAAGCATACATTAACAACATATAGATCAATTTCAGGCTTTTAGAGCTAGTATCAAACTTAAATATAACAAGATAGTCAAAAAACTAGACTAACTCTGCCATATAACCAAAAAGAAAAACCCAGAAAGCAGAGGATTAAGACTCCTATATTAGGCTCCATATCTTCTTCAAGTCTTCCATTATTCCTTCAAGGCTTTCCTTATCATCCATAGTCCTAGACCGCTCCTCTTCATCCTGCATTCCTTTTTTCTTTTGTTGCTTAGTGATCTTGCCTTGTCCAAAAATGGTTCCCATAACAGCTCTTTCCTTGTTGTTAGTAACATTGACCTTATTTTCTAGACTATGAAGTTAATAAATAATGTGTTTCAATAAGGGCTAATCTATTTACTAACAATCGGTATTGAAATCACATGAAATGAATAGTAATAAAATAGTTATAACCAAACCCAACTTGGTACCTTGGTCCCAAAGACATAATGACAATTCATTATCTCAATAATGTGAGTGTAATTCATTGTCTACTCAATTGCACTCACATTGTGAGATAGACAATTCATTATCATTTTTCCACCAAGTCACTACCAAAATTTTTCCATAATGTCACCGAGGTGGAGGTAAGTTTTTTTATTTTTTAGTTTAAGAAACTGATTAAATAGATAGATTTAATTATTTTTTGAGTAGATTTTGTTTAATTTCCAAAAGTTGATAATGCACCACCAGTTGATCAAAACCTTGATTCATTTCCTCATCAAAACCCTACTGAAGAACAACCACAAAAAAATTCTCCTTCAATGCCTCAACATCCTCCAAGAACACAAGAAAATATATTAGGTCAAATAGAAAAAAATAAGAGAGAACTTGAGGCATTAATTAGATCATTGAGAGATCCATCTACAACAAACTCCCTTAGGTCCACCCTCACTAATTCACTAGAATCTATCTTCTTTCACATAGTATTCATGATTTTCCAAATCAATAGTTGGCCAAACAAGAGTTAAGAGCTAAGACAATTTTATTCAAAAAAATTATCTCATGACCAAATTAAAGAAAAAATTGAAGTATGACTTGTGGTCACTATTTATCGATCCACGAACCAACCAACCCATATACATGGAACTTGCAAGAGGTTCCTTATCCATTGGTTCCACCACCAACAAATATGGAAAATTTCTTGAGATTCTTGAGATAGGTGGGTCTGTGCAAGATCATGGGGGTAAAAAAAGTGGTGATGTTACAAAAAAACACGACATGAGGAAGGAAAAATCACAAAATTTACATTTGAATTTTTACTTGGGTTGGTAAAAAGTACATTTTCTATGGTAAACACCAAAGAAAAATTGAATCCATTATTAATGGATATCCACTTTTTAAAAAGAATATATCCCTTATTAAAGGATATCCATTACTTAGCCTAATATATGGATTTCCATTATTAAGACACAATTTTTTAGAGATCGGGTGTCATGTATATTAATTATCATAATATATATTATTATAATAATTGAATATTCTATAATAATAACAATATATTATTATGTTATTATATATTATAATAATATATTACTATATAAGAGGTTTTTTAAGGATACTCAATAATTTGGGGGTGCAACAACGATGGACATTTGGAGGGTGCCACTTCTAGCTTCCTATGTAGGATATGGGAAACCCTAATAGCACATCTCTTTATCATTGGATGTGTAGGTTTTTGGGAGGGAGTTTAGGGGATTTTGTGTGGGTTTTCTCAGGGGAGGAGCGTTTCTTTTATTTTTGTGTGGATTCTTTTTGTTGCATTTTCTTGGTGGTTCTTCTTTGTTTTTCCTACCTCTTTCGTGGCTGCAGGGGTGGCTTTTGGGTTTTATTTTTTCTATGTTGGTGTTTCCTTGTGTTTGAAGACTATTTGGGGTATGGATCTTGAAAATCCTCCTCTATCCTTGCATGTAAAGGCAATGGATCATCTTAACAAATTTTTGACTAGTGAGGGTTCATCTTCTGAGAAAAGTATACCTAGAATCAAGAAAGTGAATGGGTGTTTGGAGAGAATTTGGGACCGACCTGTGTTGGTGATTCAACCAGAGTCAGTTGTAGATGATATTAATTACTATAGAAATCATGCTCTTATTTTCAAATTTATGGGGCTTCGTCTTTCTTTGCTAGCTCTTGAATCACAGGCCTGGCAGATGTGGAACCTAAAAGGTGATATGGAGATATTGTTGGCTACCAAAAATTACTTTTTAGTTGTGTTCTCGTATGTGGCTAATAGAAATAGGGATTTTGAAGAATGACCTTATTTCTATAATCAAGTTGGTCTTTTCATCAAGCCCTACCATGTGGTTTTCAACTCTACGAAGGAGCTTCCATCGAAGGTCCCTGTCTAGGTTTGTCTTCCCCGGATTTCGCTTGAGTTTTGGGAGAGTGATATTTTTCATATGATTGTGCTCTTGCTTGGAAAACCAATAGGCCTAGTTCAAAAAACTCTAGATAAAAGGTATATCTATATTTAAATTGATCTAAATAACCCCTTTCTAGATTCTATAAAAAAATTCCTAGGATCCTCTTCCTAGATCCAACATCTTGACTATGAAACTCTTCCATTTAGATGTTGAATTTGTCATAAGTATGAGAATCTAAAAAGGAAATATCCTCAATTTAATCAGGTGAATGGATTTCTTAATGTTCCCTCCCAACTCAGTGCCTAGGAATGATAAAGGGAAGGCCCCCTTGGTTGAGGGGTTTGTTGATAAGGAGGGCTTTATTCCAGTGAAGTCTCATAATAAGGGAAGAGAATTGAAGAGAACCCTCAAAGATAGACAAAATGATGAGTTTTTTAATCAGTTTAATGCTTTGGAGAACCTAGTTCAGGAGGATGGTATTTAGTTGATTTACACTCTAGTACAAGGGCCTTGGGTTGCTCTAGTAGAAATTAGTGAGAATGGTAACTAGAACTTTCCTTTGGAGAAGGTGCGGGATGGTCAGATAGTTACAATTCCTAATACTCAACCTTAGTTGCCACTATTTTATGTTAGTCTTTAGCCTTGGATGAGGTTGGGGCCTTGGTAGATCCAGTTCCTTCTCAGGTGAAAGATTCTCCATATTCAGATAAATTCAGTGGGGTTGTACATGCCTTGGGTTTGCAATAAAAGACCCTCAAAAAGGGGCCTCTGGAGAAATCTTATAAAGTGGGGCATAAGAAGACCATGAGAAGGTTAAATTAATGGGTGAGACATTAGTGAATTCTAGCTTGGTGAAAACCTTAGATTACCACTTCTCCCAACCTCATTAATGATAGTTATCTCATGGAATGTGAGGGGTATGAATAACATCCCTATATAAAAGGCTATTTGGGAAATGATTGAGAATCATTCTCCTAATCTTGTTTTTATTCAAGAGACTAAATTAGTTGTTGATGGTATGTTGGATAGAGTACCTAGGATCTAGAATCATGGTTGGTGCTAGTGTGTTGGGGCCTTTAGTAGCTCCTATGGGGTGGATTTTTTGTGGGATCCAAGGAAGGTTGTTCCCCAGTGGTGGATTTCCATTCAGTCCTCTATTTCTACAGTGGCTTATTTTTTGGACTCTAGTGAAACTTGTATTTTCACTAATGTCTATGTGCCTACTAAAATTATAGGAAAAGTGTAATTTTGGGCTCATGTTATCTATGTTTGGTCCCTTGCATCTCTTCTTCCCTTGATAGTGGTAGGTGAATTTAATGTTATTTCTTGTTTGGAATAAAAAAGAGGAGGCATAGCCAGGATAGATCCTTTTGGTTCTCTCTTGAGGGACAACATTGAATTTATGAATCTTATTGATGTGAAACCAAACAATGGAATATTCACTTGGAATAAAATAATAATTGGGGAGGATTTTGTTTCAAAGAGGATAGACAGATTCCTTTTTTCTTGTTATTGGGTTAGTGATAGGAGGGCTTCCAACTCCAAGATCTTGGATTGGCATGGTTCTGACCACTAGTTGATTAAACTCTTAGTTGCTTCTTTTAGAGCTTCTAGGAATCCTTTGTTTAAGTTTCAATTCATGTGGCTATAGGATCCATCCCTCCAAGATTTGGTGGGCGAATTCTAACTTAAACCAAGCCTTCTTTTGGTAGGGCTATGTACTCCATTGTTAAGAGGTTACAATATGTGAAGTATAGCTTGAAGAAGTGGAATAAACAATGTTTTATAAACTTGCACTACAAAAGAAGGGTGGCTCAAGCTCAGTTGGATTCTATCACCTGAGAAATGTAGGATTATGGCCTAACTAACGATTTGGGTTGAGAGGACGCAATCACTTCTAAGGAGCTAGAGGAATGGGAGCTGCAAGAGGATATTTTTTGGAAACAAAAGTCTCGCATTGAATAGCTTTAGAAAGGGGGAAGGAATACTATCTTCTTCCATAACCTTGTGGCTGCTAGGAGGACTAGCAATTTCATTACTTCTCTAGTGTCTTTGGAGGGGACTCTACTTTCTTCTCTGAGGGAGATTTTTAGGGAGGCTTCTCATTTATTTGCAGCTATCTTCACTAAATATTTACCTATTGTGTGTGAGGAGGAAAATACTATTTTGGCTTGTATTCCCTCTCTTGTTTCTATTGAGATGAATGGAGCTCTCCTTCGGCCCATTTCTCTATAGGAGTTAGAGACAATTGTATTCCAAGTGAAAAAGGGAAAGCTCTAGGTCCTAACATTTTTCTAGTTGAATTTTTTAGGATCTCTAGGATATAATCAAAATGGATATCTTGGGGGTGGTTCGAGAGTCGCAAGAGAATAAAAAAATGCTAAAATCCATGAATTCCACCTTTTTGGTTATTATTCCTAAAATGGAGGGTGCCAATTCTTTGGACTAGTTTACACCCATTTCTCTTTGCAATGTAGTCTACAAAACTATTACCAAACTAATTGCGGAAAGGCTTAATACTTGGCTAAACTCTTTAATTTCTGAAGAGCAAGGTGGATTTTTTGCTAGCAGAAAAATTCTAGATGGGATTATCATTACCGATGAGGCCATTCATTCTATGGAGTCATCTAAGGAGAAGGATATGTTTATTAAGTTGGACATGGAAAAAGAGTACAATAGGGTCAAATGGGCCTTTTTGCATAAATTTCTTCTTTCCTTTGGATTTGGCAATGAGTGGGTTAACTAGATCATGAGTTGTGTAACTCTAGCCTCCTTTGTGGTTTTGATCAATGGTAAGTTGTCAAAGTTATTTGGAGCTTCTAGAGGTCTTCACCAAGGGGACCCTTAGTCTCCCTACTTGTTTATTATTATGGTTGAGTGGTTGGGAATATTTATCAAATCTCAGGTTAGACAGGGATTGATTCAAGGTTGGAGTTGGGGTAATAGTTTTCCTCTACATTCTCACCTGCAATTTTTTGATGATACAAATTTGATGGGAATGGTAAGAATAAATGAGGCAATGAATTTTAGAATAACTTTAGATATTTATTTGGTTGTATTTGGTCATAGGATTAATGAATATAAGTTTTCAATTTATTTTCTTCAATATTCCTTGGCTTATCGAGAGTAGGATTGCTCAGATTCTGTGATTTTAGATTGGTTATTTCCCTTTTGTGTATCTTGGAGTTCCCATTTTTGTGGGTTCTTAGCTTAGAGGATATTGGCAAGAGGTTTTGGACAACTTTCATAAGCGGGTAAGTCATTGGACTTATTTATGGCTCTCGTCTATGGAGAGAGTGACACTTTTGAAATCTGTTGTCCATGCTCTTCCTCTTTATAGGTGCTTTATGCAAGTTGCCCCTATGAATTTTGTTAAGGAGTTTAATTCCCTTGCTTGTAAGTTTCTTTGGGAAGGAAATTTTCACTCTTCAAAGTGGAGTTCAATTAAGTGGGATTCTATTTGTAGACCGAAACAGGAGGGTGGTCTTGGACTTAAGTCAGCAGTAGTGAATGGGAAATTTTTAGCAATTGGGTTATATTGGCGAGGGTATACTTGTCAAGATTAGGTTTGGGCTAGATTTCTCAATTAAAGTATCTTCACGAGATGAATTCATTTGATGTGCCTCAGTATGATATTCTTGGGAAGGGATCTATGATCTACACTAAAGAGAGGGGTGAAGCTGATCAAGGAGGGGCTTTTTGGATCTACAATAAGGGATCGGAGGCTCTTTTTTGGCATGATTCTTGGGATGGTTATCCCCCCATCATATCCTCTCAACCCCATGTGTAGGCTCTTTGTGATAGTATGCTTGCTACGAGGTGGTGTAAAGTGGAGTATTTTAAGATGGGTTTGGTTTTTGGGCAAGTGGAGCTGTCTCACTAGAAGGAGCCACAAGAGTGGCCATGGAGAGGAACTAAGGAAGCTCATCAAGAGCTTGCTAAGAGTTTGGTTGGTAGAATGTGTAATTCCATTAAGGGGAGAGATACTTTGACTTGGGGCCCTAACCCAAAGGGAGAATTCTCAGCTGACTCGAGGTACTCAGAGTTGGACAAGTAGCTCCATGGGAGTATTGGTGTTCCTTGGTGGAAGCAAGTATGGAATAAGTTTTCTTCATCTAAATGTAATTTCTCTTGTGGTTGGTGGCAAAAAATAAATGCCTTACCTAGGATAATTTACACAAGAGAGGCTTCCAGGGTCCTTCCATCTGTGTTCTTTATTCCAACAGTGAAGAATGTACCTCACATATTTTCTTCTATTGTCCTTACTCTAGAGAGATCTAGCACCTTTGGTGGGTGGTGTGAAATCAATTTTGTGTTCATGACACTTAATTGGTTGATTTATGGGAAATTTTGGGTCGACCTGGACTACTAGAACATATTTTCTTCAAATTTCTTGGATCATTGGCCCTACTTTTATTACTTGGAATCACTGGCTAGAAAGAAATCAGAGGATATTTCAAGGTTTGAATTTGGTGGTGGCTCATTTATGGTGAAATATTTTGTGCAGGATCTAGGAGACTATTTCTACTAAATGTGACCTTTTGATTGTGGTGGATCCTGGTGATGTTTCTTATGTAAGGAATTTGGATTTGAACGATGGAAGATCTAGGTACTCTGTGGGTAGGGGTCCTCAACAGGTCAAAATGAGGATTCATTGAGAGATTTGGTGGCTACCTCCTCCTCAAGGGACTCTGAAGATTAATATATATGGATCTTTAGGGGGGACCCTGGGCATGCGTGGATTGGCAGTATTGGCAGAGATAGTAAGGGAAGTGTGGTGTTCTTCTCTATTTATAAGGGGCAGCATTCTAATAATATTATGGAGGCTCTTTTGATTCCTCATGTTGTTGAAAGAGGTTGTTCCCTGGGCTAAAGGAGGATTATTTTTGAATCTAACTCATAGATTGTGGTTGATATGTTGAATGGTAAATGGTTGGATGGAGATAATTGGTACTTGGCCATAGTGGTAAGGAATATCTTGAACCTATGTTGTTCTTTGTACTATATTTCATTTTTTCATATTCTTAGGGAATGGAATAGAGTAGTGGATCATTTCGAAAAATGGGCCTCTAAGCATTTAGAGAGGTGGGATGTGGGTGACTGGGGACTCTTGTCTTCAGAACATCTTTTTCCTTGGAAAATTTAATCATGGAGGATCAAAATATGTAGCTAGTTTCTCTATTGGGTTCCTTTGGGGACTAGTTTTTTTTGGGTGGTTGTCTTTTGGCGGGCTTGAGGCCCTTTGTTTTGTATTGATTCTTTGATTTCAATAGAAAAATTACCCCCTGTTTTTAAAATTTTATTTTATTTTTTTATATGGTAAGTTGTTACCTATGGGGGTAACACCCAAAAAATCAATTAAATCATGTGAAATGATATGGGTTTCATTCGCTAGATATTTACATCACACCTTATTTTTGCATATACAAACATTTGGATGTGGGACTACAATTGTCATGATTTTTACAAAAGCCTTGTTTTATTGATATAATCTCTACATTATCTCATTTTTCCTTCACTTTCTCTACACTCCTCACCTACATTCATTGTTATAATGTTCATTTGATGTATGGATCATGTGTCTAGCAGCTCAATACATGTGTTATTTCCCATGGCTTGTCAGAAATTAATGCATTTGAATCTTGTTCATATCTTCATATTGTTGAATAGTGATTTGAAGGTACCTGCATTTCAATCACAATTGCCTTTTTATATTTGCAATATAGCAAGGAAAGATCAAGGGCTTAGTTATCATACAATGGAGACTCCTATTTTTCTTTAGAGTAGTAAAAGCTAGATGGATTTTATGGGGCAGATAATAGACCATCGTTTGAAAAATGTGTTGGTGGAAAATGACCATTTGACCCTTAAGGTTGTTCGATTGATCCTAGGAAAGGAATTCTTAGTTTCAATGGAATGATATCAACTTAACTCAGATATCCCATCCTATTTTATAGCATCATTGTTGGATCTTAGGGTTCCTACATAAATGATTGTTACCCTTCTAGGGATATATTTGATTCGAGTTTACTAGAGGTTTTGGACAAGGTTATTGAAGACTCCAATTTGAGTGTTGGGGTCCCTCAACCCAAGGATCTAGGCCATCACCAGGAACTAAATGTTTAATTTCTACCATTTCTAGTGGACATTTTATGAAATGATTATTGGATGCATCGCTTCAGGGTCAAGGTAGGCTATGATTTCTTAAAGTAGCTATACCATTACATACATGTTCAATATTTCCAATGGATTGCCTAGTTTATAGAGTTTGATGAAGATTGAGGCTTCCTACATCTAGTTTGAAGGAGCCCAAATGATCATGTTCAAGTTTTGATACACTTCAAAGTATAGCGTGGTGAAAAGCTAGTTTAAAAGTTTAAGTAGATTAGGCTAAGTTTTCAATGGCTAGGATAAAAATCTAATACTGATTAGTGACAAGTGATGAGCTCGAAATATGCTCATAATTTGAGTATTATGATGTATTTTTAATACCCTTACTCTTATTGCTAATGGTTGTTTTAACTCTTTGATTAAAGACTTTTTATCTAAAATTAGGAAGTATCTTGTAGCCACACATTCCTATATTCTTGCAGCTTAACATCTCTATGTGTCTATATTAATTGCCCTGTTTGACCTCCCGAATGACTGATATAATGCATATGGTTATTGAATAATGAAATAGATTTAAAATGTGATTAATGAATGTATATCATGTTGTTTTCCATGTGTGCTTTCTTTCACTTATGTCGCCTTATGTATTGCAGGTTGTTGAAGGAAGAATGAATGAGTCAAGCGCAGCAAATCTCGGCCTTGCAGTAAAGTCCATTTCTAAAATCACATCGAGGAAGTTGCTCCAGCGAAGACTTTCTAACCGAGTCATTGGGAGGAAATCTAAATGATCATTAATCTGGGAAGAGTGGAATGCTAAATTCTCTCTGAATCGTGTTGAACAGATATGCTTTCATTTATGAGAAGTTTGTTCCTTGGTTTCACGATACATTTATGTCCACGTCTTTCTCTATTGGAGTTAGGTAGTTGGTTGCTTTTCTGATATAAATAAGTGTTCCTCCTGCATGAGTGAGCAAGCAGAGTGTGTAAGAGTTAGGATTATAATAAGAATCAGAGCTTTGTGTTAGTTTTCTTAGAAGCAGAACAATCAATGTATATGACTCCAAGTTATGAATAAAAGTCGATGAAGTTTTGAGTTTAATTCTTGCATAAACTAGTTGATGCTTGCTAAGGGGGCCCACTTAGTGAGTATATGTAGTTGGTTAGTTATTTATCTTTTGTTGATTATAAGTTAGATTTTATTCTTGAAGGTTTCATAACAAACTCAGTCTTATATTGTTCCTGTAGCATCGGGAATCCATCCCTGTGTTTGTTCCTACAACATAAGGCCAGTTCATAGTTTGTTTCTTAGTAATAGTTGTCATGATTTCTGCTTTAATTAAGTTATGTTTAAGTTAAGAAGACTTTACATTACATCCCTGCAGCATAGGTAGAATTCCTTCCAATCATTTATTTCTGGTAAATTGTGACTGAAACTGGTTCTTAGTGCATATACAGTGCTGCTCCATTTCAAGTATACGTTCCCTGGTTTGACAATGTAAATGAATGACCATAAGAAGATATTAGTCACTTCCTGGAATGTACGATTCCCAGGTTAGGATTTCCCGTGACTTTTTATATCCTTTTGTGGAATCGACCAACAAGATCAATCCCTTTTTATTATAAGGGCACAAGTAGTTAATAACCTAGGTTTTGGTTGAAAGCTTTTATGTTTAGGTTTTGTTAATCAAAAACTATAACTCTCAGTTGGGACATAAGCAGATCAATTTAAATATATGCTAATGTGTAATTTATGGAAAATATTTACCAAATATGATGAAGACTCTATATATATTATGAATGGAAGTTGTGTTGCATACCACTCCAATTCATCCCAAATTTTAGAAATCTAAGTTATATGTATCAATTTTAAAATTTCTATATATTTTATGTGCATGGAATTTCTGTGACAACTTGAATAACTCTAAAAGCTCAAAGCAATGGTCTTTCTTTACCATATTTATTTAAGCATTTAAGGTTCAAACCCTCCTAAAATGAGGGTGTTTTCAACAGATTATGGTTTTGTTTTGTTGTACCACTATTGAACTCTAATTTTATAGACTATACATTGTATTTTGATTTGTGGTTTTCTAAAGTAATCTATTACTTCTTCGACATGTAATTACCACTTTGAGTTATTTTCCTAGAATTTGGAATGAATTAATCTAGAGAATTTTGATATGGGAGCATCAATTATCAAATTTTTAATTTAGACCTATGGTTTGAAACTTGAATGAGGTAGAAGGGACTTAGGGTTGCTCTGTGTTTTAGATATGTTCAATGATTTTCAGACATTGCTTCACATAAATGTGTGGCCCCTTCAAGAGTTATGTTTTGTAGCCAGAAAGTGTATTCAATAATTCTTAATGTCAAAAACTTGATCCCTTCAACCCTGATGCAGAGCCAAGGTGGAGATCTCTCACAAAAATTTCAATGTCAATTCTAAATCAAAGAACTCTTCTTTACTATGCAATCAACTTATTAGGCATCAACTCACCCTCAAGGGTTTGAACCCTTCAATCTTGCAAAACAACAAAAAAATTTCACCAAGGTCGTTAACAAATTTCTCAGCATGCATATGATGATAATCAAATCAGTTGAATAAAACCTCCAAGGCAGCTTCAATGAAATCTCTAAATTTCACCATGTCGTACAAGTTTTCTTGTAGTACTAGAATCCCGGTTTTTTCCCACTTTCACCCAGATTCTCCAAAGGACTCACTAACCTAACAATGGTTTCAGATGCCCTTTTGGGACCTACAAAATATACTATGAAAGAAACAGTGACTCTTTTGGATGAGGTTGCACTTTCAATACCCTTGCCTTGCTCTAGGCCACCCAATTAGCCCATTTTTACAAACAAAGTGCCTTTTAAACATCTTCCCTCTAAAATAACACTTTAAATAGTCAAAAAGGATGTGTCAAAACCTCAAATTCCTCAGTTTTTCTGCTACTATAAGGTTTCTATATGATTGTTCCAATAAACCCTCATTTACCATATACACACCTAGGGTTTTCAAGAAAACACCAATCCAAGGTTCACAAGACCAAAACAATGCTTCAAAAAAGTTTATTTATGCTTGTACAAGAAATCCACACCCTCAAAAACTTTTCTCCATCAACATTACTACCAAACCATGTTTTGAACCTCCATCTTTCATAAGAAATAGACTCTTCTAGCCTTAGGGCTTCCTCTCATTGCACAAAGATTTCTTCTATTCTCATACCAAAGCATGTAAAACCCTATTCTAACATGGAACTATGCCTTCCCACCAAGAAATAGCACAAACAGTAGGTGGAAGGCATTAGATCATGATTAGGAACTCAAACAAAGCCCTTGCTGCCCTGTCACAGGCAGTCCCAGAAGAATGAGAAGTTCTCTTCAACCAAAACATGTTAAGACCTCCAAAATGATTCAAAAGAAAGGTATTTGAAGTATCTACCCAATGCACAAGAGATTAGAGCATCCCATTCCTGTACAGGTCCGTATAGAGAAGGTGAAGTTTAGAAAAATAAAAAATTGTCAAGAAATAGTAGAGTAAACGTTGTTTTCTTTATTGCATCTTCAATACAATACTTATCAATCTTTTTTTGAGACTTCTTGAGACCTTAAATACATTTTGAGACCAAAATCCAATGCCCAACTTCCTCAGCTGTCCTCAAATGCTAACTAATCCTTTAATTTGCACTTTAACAACTTTTCAAGATTGACAACATTGTATTTTTGCAACTTTTGAGCCTATACTACTAACCACCAACAAAGTACATTAAGAATGGTATTTTAGACATTATTTACAATAAAAAGGACTCAAAACACTTTAAATTACTCATGACCTTCCCAAGATCAACCTACCACAACAAATTTTGAGGCATGGTTGTAGGTGCCCCTACACCAAACCCATTAAAATATTACTCAGTAGAATTTGTGTGAGTCTAGATAAAGGAGCTACTTTAATCCTATTGCATCTGTTAAGGGGAAGATGTAGAAACAAGATGTGTGGATTTTTGAGCCTTTAGTTCAAGGCTCAGTTAAAGTTTCATTCTACTATTAGATTGTGCTACCTTAATAAGATTATTTTTGCATATGAATTATGGTGAAGCAAGATTGGATTTAGGTTGGTTATAAGACATTCTAGCTATATGAGTATTCCCCTACTATTCATTGTGTTTATTCTTGGGGTATTACACTTGCTATATCTGGGTGATGGGTAATACTACACTCTTTACCCTTTGTCCTATTGATCCTTCGTTATTAAATCCTTTAGACCTTCCCAATTGCTAGGATCTTTTTCAATAATGACTTCTTTGTCATGTATAACACTGAAATTGACCAATAGATATGCAGCCCCGTTGGCTTCTCTAGACACTTGTGCTAGTGAAAAGTCCTCAAATTGTTCCAAAAATTCCCATATCTTCTGGACCCAAGCCTCTAATTTCTAGTTGGGTGTGTCATTTTTTCTTATTTCTTGTATGCATAACAATAAATCTCCTTCCACTTCTATCTTTCCAATCCCTTTCTCTTTGCATAGGCACAGGCCTAGATCCAATGCCATTATTTCTGCCTCATTATTGGTTGCAATACCTATCTTTTTGGATAGGACCCATTTGCATGTGCCTTCTTTATCTTTGATAATACAACCTTCTCCTATTGGACCCGAATTTCCTTTTGCTAAACCATCAAAATTAACCTTAATTTTTTCTTGTTTTGGGCATTTCTAGACTATTCCCTTTCTAATTTTTGCTTTATTTGTCAACTGTCCTCTGGGCCTCTTCAATTTTTCCCATTTCTTTTGCATTTACTCATCCCACTTTATGAACTTGGTGTTCTATTTAATTCTAATTTTTTTCATTTAACAATTCACACAATCCTTCTTCATTTTTTTGTGTTAGTCTTTTTGCTTCCATATGTGCCACACAATCATTGATGGGGCATTAATCCATAGATTTTACCATAGAGCTTCCCTTCTTCCTTTGGGCCAACTGCTCAACCATTCTCTCAAGTCGATCACCCTAGAATTCCTTGGATCCAATCCCAACATTTCTTTGCATATGTACATTCTAGGAGAAGATGATTAACTGGATAGCTATCTTTACAACATAGAATACACCTA
>VDFB02105785.1:89946772-89998543 GCA_007258455.2 Sequoia sempervirens | reverse complement strand
TAGCAATTCTTATTTCGACTCCTCAGATGTGATAATGCTAGATAGACATGATAGTCTAAGGGTCAAGTATGAAGAAAAATTCTGTGGAAGCCAGATAAGGAATATGATTAAGGGAACAATAGGAGAATTAGACATGTTAAAATTGATGTGTGGAGATGTTTTTATAGACACAAGGGCTTTGAGGAAATAAGCTCTAGCTATGACGCTTAATATCAGGTCAGATTATTGCTGAAAGAATTTCTTCACGAAGAATGCTATAGTCTTGAGGACAATGGATCTGCTCTAATAACTGGGTGGAAGAAAACCCAAGTAGTTACAGTAACTCGATGGACATGTGGCTGAATGTGGGTAGACTTTTAAATGTAAAGGCTTGGTCACTCTTATGAATAAAAGCTTCTTCGCGTTCACATTTTGTTATATATTTTTCTCGTTCTGTGACATTATTATATAATCACTATAGTAGTTTGCTGTAAATATGTCTTTCACTCAAGTGTTGGACAGGATTCAAAAAATTTGATAAATGGAGAAATTCAAATTATTAAAATATTATATATTTAATTGAAGGGTTGAGTTTTAAGATTTATCAATTCAGTCTTTAGATTGATTGCTAGAAGTTGAAATAGAAGATTATTCCTTCAAAGGAATATGTTAAATTCACCTTAAATTTTGGGTTTGTTGGTTTGTTTGTGTTATTACCATTTTTCAATAAAGGCATCCTAGTGACTTGGTGGCTTTTTAGTGTTGCTATTATTAGCACCTTTCAAATAAAGTCATCATAGTGAATTGCCTATCAAATTTATTGATGATCATTTACATCTCCCAAATTCTATATAAGAATATTAATTAGATATATGTAATATTTCTTTTCCAATATCTAATAATAATATTTTTGGGTTTTTTGTAAGAGTAAATTATGGTTTAGTTTTACAATTTTTGTAGTGTAGGTTTTTACATAATATAAAATCTAAAATTAGTATCACAGAGGTATATGTTCCTATCTTGTCAAAAAAAATTGTGAGAATGTCAAATAAGAGATGTTTTTACATAGAGCAAGCAAAATGCTCATATATCATGAGAAAAATCTAAAATTTTCCTTAACTATCATTGCTTGATCATAAGCACTAGCTGAATGTCTGAAGCTAACTATCCCTAGCCATAGGAGTTGTGCTTATTTTTAGGGTTTTGGCAAGCTAATTTTTTTACACCTTGCATAGATCTAACATGTTAATCCTAAGACTTTGAGTAGGTTTTTCCTTGTTTCCATTCAAGAAAGGAGTTGGTTCTCAACTCTCGAAATTAGTATGTGTAGTATTGTTGGTCAACATTTATGGTGTTAGAAGAAGGGCATAATATAATGTTTTTCTTTTTTCCCTTTTATTGGTTATGATGGGATTTTCCAATATTGGGTGTAGTCCTCTTGACATCCCTAGTGATATCAATGATGTTCTAGAGATATTGAGAGGATACTTCTAATAAATACATTACAATTTTGTAACTCATATAAGAAAATTGGGTATAATGCATGATAATTTTGCATGTAATTTGTTTGTTTCTTCACAATTTGATGAATCCTTTTCTTGGTACAAGTAATATTTTCTCCTTGCTCAATTCATTCATGGAAAGAGATAAGAGACATTATTTTATATCAATTTGTTAGATTCATTCATTTGTACATGGATTTTGAGTAATCTACACACAACAAAATGAAGATAGGGAAGTTGAGATCTCAATTCCTGTGTTTCCCATCAAAAGAAATGAATCACTCATGTTAGAAATTTCTCATGAAATTGGTGTGAACTCATTTCACAACCAAGCTAATTGAAAGATTTTAAGTTGTTTCATGAGACTAAAATTTTTAGTCTAATCCTTTTTCTATATTGTGTAGTGATTCACATGGTGATAGAGAATGAGTAATTTCAAATCCACCATCTAATAGGGCTATTTTGGAAGATTTTTTTCTAGTTTGTTGAGAATATTAAACAAGTAATGTCACACATATTTTTCTTAGATTCAAATAAAGAAGTAGATGATTTCTTTAGTTTCAACAACATGGATGATATTACTTAGGATAATCATATAGTTTTATTTTTATCTCTGATGAAGAGGCCTAGTGGGATTCATTGTTAACTAATAATTTTAGACTAAACCCTTAATAGAATCCAAGATTAAAATTTAGAATATAAGATATTGATTTAATAGAGAGACATCATTTTATAAGTACCACTAGTATACTTCCATAATTTTGTTGTTAGCCCATACTTGTTGATCATAGATCTAAGTTATTTCCCTTCATATTTATGCTTCGTGTTTAGCTATTATAAAATATAATAATTATTATTCCTATGTATGCTTATTTAATCTAAGTCGATTTATGCTTATTTGATTGCAATTACTTAATTAGTTTAGGTTAACTCATACCTAGAAAGTTGATTTTCCTTCATATTTTTTGTGAATGCAATGCATGTTATGTGAAACAATCTTCACTCTAAGGCTCATATATAATAAGCACATTTAGATCTACACTATTTTTTTTATATTTATATTTTATTTTCATATTTGAATCTCCTTAATTTGTTTTGAATCAATGATTACTTTTACATTGTTATATATATTAAATTAAGGTTTTTTATCTTTATTTTACTTTCATAATGTATTCCTATGTTTGTGTACCAAGAAATTAAGGAACCTTGTTTTGACCATACTATATGTGTACACTATATAATGTAATTGAGAAAAAAAAGGAAAGAAAAGATGAGTTCAAAGGAATATATTTAATATAATTAGTAAAATAGTAATGTGGAAGGAATAGGACCAAATGCCTTAACATAAATATTTCAACAAACTAGTAGTTATTTAGCTTGGGATTTTGAGAGTGAGAGAAAAGATACGTATATATGAAATTAGGAAATGGAGGAATGAAGATACATTCTAAATTAGTGATCCAATCTTGGGCATGTAGACTAGTAAAAAGGGATAGAAGGCACTTTAGATAAAGAGTTTAAACCTAGAGTAACTTATAGGGTAGATTGGTAGAAAGGGAAAATAAAGAGTAGGAAATCCCAATCAAGTAGATTGAATATTATTTTTGATGGATTTAACCCAAAGAAACACCTCTCCCACAACACTCTTACTGCAAACCATCACATCTCCCCTAATTCTAGTCAACATTGACCATTTTTGAATTGCTATAGTCTTGTTTTCTATGACAAGTTTCAAGGGGTTACAATGTCTTTTCTATGATTCATTTTGGATTGTTTAGTGATTACTCCAATGAGACTTAGCTTGTATTAGATGTTTAGTTGGAAGAAGGCAATGGATTCTATTGAAGTGTTATAAGAGAATATTATGGGAGCATTAAATTTTTCATGTCTCTAAGAATCTAGGTACATTTTTAGGGGAAACTTTTAATGTAACAAAGGTTTCCTCTTAACAAAATTATTGTCATGAGTGTAAATCTAATTTAATAAATATGAGCATTTTTTTGAACTATTACAATATTTGTAATGATCATTTTTTATTTACAAATATATTTGTACAGCTCAATAATGGATTACTAAGTATGTTTTTCTATGATACTTAGCCCTTGATTACATTTTTATGATTTGATCAATTATTTTTTTCTTAGCTTCTTTGAAATTCCTTCTTAATTGTGACTTTTTCCAATGATTACCATTGATCTTGGAATTTATTGTATCAATGAAACAATTAAAAAGAATAAATCATTACACTAGTAATTCTAGTTTAGCCACAACCCTTAGGTAGCCCATGGTTATACAATAAATAGGGTACAAACTCATATAAATTGCATTTGTCACTTTATGTTCTAGTCTATATGGATTGCCTCCACCTTGCACTCATTATAGCAGTGATGAAATTAGCTATATAGAGGTATTAGATATCTATTTTTCTTGGCTTAGTGATAATATTTGGACTCAAGTCAATAGGTTAAGTTTAGCTATCACTATTTTTTCTAGTTCATTTTGTTCATCAAATCTATAGGAACACTCTCTTGAGTCTAAGTTGAGGTCTAAGAGTAGGAGAGAAAATCCACTATTGTAATATTGGCCTATAAACCTCCATGGTTTGTGGCTATATTTCTACCAAATAGATTTTAAAAATACCTAATACAACAAAAAAATAGGGGGGGAACACCATACACTATGTTATATTTCATCTCCTTGGTACCTTAAACCATAATTTACAAAAATAATTAGCAATTTAAGATTATCTATTTAGAGCAATATAATTCTTATTCTCCTTGTATCTTTAAATTTTAAGTACATACACATCTTGAATTACTCATCTAATTTGAGGTTTAGTTGATTCTAGGAAAAAAATAGTCACTTTAACCTCCTTTTAGTCCCCTATTTTTAGGAACTTTCCCTACCCATTCTTAGATTAGAAGATAAAACTTTTTAGAGCTAAGATATTCAAGTGTCATGTTAAGGTTTATTTTTATATTCTACTATTACAACTAAGCTTTTGAGCTAGATGTACATTATCTTAATAGATTTTCTCTCTTTGCTTCTATATAGAGAAGCTTTTATGTATCTTTTCAAAGGACTTGTATTTGTGTAATGGTTAATTGATCAATGAACTTTGTAGACATGTAAAAATGGCCTAGGCCTACAAGCTTCATTTATACTACTTTTTTTTTTAAAAAAAGGGGTAAAAACTTTATTGAAAATTAGAGCAAAGCATTACATAATAACAAAGGGCCAAAGCCCCAGGAACCAACAAAAACCACAAGAAAAGCAAGGAACAAAATCACTCTTCCCCAATAGCACTCTCATCCTCTGGAAGAATCCTCTCCAAATCCTGACATAACTCACGGGGAATCTGCTCCCACCCATCAATCTTCCCACCATCTATATTCTCTGACACCCATTTGGCTAGACAATCAGCTGCCCTATTCCATTCCCTTGGAATATGGACATAAGATACCGACTCCATCAAAGAGCTAACCTGCAATATCTGCTGCACCAACATAGCCAACTGCCAGCTAACATAAAAAATCTTCTTTCCATGAAGTAAATTGACCAAGACCTGAGAATCTGACTCACAAATGACCTTATGCCACCCTAAAACATATGCCCGTTTCAAGGCATAGAGAATAGCCAAGCCTTCCATCCTATTGACAGTCTGTATCCCTTCATTAGCAGAAAAAATAAAAACCACTGATCCAGAAGAATCCCTACCAACCCCGCCAATCCCAACAGGTCCAGGATTTCCCCTAGATGAGCCATCTGTATTAATTTTCAAAAAGCCAGTAGGAGGGGGAAACCAACTCCCCACCCTTTGAACTTTTTGCTTCACACGCCTACCTCTCCTGACGCAAGTAGAAGCTGAAGATAGCCCCTGAATACCTAGCCAATCAACCATCTCAGCATCTCCTTTCTCTAATGACAACATAATCTCACCTTTAGCTTCGACTGTCTCCTGGATCATTCCCAAAATTCTAAACCAAACTTGTTGAATCCCCAAATTTTCACCTCGAAAGATTCTTCGATTCCTTTCCAACCAAACTTGCCAAAGCAGAAAGATGGGACCAACATACCAAACATCCTGCAAGAAAGAGGCCGTGGAGGGGGGCCTCCCCAGACTAATCCAAAACTCAACCAAGGAGGAGGCATGAATGCATGGGATTTTCCAAACACCCCACCAGAAATGCTAGAGCTGTAAGGCGAAGGAACAATGAAAGAACAAGTGAGGAGAGTCCTCCTGCCCACACCCATAGAGAACACACCTAGATGGGCCTGAAAAACCTCTCTTGCGGATATTATCCCAAGTCAAACACCTATTCCAAGCCAAATTCCAAATAAAGTAATTACACTTTGGCCAAGAGAACTTATTCCAAACTTTCTTCTACCAATGAACCTCCACCCCCTCAATCTTCTAGGAAAGCAACTCCTAATACCCAGAAGAAACAGTGTAAGCACCCTTGGGGTTAGGAGACCAAGCCAACACATCCTGATCCATGAGGGAGCTACAACTTCGACGAGAAATAATGTAATGAAGCTCAGTGCAATCCTCCTCCATACCAACAATAGGCCATTCCTCAGGGTTTTTCCATCTTGCCTCCACCAACTGCCCCTGAAAGGAAAGAGACTTAAAGTCACACACCCTCGACCATCCTGCTTCACAGAACCTCTGGCACAATGTAAGAAAATGAGGATACTGAGAAACAATGGGAGGGTGGCCATCCCAAGCGTCATTCCAAAAATGTGCCTCTGACCCGCTCTTGCATATCTAGAATAAGCCACCCTTAACGAGCACAGCCCCTTTCTTGAGAGTATTCCAAATCATAGATCCCTTCCCTGTCAAGCTATAAGGAGGGATATCACTTTGAGGAATCCCAGGAAAGTACTTTTGAGTCAAAATTCTGGCCCAGGCCTGGTCCTGTTCCACACACCAACATTAATACAATTTAGCAGCCAGAGCTATACCAGACAACAATGACTGCCTTAACCCAAGACCACCAAACTGTTTAGGGCTACAAACAACATCCCATATAACAAGGCTCCACTTGGACGATAATAAACTACTAGCCCATAAAAATTGTCTTGCTAAGGAATCAAGATCCCTAACAAAGCCCATCGGCGCCACCTGAATCATACACCTATAAAGAGGGAGAGCCTGAACCACAGATTTGAGCAACTGAACCCGACCCGCAAAAGACAGCCAATGAAGGGTCCAATGAGTGACTTTGACACAAAATTTCTCTAGAATAGCCTGCCAAGAATCCTTAGACTGCCTACCAACAGAAATAGGAATCCCAAGGTACGTCAGCTGGAGATCCCCAATCTGAAATCTGAGAATATGAGCAATTCTCCTCTGAATGGAGTTCGGGGTATTGAAGAAAAAAATGGAAGACTTGCCCTCATTAATTGACTGGCCCGATGCAGCAAGATAAATATCCAACACCTTGCGCAAGTTTGAAGCCTCCTTAATAGTAGCCATGCCCATCAAAGCAGTGTCATCCACAAACTGTAAGTGAGATTGCACTGGTAAGCCACCTCCCCATTGCCATCCTTGAATGAAACGCCCTCCACATTCCTTTTTATCAACCGTCCTAAACCTTCCACCAGAAGAAGAAACAAGTAAGGAGAGAGGGGGTCACATTGTCGTAAACCCCGTGAAGCACCAAAGAGTTCAGAGTGCTCCCCATTAATTAAAACAGAGAAAGAAACTGAATTCACACAACTCATAACCCAGCGAATCCACTCCTCCTCAAAACCAAAGGCCCCCAGAACTTTTTGGAGGAAGGACCATTGAACTCTGTCATAAGCCTTGGCCATGTCAAGCTTGATGAACATAGCCTTATCTTTGGAGTTGGCCATAGAATGAATAGTCTCTATAGCAATAACCACCCTATCCAAAATTTGGCGGCCCACCACAAAACCACTTTGTTCCTCAAAAATCAGCAGTGAAAGCCACTTTTTTAACCTATCAGCAATCAACTTAGAGATAATTTTATATATAAGGGTATGTGCAGGATCATGGTGTGCCAAAAAGTGGCAATATTTGTAGGGTATGTGGCTGACAACTTTTTTTCACGCAAAATTGATGAAACGAAAGGGTTTTAGGAGATTCTCAGCTTTAAAATATAAATTTATGATTTAATTTGAATTTAATAAAAATAATTATTACATTTCATTTCCTATTAAAATTCTGACTAAGTCTTTGATCGATAGGCTGATTGAAAAGAAACATCCTGCTTCAAATGGTATACTTATTTTTCCCGAATCCAAAACATGCGTCATGATTATGCTTCACATACTATAGGATTAAAAAAGAAATTAAATTTCATGAAGTTTTGATAATGAAGTTGGGTGGTCGGAGACCGGACCGGTTTTATATTTTCTAAAGAAGTTGTAATAAAAATTCATAATTGGTATTTGGAAATGAAGTACAAATATGCATCCTCGGGACGGCAGGTCCTCTACTTATATCTAAAATCTTATAAAAAAATATTATCTTTTATTATGGTTAAGGTGGTCAGACAAACACCTACTTATTATTTTTTCCCTGAAATTTAAGTACTACTGCATTGAAATTTCAAATTTTCACCAAATAGATTTTATTTATTTTTAAATAAACCTAGTATTTTAGAAACTACATTCAATTTTCTACAAATTCTATTCTTACATATTTTTGAAATAATATAGATAACTTATTCAAATATTTACGTCAAGTTTCCTAACACTGATTTTTCTAAATTTTTTGCCACTTAAGGGCCTATTTTTTGCACGATGATCCTGCACATACCCATAACATTGCAAAGAGAAATGGGGTGAAATTGACTTAACTGATCAGCCCCATCACCCTTGGGGTTTAGAGAAAGGAAGGTAGAATTTAGGGCCTGAAGCATTTGTTTATTCTTTTGAGACTCTTGAACAACTGCCAATAAATCTAGCTTGATAATCTCCCAAAATTCCTGGACGAATTCAATCGGGAAGCCATCAGGACCAGGAGCTTTACCCTTCTTCATCTGGAAAACAGTCTTCTCCAGCTCCTCCAGAGAAATATCACTCATAAGATGCTCCTTCATCTCCCAAGAGACCAAAGAAGGAATACAAAAGAGGACCTGAGCCTCTTCAACTGAGTCCCCCTGTGAGTCCTCCCTGAATAAAGAAGCAAAATACTGCACAACTTCATTTGAGATATCCTGAGTAGAAGAAAGAACCTCTCCCTTGTCAGTCACCAAAGCTGAGATAGAATTACCATGACGGCTGGCCTTCACCAAATTGAAGAAGAAGGCAATATTCTTGTCTCCCTCCTGAAGCCACTCAATCCAAGCTTTTTGTTTCTAGTAGATTTCCTCCCTCAGCTCCCACTCCTCTAAAGCTTTCAATGCCCTAGCCTCGTCCCGCAACAAATCCTCAGACACCCCATCCTCCCTAATCAACCTAGTAATACCATTTAGCTCAGCTTGTGGAGCAAGCTTCGCATGGTAAATGTTTCCAAGGAAATGTCAGTTCCATCGTTTAAGCTGATACTTAACATATTGAAGAAGCTTAACAAAATTATACATTGCAGTACCATAAGAAGGTCTACCATACCTCCACCATTCAACAACACATCCATAAAGGTCAGGGTCCCACAACCACATTAGCCAGAATTTGAAGGTTGGCGTTCGAGGCATCCGAGCAGAAGAGATAACTAGCTTTATAGGCCAGTGATTTGAACCTCTCCAATCTAATATCTTAGAACTAGAATACCACATTCCCCCAACCCAAAAGCAGGAGACCATGAAACGATCCAGTCATTCAGCAATGCAACTATCACCAACCCTTCTATTGTTCCAAGTAAATTGACCATTGCTAGGTTTGATATCAACAAGATTGAGAGCAGATATATTGTCCTGAAACAACAATGTAGAAGGCTCTAGTCTTGCAATACCACCCCATTTCTCAGCTAATTCAGTAATAGCATTAAAGTCCCCTCCAATGATCCAAGGATGATAGGGAAATAGGCTACGAACAAAATGAATATGTGTCCATAAAAGAAGTTTACCCTGGAACTCAACAGGTGCATAAACATTGGAGAAAAGAACAAACTCTCCCAACTCAGGACACGAGGCAACCATGGATAAAGAGGACTTGAAGGATAACCACCACAAAGGTTGAATCTTCCGAGGGTTCCAAAAACAAGCCACACCCCCCGAGAATCCCTGAGCCCCAATACACTGGCATTGACTATTCTTCCACAACTTAGGCACTGAACCCATCATGCACTCAACAGATAACTTGGTCTCCTGAAGAAAAATAACATCAGGAGAATGACTTCTTACCAATTCACGAACAACTTTTTGTCTAGGGCCACTGTTCAAGCGCCTTACATTCCATGAAATAATGATCATTTCAAAGGAGTCAAAAAATGAGAATCTAGGGTCTTAACAGACCCTGACTCCACCAAAGTCTCCCCCATCATCTTAATCTTTTCCAAATCTTTCTTCTTGCCAAGTTTAACACTTTTCTTTGATCCCCCCTTCTTTCCATCCTTTTGCAAAATGCCTAGTTGAGGAGAAGGCTTGCTACTCTTAGCCACATCCGATCCAACATTCTGTGCAGGAAAAGACGTGCTTCCATCCCCCTGCCCTAACTCAACATTTGGACCTGACATCACCTGAGCCCCAACCTGCACATCAGTGACCATAGTTATGGAAGACTCCTCCTGAGGAGTAGGAGGAGTAATGGAAGTGTGATCCTCCAGGCCAGAACCAACCACACCCGGATCCACACTTATTAACCTTGGATTAACTTCTTGTTGACCCAAATCATCCAGGACCTCAAACCTGTTAAAAGTATCCTCATCTTGTCTCTCCATCAAAGTCCTCTTTTGTCCTCTATTCCAGTTACGAGCCTTAACAGGAACATAACCCTCAACGTCTGCACCCACAACAGGAATAGGATTCTTCCCCTTATCAACATCAAAATTGTTACGAGGAGGGGGTGGAGGCTGAGGCACCACAGGCTTAGCCTTCGGGCATCTTCGCAACAGGTGACCATATTCATGGCAGAGGCGACATTGAAAAGGAAGGGTTTCATAATCGAATTGTTGTACCCAAGAATGGGGACCCACATGCATATCAAAAGCATCTGGCAAAGGCCTACTCAAATCAATTTCCACACAAATTCGAGCAAAAGTCATTACTTTCTTACCTAGGGTTTGTGTCAAAGACCCCACCGGCTTCCCAAGCATCGAAGCAAGCATGTGCAGAACATCCTCACGACAACATTCAATTGGAAATCTGGGCAACCGAACCCACACTGGAACATGAATCAGAAGCTCCTCTGAGGGATTAAAGCCTGCATGCCATGGCTTGACGAACAACCCAACTTGGTTGTGAAAATAGGGCCCCCCCTCAAAAACCCTATTGCGATTAGCCAAGCAGATAAATGTGACCATGAAAAAATTATTTGCAAGCAGCGTGACCTCCATTTCACCCTCTGGCTCCCAAGTCCTCCAATCCCAAGTTTCCAAAAATTGTAGAGACACTCTCATTCCCAAAAATTTGTAGTACAAAGAATGCTTTGAATAATATTCAATATCCTCAGCAATCATCTCAATTGGAATCACCAATTTAGGTCTCTCTTTGCAACGCTCAAGGCAGCCGTTAATCTTTGAGATCTGAGATCCACCAGATGAATTCGATTCCATAGACCCTGTATTCGGAGAGAAGAGGGTGTTTTCAAAAACCCCCGCTCCTTGTCTTGGTGATTTCAAGCCTACCGCAACACAAAAATCCATGTCGGGTGCAACCGTAGATGTCTCACCCTAAGACATAGCCGCCAAATGGCCTGGGACAGACATGCACAGGAAAGATCCGGCCCCAGACACAGCAGATCGGAGGAACCCTCCTACGCAAAAAAAAGACCAAACACAACCAGGCCAGAGCTTCAAAGAATAGCTGCAGCAAAAGATTAACCCCCCACAGAATGAAACAGACGCCCACTCCAACCTTCGCACAAACAGAGAAAGCAAACATGAGCTAGGGCTTGGATGCCCTAGCTCGGCTCCTTGCAGTTGCAGACGGAAACACCATCTTTTTCATCCTCCATTTATACTACTTTCGTCCTAACATAATTAAGACATTTAATTATGTCTTTGGTCCACATTCGACTATCGATTAAATAATTCATAATTATTTAATTAATTCATGTCCTTTTATTCTTCATGATTATTAAATAAATAAATTTTATTTATTTATTAAATACGTCATTAATTGTCTAGGTCTTCCCTTAATTAAATAAATTTCTTAATTTATTTAATTACCCTTCGTCATTTATTTCTTCTTGATTATTAAGTAAATAAATTTTATTTATTTATTTAATATGTCACTAATTGTCATAATTAAATAAATTGATTAATTTATTTAATTAATTAGTCTTATCTGCTAAATTAAATAATTAAATTTAATTATCTAATTGCCAATTTGATATTCCTCCCATTTTAAATAAATTAAATTATTTAAAATGTCATCACAATCTTAACTAACAGTTCACTTTGGTAAATAATTGGAAAATCAATTATTTATTATTTCACAAAATCCATAATTTGAATTAACTCAATTCAAAATGGAAACTAATCTTCTAAAAATCAAGTAATCGGGCAGATTATTGATTTTTCAAATCTTATCTTCTTGATTTTTCGAATCTCACAAATCAGGCAGTCTTTATCCTCTTGATTTTCGAAGATCTTTATTTTCTAATTAATTTATCTCATTTATTCTCCACCATCGATCCAATTATCTAAGATATTATTTTCACCATTCGATTAATGAATTTTCCCTAACCTTAATTAGGGACTCTCAGATTTAATCTAGACCTTTCATTTTAGGTTCTCGTCATGAATTAATCTCATCCATCCATTCGAAATGGCATTTTCTATAAAATGCCATTTTCCTCTCACTTTTTGATTACACACACAAGTAGACATATTATAGGTGTATTACATATTCACTTGCACACTTAGGCTTCTCATTGAAATTATTATTTGTATTTGATCAAGTTTTAGCATTATTTAGGCATAGACATTGGCAATCATAGTCATAGGCATAGGCATTTAGACATTGCATAAATCCTTCAAAGTTTGGTGTAGGACTTAGACATTTGCAGATTGCTCACACAACGAATCTGAGGGCAAAGTATTATCTAGCAAGCAAGAAGGTACTATGGAGGTAATCATGGAGAACTCGATTTACAGGTATAACTGTTTTATTGTTTAATTTCCTTTGTACTCGATAGATCTTTGGGTTTCATTGTCTTTATTGATTTACTACTAACACTCCTAATCAAACCTAAAAGAAATCCTTAGTTACATAAGTGAACCCGACTCTATTTTTCTGGTTATTTTTGTACGTTTTTTGTGTTTTCTTTTGTTTTGTAGGTACAGGTACAGAGCGACGCAATCACTTTTTTTAAAATCATGATGCATCTGATGCATCGCGACGCATCCGACAATAGAAAAGCTACAATCGCTCTGTCATGACGCAATCAACATCGGGAAAGCCACATTTGCAATATCGAGATGCATCTGATACAAATAGCGATGCAATCACTCTATCGCGACACAATCATCTGGTAACATTTTCTGTTATTTTAGATTTGGTTTTTTGCTATTTTTTGCATTTCTTTTTAACCTGGTTATTTCCTGCATACTGTGTAGCATAAGGTTTTCTATTACTAATCAAGATTTGCAGCTGGTTGGCGGTTACTCTTCGTGGGTTGAAGACAAACACTAAAAATACTAACAAATTGTCCTGTAGGTTCAATTATCAAAGGCCAAACATCAAAACAATGTGTTTGCATTTTTAGTAGTGTAACTCACATTTTCTTTTTGGTGCAATTAAAATGAACCTCTGTTTGATCATATTTGAATGTGTTTGTAAAACGATAGGGGAGTATGCTCTCACCTTGTGAAAAATTGTTGATCAAGAAACCAGACTCATTTTTATTTGTTCTTACCTAACAATTTGGTATATCGGAGTATCCTCTCCCCTTGTACTTTCGGGTGATCTTGGGTGTAAGAGAAATGGTTACCAACTCTAGAAATTGGGCCTACCTGGGGATTTCATCACCACAACGTGACTCAAATCGGCAATAGAGCTAATGCCAAGCTACCCCTGACCAGTATATAAATGTAAATCTTAAGGGAAAACCTAAGATTGTGAGTGGGGATGTGTCATACAGACAGAGTTTTACTCCCTTAAACCCTGTTAAGCTTAACCTCTTTAGGCTGGAGTGCCACCTTATTGGTGATTAATCTCTTGCCCCATGTATGGCCACTCAAACAGGGGTCCCAAACTAAAAAACTTTGTGTAGTAAGCCAAAAACCCTCTATTTGCTAACGCAACACTGGTCGGTGTGAAGACATCCACACTTTCACAGTTTGTAGGTGATCAACCTACCATGGGAGTTTCATGGGGGTTGGAAGTTTGGTTGGCCTGAGAAGAGAGTGCACTATAAGGGGGAGCCCATGCAGCCAAGCTTCTGAATTCACACGCTACATATATGCGGTCGGGGAAACCCACGTGGAATCTAGTGAATACTGTCTTGACCTAACCTAGGATTGTGCTTATCTAATGTGCGATTGGTTACATTCAAAACACTATGTTTGTCAAGTGCTTTCTGGTTTCATCATAGTTCTAAACAAAACATTCAACACCAAACAGATCAAACTTGCAATCAAAATGACAAGAAAATAAATTTGAAACAAAACTGTGTCGCATCTGTTGAACCGCAATCGATTTTCTGCACCGCAATTACTTTGCTATACTGCAGTTGACATTTAAAATGCTGCATTTTTATGCGTCGTGACGCATCTGAACACTGCAGAGCCGCATATGCAAAACTAAGTCGCATCTGATAGTCCAAAAGCCACAATCGCAAATACAAACTGCATTTGACAAACTGTGACGCATTTGCATCTTCAAACGATGCATTCGCCTGTCACGAATCAAACCCTAAAATAGATCCAAATCTGAGTCCACACTTTGTCAATAATTTTTCAAACACTGTTTCCAAGAAGATTCTATCAAAAACCAAACTTGAAATTGCTCAAAGTCTTGACCATTAGTTTACATTCATCACCATAGGTTTCATCCTTCACTTTTTTTTAGTTGCATACATTCGACATTAGGTTGTCCCTAGGTTCACATTTTTTGCATCCTTAGGACTAGGTAAATCTCAGCACAATTTGCAACATCATTGTTTTCGAAACTAGGCTCTTTTGGACTAAGTTATCAAACCCTTTTTTTCAGTCATTGTCCTCTTTTGTGAGATTTTCCAACTCAAAAGTCTAGTTAGGAAAATTCACTAGTCATTTCGACCTTGTCACCTTGTCATTTTCAACAAAGTCCTCTAGTAACCAAAATCGAAAACAAAGTTTGAGCTTAGAAGTGCTTAGGTACCCTTATCTTACATTGCATTTTAAGACTTCACATTGCATATCCTATTCACAAAAAATCCAAAAAAGTTAGTCATCCTAGTCACCATTTTGAACTTAGACCTTATATAGTGTCATCACTACATTTAGTTGTCATTTTTCATTTGAGCAATCTCATTTCATGGTGGAAACTAGATTTCAAAAACAACAATGACAAATGGAAAACTTTTGGCAAGACCCCACGTCCACTGTCAACAATCCAACGTATGACCCAAACTAGACCTTTGATGCTCCATTTAGCAATACAAACAATCAACCACTAACGACAACACAACCCTCATCAAATAGTCCATTTGAACCATTCTTGTGTAAAGATGAGTATGGTCAAATACTTGAGGAAAACTTAGAGGTAGCGGCACAGGACCCAGAGACCTGTCAGTTCATTGAAACAATGGTCCATTATGACAGAGATAGATACTTGGCTATACTCTTGAGTGAAGGAGCCAAATTACCTCAAGGATTCGACATTAACACGATCAAATTAACATCTCCGGACTCTAATATCAACAACATGCATAACCTATCAAACAGTGGTCAACTTTCCAACACTATGAGCAATACTTTCTTTGACACCACAATGACAGTACATGCTACCTCCAACATAATAAATACTACATCTATTAGAGGATCACAATCAGTTGCAATGCCCACCACATCCATGATACTGTCATAATTGGCTGGAACAACCTTTGGCTCCTCAGCAATGTGGGAAAATTATTCAAACCCTCTCTCTACCATGACAATAAATACCATGGGAGCATCATCAAGTCACAACAACTCCCCTTTGACAGCTACATCTACTACCATGAGCACACCTTCGACATATCCGCTCAGTGGTGTTTCACAAAATCCTTCAAGAGGAAGCAAAGGATGCATCTTTATCCAAGGACAACAACAAAATGTTAACACGACAACACAGTCACATGTCATTGCCTCCCAAGGTACAAATACAAACATTCCCCTTGTGCAAACCCAACAATTCGCACAAGGCAGCCAAGTAACACAACCCATGGCATCATTAACACATCATAACATTCATGGTCATCACATCCCCCAAATAACGACACACATGGCTGGGGGACACATCCCAACCATTGTCAAAATCTTCAAAAAGACTGTCAATGACGTTGGCCATGATTGGCACATACAACTCAACCCTACTCTGTGGGCTTACCGAACTAGCATTCGTAGGCCTACAGGAGCCACTCCATTTTCCCTAGTCTTTGGCGATGAGGCCATCTTTCCCATTGAGGTTGAAATTTCTTTGCTACGAGTCTCCCTGAAGGGTTTAACTAATGAAGAGGAGTTTCGACAATCACGCTTGAACGAGCTGGAAATGCTGGAAGAAAGAAGGCAAAATTCACTGAACCATCTCCAAGCATATCAGAAGCGTCTTTTTCGTAGCTACAATAAGAAGGTTATGGTCAGATAGTTTGACATTGGCGACCTAGTTCTCATGCAGAACCCCAAGAACCAAGCTAACAGAGAATAGTTGGGAAAGTTTGAACCAAACTGGTTGGGTCCCTACATTATCTTATCTTCTTTCAGTTCTGGAGCTTATTAGCTGGCCACACCCGATGGAGAACAACTGACAGAGCCCATCAACAGTTTACATCTTTGAAGGTTCTACACATAGCATCAGAGGATTGAGTTGAAAAATCGCAAAATACAAAAAAATTGAAAAATGATAAAAAATGGTTGCCTTGATGAAAACCTGGCAAACAGGCATCTTGGTGACACCAAAAAAATAAAAAAGTCAAGAAAATAGTAAAGAGAAAAATGATTGGTTCAATAGTGAAAACCTGGCAAACAGGCGCTTTGGACAAGTACCATGGTGAAAACTTGGCAAATAGGCACCATGCGTAATCAATCATTGCTCTGCCATCTACTGTCACTTTGTCTGCCTTGGCCTAGGATGAAAGGTATTTCCGCCATTATTACGCAAATCACCACCACATTTTACCCTACCTGTCATAGTGGATAAACGATTGACATCAAGTCCTAATGACTGTCCATCTAATAAATTAGCAGCATCTCGTCCATGTTCCTTAAAAATGGCTAAGTGTTGGACCTGACTGGGGGAAAAAATTTTATCATGCAATTGTAATGGATGTCACACATGATCTTGGAAATTGGAAAAAAGTCCTGAAAAAAGACCAAAAACATCATAAAAAGTCCTGAAAAATGACCAAAAACATCATAAAAAGTCCTAAAAAGTAAAAAGACAAAAACATTGATAAAAAGTCCTGAAAAAAAAAAGAAAAAAAAGACAAAAACATCGTAAAAAGTCCTAAAAAAAGACCAAAAACATCATAAAAAGTCCTTAAAAAAGACCAAAAAATTTGCAAAAAGTCCTGAAAAAAGATCAACAACATCATAAAATGTCCTGAAGAAAGACCTAAAAATCATAAACCGTCCTGAAGAAAACCACAAACAAAACATCAGATTGCTCAAAAAACACAAACACAGGGTCATCTCTTGTCAAAGTCAGTTAGGTCAATCAGTCTTTGTCATTTGTCTGAACTACGTTGTCTCTCTGCACTTGCTACATAGGCAAGACTCACATTTGAGTCCCCGAGACATTAGGTCATTCCATTTAGGTTTGTCAGAATAAAATCATGATTCAAACTTCTGTCCTTTGGACAAAGTCATTGATCATGTCGAACTACGAGGTCTCTGAGTGTATGATGTAGGCAAGGCCATCTGTCGATGAGCCCCCGAGGCCGCACTAGGTCAATCCATTAGAGTTCATAGTACCACACTGGCACACACGTCAAAATATTTTCAAGGCAAAGCGAATCACTCCCAAATGGGTAAACTTCTAAAAACAAAGCATGGAAATCAATTATTTCAATATCACAATCTCATCAACAGGTCAATCATATCATCATGACAATATCGGCATATAGTCAAACACAAGTCAAACTCGGTCAAAGAAAGTCAAATCATCATAACCCATCAAACTGTCAAATCTTGGTTAACCTTCAGATGTGTCCTGAAAGATAACCTGTCATTCATGCCTTAGGATGTGTCCTTCCTAGGCATCGTCGTTGTCATTCAACATTTTGAGGGATCCTCTCGACATCTAAGGATCACTCCTCTCGACATCAGTATTTTTCATATGTGTCCTTCTAAAAAACCAACTGTATCGTTTATGCCTTAGGATGTGTCATTCCTAGGCATTGTCATCATCACCATCACATGACATTTGGAGATCAATTCTCTTGGCATTAATATTATTCAGGATGTGTCATTCCTGAATTTGGCAAATCTGGACATTTATCGTCTAAGCATCATCAAAGCTTTAACACTAGGGCATCTCATCATCATTAAACCTAACATCTTAACATCGGAACAATGGATATCCAGACGCACTTGGCAAACACTTGACAATTGTCTTTTAGTTTTTATCATGATATTAGTTTTTCAGCAAGATCCCACTAAGTAGGATTTAGAGAAGTAGCAACGTATCATAACGATTGACACGCATGACTACTAGTTTCTCAGCGAGGTCCTGATTCTGGGATTTAGAAAAACAATGACATATCACAGTAAGGGCTCTATTTTTGTGTTTTGACAATCATGCCGCTAGTTTCTCAAGGATGTCCTGGAATGAGGATTTAGAAAAGCAACGACATTTCATGATTTGTCCTTGTCTTTTTCTGCTTGCAGTTGATTATGACAAAAAGACTGGGGCAATCACGCTCTTAGTATGAGTCATGATCATCCTCATCTGTGACTGCTTTTCTTATGTAATGGTACGACCTTGCACACCCTTGATCTATGTCATATCATGGTGTTTGGTTGCCATTACAATAGTCTTCCCAATGATGATTAAGAGCAATAAATATTAAAGTCCTATGGCAATGTTTTGACGGATTTGGTTGAGGAACTAACATGCATATCTTTTTGTCTTGTCATCTTCTCTCTCCCATCTCATATAGGCATTTCATCTATATCATCATCCATATCTTTTGCACTAACATTTCTTTGTCTCTTCATATTCTAGTCTTCTCATCCATTTCGAGAGCACACCCGTGTTCTTGGAACTTGTCTTGCCTCTCGAGGGGGCATACCGTAACCCTCTTCGTCATTCTTCCTCATCTTATTTTGCACTGGGGCATATTTTTGACTTATTTTCTTTGTCACAACGTGACTTGCTAGATTATGATAAAGAGGGGCAAAATGTAGACACCTAAAAATGACTTAGGCCTGCAAGCTTCATTTTTGCCACTTTCATCCTAGCATAATTAAGACATTTAATTATGTCTTTGGTCCACATTCGACTATTAATTAAATATTTCATAATTATTTAATTAATTCATGTCTTTTTATTCTTCATGATTATTAAATAAATAAATTTTATTTATTTATTAAATACATCATTAATTGTCTAGTTCTTCCCTTAATTAAATAAATTTCTTAATTTATTTAATTACCCTTCATCATTTATTTCTTCTTGATTATTAAGTAAATAAATTTTATTTATTTATTTAATATGTCACTAATTGTCATAATTAAATAAATTGATTAATTTTGTAGATGTGAAAATTTGCATATGGTTAGCATCTTAAAACATAAATAATCCTCAACATCCCTATGAGATAATGAAACATGTTAGATATGCTAAATAATATATTAAAACAACAAGAAAAACCAAATAAGCATACAAACAACATGAATTAACTTCATCTCATAGTGGATTGGTGTCACATGTGCTAGTGACCCTTTCCCAATCCTTGATCAAAGCTTAAGATGATGTAAATGTAATGGAGATGATGAGCAAAATCAGTTCTCAAGGAGAGTGACTTTGCATATGCTTTTTGGATGAAATTGTGGAGATTTGTGGAGTGGACAAAATCAGTTCTTAGTTTAAGAGAATGACTTTGCATAAAGATTGTGAAGGATTTGCTCAAAGATGAAGCACCTATTTAAGGATTTTCAAAATGCTAAGTGTTGAAGATAGACCAATGTGGAACTAAGATTGGACAAATGAAAGAAGGACACTTGTCAAGTGGTGATTGGTTGATGTATGTGCAAGATTTGGGAAGAGTGCCCATGAGAGGGAAAATTTGAATTTGAATTTGTGCAATGAATGTTGAGTTTGACTTTGGAAGGGGACATGTAAGAGACATGTAAGGCCTCATAAATGCTCTATTGGTGTACATGTCCACTTGGGGGAGATTCAAACTTGGAGAATATTCTCCCTTTATGCCAAGTTGAAAATAAAGATTTTGATAAATCAATTAAATGCAATTTCATGTGCAAGTGGCCAAATCTAGAGAATGCAAGTGGGATGAGATTAGCATTTAATCAAAATTAAATTAAATGAATTATGATTATGTTAGTTTAATGTTGATTAAGTGAGTTTGACTTTTATGATTTAAATATTTGATTTATTTAAATCAGAAAAGGATGAAATATGCTTGGATTTAATTAAATAAATGTTTGACCTATTTAATTAAAGGGATGATGTTTGATTTATTAAAAGGCTGATGATAATTTTTATTTGATGAATGACCTTAGGAAATGAGATTAATTAATGAATGGATGAAAGTGATGAATGGGCCTAATGTGAGACCTAATTTGACTGAATCTGATCGAATGCATAATGTTAATTTTGCATGTCTACATTTTGCCCATCTTTGAAGCAATGTACATGTTGCGTTGGTTCAAAGAATAAACTTGTCGCGATCGAAATAAAAAAAAAAATATTTTAAAGATGCCCCAGTGGAAAGAAGTACATTGGTACATTGCCCCCTCGAGAGATCAAGCGAAAAGATTAAATTTGAGGGTCGATCTCGCAATAAAGAGGTGGAAAATGAGATGATTTCAAGATGCTTAGAATAACAAATCTATATTATCCTAAACAACTTAAATGATGATATGATATGAGATGGATGAGATTGATGATGTGATATGCTATGGATGATTTATGCAAATGCTTAGACTAACAGATCTATATTATGATGATGATGTAAATGCAATGCATGTGAAATGATCGATGTTTCCTATTATGTATGATATGAATGATATTTGGTATGCTAACAGTTTGTGGATGCAAGATGGATGCATGATGGATGTATTGGTGATGATGATTAACTATTCATGCTATGATGTTAGTACGAAAAATGAAGAAATTAGATGATGACAAGAGGATCAACAAGCCAACATTATGAGAGATGATGATGAGAAATGATGATAAGAAATGATGATGATAGATGGATGATTTGCTTATCAAGGATTGGGATTTTCAAAGGGTCACTTACTTTATGTTTGATAACACACCTAAGTATGATGCATCAAGGTATGAAGGACTAGGATGGAATTGTACTTAGTGTGATGGACTTTGACTCGACAAATAGATAGGAGTATTCTGTTCACACCTAACATATGGAAACCTTGCTAGGATGCACTTTAGAAGTTTCAAACATCTCGGACCAAAACACGAAAAGGTATAACCAATCAATGCAATAGTCAACAAGCTGTCTAAAGCATCCTCTATACATATCTAACAAAGAAAGGATTTTCCAAGTTATTTTACAAGAACGTCCAACAAGCACAGCAGATAAAAGATAATGATCATTGCCCCATTCCTATCTCTCTAAATCCTTCATTCGGATATCATCGAGAGGTCCTTGGAATGAGCGCAATAAGATAAATCAAAAGAAAAGATCAAGTACGCAAATAAGCCAATGTTCTTCATACCTTCAGCCAAAGGGATTTGTTTTGATAGAATAAGAATCCAAAGTGATATCCAAAATGATGCCCATTGTCGGAACGATATATCCTAGGACATGCATTATATAGGATGAGGATGGTTTGATAAATTGATTGATAGGCTGTTGATATAAAGTTGATTGACATGTTTGAAAATGATCAAGACTTTGATTTTGTTTTAAAGATTTTTTGTTTCGATTTTGATTTTACAATTGAAGCTTTGCTTTTGATGATTGCTATGATTGTTTTTGTTTGCTTTTCCAAAGGATGAAGGTGACATGATCAGTTTACTATGGATGATTTTGTATACCTTGGAATTTATCCTATTCTAGTGCATAAAATAACTTAAAAATGCGAATGATAAAAGACCAAGGACACCTCGAGATTAGCCAAAAGAGAGTGACAAAATAAGAAGGAAAATAGATAACACAAGACACAAACGGTTTTACCTTCCTTGCTGTTGATATCTCTTTGATTGGCCCTTGCTTGGAATGATATGTGTGCTCCTTGATGGCTCTTGATGTGGCTAAAATAGAGGATTTTACTATGTGCTTGGATATAAATGCAGGTGAATGTAATTGAAGGCTAGATGAGTGCACAAAATGGCAGCATGCAGTTATGAAAATCCAAAAAGTTGAAAATGCCTTTAAGGAGGGGGTATTTATAGGAGAATTTGAATTCTCTAGAGAATTCAACGGTCAAGATTGATCCAACAAGGTCAAGATGAAGGGCTATGGTGGGTTGAGAACCCACAAGCCCTCACATCTTGACATGTGGAGGGTGAAGTGGCCAAGGGGATATGAGATGGAGGTGAGTTGTCAAAAGGTACATGAGGTGGAGGAAGGACATGCACCTTGGGGAGTGAGGATTTCCTCAAAAAGGGATTCTTGTCCCCAAGTGGGAGTGAAAGGGACATTTGAAATTTTTTGGAATTCCTCAAAAATCTACATGGGAAAAGGAAAAGGTGGTTGGGGATATAAATGTGAATTAAAAATTCACATTCCTAGGATGATCTAGAGGGTAAAAGGTGGGCTCCAAAAAGGTGGGACATGGTCACATGTGGAGATTGTGACAAGTCCAAGGTTCTAGAAGCCTTGGAAGAATGGAATGTGAATTAAAAATTCACATATAAAGGAGAGGAATCTAGGGAAAATAAATGTGAATTAAAAATTCACATGGGAAACGGGGGTCAATGTCTAAAAAGGAAAAATGGAAGAATTGACCAAAAAGTGGTGCTAGAAATAGCTAATGACTTTGGTTATAGTTGTGCAAATACTTGATTATGATAATTAATGGAAAATTAGAGACAAGTGGAAAATTTAGGAGGATGTGACATTAATCTCTGATTAATATGATGCACATCATAATCCTAAATTAATTAAATTAATTCAGATTAGGGCAAGGTTATGGAGGATGTGACAAGGAGAGACAAGGAATTTTAAATTGATTTTAACTCAAAAAAGGGGAAAAAGACTAAATTAAATAAATTAGCGTATTTATTTAATTTAGAGAGGAATAGGGTAAAAGACAAAGATAAATTAAATTAAATACTTTACTGAAATGTAATATTAATTTAATAAATTAATATTAATACGATAGATGGAAGTAAATTTAATCATATGGAAGTGATTAAATTTGGATGTCTATAGATTGATTATTTCGAGTGAAAGCGAAATGGGATGGGTGGATTTTTCAAATATTTTGATGTTTTTGACATTTTTGGAATGTTTTGAGGTTGTTTTTGGATTTTGTGATGTTTTTGATTTTTTGATTTTCTTATGTTTTTGGATTTTGATATTTTTCAAATGTTTTTGGATTTTGATGTCTCAGGGGCTTATCAGAGATTAGCCTTGCCTATGTTTAAGCTCAGAGACGACGTAGTTCGGATTTCAATGTTTTTGATGTTTTCTACTTTTTGACTATTTTTTGGATTTTTGATATGTTTTGGATGTTTTTGGATTTTCTGATTTTCTGATGTTTTTGGATTTTCGCATGATTTTGACAATTTGGATATGGACATGTGCGATGATATCAGTGCTCTGTTTGGGATTTGGTTGAAAACCAAGCTAAGGTCGATCGATGAGGTCGATGGATTGATGATAATGATAACATTGTTGAGGATGAACAACAATGCAATAATTGATTGATCAAGATTGACGATGATAACATTGTTGAGGATGCACAACAATGCAAGGATAGTGTTAAGCAACACAATGATTGGGAATGATATCCCCAAGATGATGATGGCTTGATGATGATTTGATTAAGACTGATGATGATAATCATTGTTGAGGATGCACAACAATGAAAGGATAGTGTTAAGCAACATAAGGATATCTTGATGATTTCTTGATTGGATTTTGATTGATCATGATTGATGAAGCTTGGTTTGAAACAAAAGATGTTTTAGATGATGTGATGTTGATGTTTGAAGTGCAACCTAGATGTGATTGATAGTGATTTTTTGGATCGATGTTTGATGAAAGTTGAAGACTGATAAGGAATTTCTTTTCGTCAAAATATGCCATGGGCTAGTGATTCGGATTTTGGATTGTAGATGCTTGACCAATTTGATTTCATGTTTTCTAATGTTCAGATCGCCACATAAGCTGGAGGATATAGATCAATATTTATTCTCGAAGCAAGATGTACATATATGCCCCCAATGTCTAGCAATGTATGGAGTGTCATGGGTGGATGCTTGGATAGATGTACGGATGGATGGATATGGATTATCTTGTGATAAGATAAGGTGTTCAGATAACAAATGCTCATTTGGATAATGCTTCATAGCTCAGATAATGTTGTATAGGATAGGATCAATGAAAACGTCCCATGCCAAGATGTTTACCATAAGCAAGTGCAAAGTGTGCCCCAAAATTTCATCAAGATCAAGATAACTTGGACTATGGATGCAAATGGATAAAGATGGATTGGATAAATGGTTCATGGATGGATGGATTTATTATGGCTAAGATGGATGGAATGCTCAATTTATTACAGATTGGATTAGATGCTTTCTCCCGAAGTGGCGCACGTAGATGCTCAATTCTACACATGATGCTTGTTTGCTAGGTTTTCATCATGGTCTTGCCCAAAGCGCCGCCCATGTGGTTTTCACTAGAGGATGATTTTTTTCTTTACTGTTTTCAATCCTTTTTCTATTTTTTTTTGGATTTTTTTCTTTTTTGATTTTTTTGTATTTTTCTAAAAGATTCATGCTGAACCACCTAGTGGTGTTGACGTAGATGCCCCTATCATAATGTGCCATTAATATCCTGCTTGAAGAATCTGCTTTGCCAAGATACGTGCACTTGAATACAATTTTTGGATTTCGATCTGCTTCGTTGATACGAGAGTTGACTTTGTCTTTGTGCGCACATCGCGATAAAGTGCCTTGAATCCTTATGATGAAGGGTCGTTGCCAATACATAGTCAATATGAGAATTGGATATCATGCATGGAGGCATGGATGGAGTGCATTTAGGGATAAGAGATGGATTGGTTGACAGTTTGGAACCTTTGACTCTCCAAACTTGGGAAGATGAGCAATGATGGGTGGATACGGAAGTGTGCGTGGAATTAGGACCAACTACTTGATATACCTTGTACGTTGCTTGAAAAGCGTGCTTTTGCTTTTGTGGACATCTTTGATAGATACTTTTCCCTCTTTTATTTTGACCCATAGTTTCTTTGACTGATGGAGTTTGATATGGATGATCTTTCTTTGTATTCTTCAGTATCCATTTGTATTTGATTTTTCCATTATGCTTCTCAACTTCTTTTGCTTTGATAACATTCTCCGTACTTTGATTCAAATCTTCCTTTTGACGTTGGTCCCAATTTGTGGATGGGGTGATGGGTGAATGAAGATTCATGTCGTGGTTGGTTGTAGTATTGACATAAGTTTCATCATAAGGACTCTTTGTGCTCCATATGTTGATGTTTTCTTGAGACGAAGTTGCCTCTAGTATGCTGGTAGTAGTACCTTCACGCTTTGATTTCACTTGTTCCAAGAGCTCTTGTTTAAAATGCATTCTCTGATAAATGACCATCGTAGGTGAGGTTTCAATTTGTTGCTCGGCTAACTCTAGATTATATTGTTCTATCTGACTTGTCTCCTTGAGCGGAAAATGTTGGATATCCGTATTCATGATCTCCTTAGTTTGAGTTTGGGACATATCTGATCTTGATGTTGATAACTCAGGTTGACTGCAGGAGTTAATAATCTGCTCCTTTTGTGTAACAAAATCTTGTTTTAGATGAAGATCATCTACGTGTCCCTCCATTGAAAGCATCTCATGGGTAGAAGGAGTATGAGCTACATGGATATGATCATCTTGCATAGATAGGAGAGTGTCCATTATATTATTGTAGTATCTTGAAGATACAAATTCTTGATCTTGAATGATTTCGGAGTTGCTTTCGACATGCTTTGGATCAAGTTCTTGACATGGGGCAGCTTCAAAGGATGGATTTCTTACAAAGGACTTTTGGATGTCGACATTAGGCATGGTCAAGTTCAAGGTTCCTTCAGCATATGTAACCATGAGGTCAAAGGGGATCAACATGTTTTGAAAATGACCATTGCTAGACCTTAGTGAAAGATTCTGATCTTGCTTTGGAATAACTTCTTGAGATATGTCCTCTAACTCATAAGGCAATGTAGAGACATTTTCAATATGATCATTGGTCAACGGATCATGCATTATGTCAATTGGATCAAATAGTCCTAACACTCCTTGAAAGAGATCACTAAAAAGTGGCTCTTGATGTATGGTGAGTTGATCATCGAATTGTGTAGATACATCCTCAATGTGCTCCTCGATGGAGAGGTTTTGATCATTGTTTTCGACAATTGCAGTGGAGAGATTGTGAATGTCTTTGACCATAGAGTCAAGTGATGTTGATATTTCTTGAATTGGCTCATTGTCAAGTTTTGTTGGTGGATTTTGATCGTGATTCAAAAGTGACTCTTGACATATGTCAATTTGATCATTGAATGAAGTAAACGTGTGCTCAGTGATGGATTGATCTTGATCCTTGTTTTCAATGGTTATCTTTTGTGTTTGTGCTCATGTTGGTTGGGTAGCTTGAGAGGCTTGGGAAACTTGAGAGGATTTTTTCTTTTGTTGAGCTTGTGTTGCTTGTTGCATGGCTAGATATTGTTGGAATCCCTTTTGAAAAGTAGCTTGTAATGTCGCATTGTATTGGCTTGATGTGGTGGAAATTGGTGGTGGTGGGGGTGGTGGTGGATTCAAAATCATGTTGGATGTAGTGACAAGTGTTTGAGATACGCTCGGAGCGATCATGGTAGTGAGGGGTTGAGATGTGATGGGCATGATAGTGGTGGTTGGAGTGATTGAAGTGATAGAGATGGTTGGATTGACCGAGGTGATAGATCCTTGGGAGACCAAATTTTGATTTGGGATCAATGTTGTTTGATTAGATACCATCCATTGGTGTGATGTCAATGGTATATTCGAAGGATTTGACGTGATGGTTTGATTGACGTTAGGTGGATTGATTTGGGTGGATTGATTGGTGCTAGGTAAAGGGGGAAGCCCTAAACCAATTAATGATGTTGATATGGGTAATGGTGGTGGAGATGTCTCTTCGCGTAATGATTCAACTATTTTGGAAAGAGCAGAAATTTGATCTAGCCAATTTTGTTCTTGATTTTGATCTTGAATCCCTTGATATAGTTGATTAGGCTCTTGTTTAAGCAAATTTGGGATGCCTACTTGCAGTTTTTGAATGGGATTATGGGAAAATTGACTTTGGATAATGTTCTGATTTGGGATGATGTTTAGATTTGGCATGATAGGATGAACATTGTTGGTATTGGGAATCATTTTTCCAAAGTTTTCTGAGTTAGGATTCATGTTTTGAAAACTTGCACTTGGTACATCCACATTTGGTTTGTAGGGATTTGGTGGAATGACATTGTTCGTTTCAAGGCTCATGCATTGATTATTCGATTGGTGGATTGCAGTTTTGGATTTAGATCTATCATTGGAAAAGGTCTTCCAATCTTTTGACTAGGCATACTCACACTTGTTCTTTTGACATTTGTCGAAGGTAATGGTCCCATGTATGGATTGTATAAGTGTGAGTTTTGATAATCAATCGGCATTGTAAGGCTTTGAAGATTCAATTGATTTGGATTACTCAAGATGTATGGATCAAGTTTGTATTCCATGTTCTCCTTGTGTTTTGACCTTGTCACAAAATTGACCTCTAGGGTTCTTAGGACCAATGACGAGATGAAGGATGAAAGGTGTAAATGATATGGATGATGAACGTTTAGGGACTTTGGATCAATGCTAGACTTAGGGTTTGATTTTGATTGGTCGATTTGGATGATGAACTTGTAAACCCTAAGATGTTGGGTGTGATCTTAGGATGAACTTGTTCAAAGGATTGCTAATTTAACTAGAGGTATGAGAAAGGATGCATTCCCATGCCCTCTAACTAAACAAGGTGATTTTGATTTTGATGATGTGCCTAAGTCTAGAATGATGTTTTTCAAAGCTCTAAAGTTGTTTGGTGGGATGGATTTGGATAAGTGTTTGGATGGATGAAGTGTTTGATTTGATTCTAAGAGACTTAGAGAGACTTTGTTTACTAGGCCAAGGTATTGAAGAACACACTTTTCTCTAAGAGCAATCAAAAGACCAATATGACCAAAAGATATCAAGCACATGTGTGGGGTCCAATTCATTATCTTTTCTTAATGAGTTCCTTTTACCACAAACACACTTCTTGATTAGGTTTCAAACTAAATGTCCAATGTCACAACTTCTTTTCATCCCACAAAGTGTTATGTGGAAGTTCCAAGAAATTAGGACAAGGGTTGCCTAATGTTGACCTTTTTAAGAGCAAATTAAGATGTAAACCCAATTACTTAGAAACCTCTAAGGACATAATCCCAAGGGTAAGCAATAGTTCTTTGGCTTTGTCAAAGGTATTTTCTCTAACTAAGGGGTTTGGAATTTTGATGATGATGTTGAATGTTTGTTTTCCAATGTTTTAGATAAATGCACTGTGTTTTCAAACCAAGAAAAAGTACAAACCCTATGGATGTGTAAGACAATATTTGTTGAATCCCCACTTGGACAAGTCCAGCTACACTTATCTTTAGCGAATGGTTAGATGCTTGAAACCATTGGCTCCCCTCCACGACACTCACTTATACGGGGCAGCCAAGCATCAACACCCATGAAACTCCCATGGCATGTTTTCCATTTCTACTAAAGATCGTAAAAGTGTGGGGCAGCTTCAGAATGACCGTTCTTGCACCAAAAAATAGATCAAGGACTTTGGAAAATTCTAGTACATGGGTTCTAGTAAGGACTTTCCGTTCATGGAGATTGACCCATACGGCAAGAGTCCCCTTTCGGATCCATCTTGTCGGAGCCAACCGTGTGATAATGGCGTTTAACCAATACCCACATTTATATTCCGGCTGGAAATACTCTTGGCTTTAGAGTGTTACCGGTTGAGTCGTTCCCTTGGGTGAGTACTTTTTCCCCAAGGCAGGCCCTCTAAGATAAACAAAAGCAAGCAAAGACACAATCCATAACTCGATCAATCTTTGACGGCACAAAGAAAGAGAATATATGCTAAAATGCCCCTAATCACACTCGCACAAGATATTGTTCAATTTTAAGCCCAAATCGAAGTGTTTCAAAGAAATAAAATGCATTTTGAGTGTTTCTCTTGCACCCTAGATCACACGAAGCACAAGGGGAGAGGATACGCACTTAAAATGCACCAAAGACAAAATCACACAATTCAAGCACTTGTTCATTTTATAGCCTTCAAAGCAATTGTGAGTTCATTTTAAAGCACCAAATGAAATATGAAGATTGCTTGTCCAATTTTTAGCCCAAAACAAAATCTAGTAAGTGTCTAAGCTTGAATTTTAACCCAACTTTCAAAAAAATCAAGACAATGATTGATTTTAAACCCAAATTGAAGTAAGTTGACTTAAAACAGAAAAAAAAGCGATAAATTGGAAGCTCAAAGCATTAAAAAATGCTTTTTTTAATTTCAAGTTCAATGCTCAAGGTTCACTTTTAATTCAAAAACTCTCCAAAGATTGTTTCCTGACCTTCAAATTTGCAAGTTCCATGTACAAATGAAATCTACAAAATAAAAATATATGAGAATTAATTGTTAAGAAACAATTCAAGAAAAAAATATTGAAAGAAATCAATTTCAAAGATGTGGTCAATTTAATGATGATATTTAATTGATAATCTTTTGGCATTGGTGAATTCAAGTTCGATGTCTGATGCCCACTTCAAATGTGCCAATGGTCAATTCTAATGCACCATACACACTTTACATAGCCGTGGGTCCACTATAAGAAACTTCAATGAGTGTAGTCAAATGGAGTAATGCCAACAACCACAAATATCTGCAAGATTAAAGCTTTCACACAAGTAGATAAGATGCCTGCAATTAATGAAAAAGTGAAATGAAATAGTCCAATATCTCCAAATTATTCACAAGTTTCTACATTTGGTGAGCTACAGCCTGTGTGAAATGCAATAATATTCTGTTAATGCAATGATATCACAAAAACAGAGAAGACATAAATGCAGCAAAGACAACAAACGTAACTACCACTTCCCACCGGTCAAGGCAATAAAAGAAAAGCAAATAAATCTGATGTGAACTATTAATAGAATCCCTCAAGAGATGTCTAGTCGCCCCACTACAATAGCAACAATAACTCTGATGTAAACAAACAAGACTGATGTAACGGAAGCAATAAATGGTTTTCTTACCGGAGCACTTGTAAATGCAAGTGTAAATGCACTGACAGTTTTTTTAAGCTAATGCAATTACTAAGTGTAAAGTTGAATTTAAAAAGCTTTTAGAAAGGGCACTCAAACTATTTTTTTTTGTGTGCATTCAAATCTTCCCAAGTCTGAACCACCAGAGTTATGAGTTGCTGGCACATTAGGCACGTCTTCTACAAATGATTAATGCATGACAGTATAGCCTTTACAAAGATACAAAGATAATGAACTTCATTGTGATGTTAGTCAATAAAAGCGGTAATAATATGGTGCACACATTGCAAAAAAAAAAAGAATACACAGATTCAAAATTGACATAAATTTAACTTGAATCTCTCTTCTTCACTATTTTTACTACCTACCACAGTACGACTTCTGCTATTTTTGGTCCCCTGCGTTAAAGGTTTGTATGCTACGTGACAAACCATTCATTCATTGTTTTCATTTTCAGCTCTAAACAATTCATTTATGAAAACTTATGGCTTTCAGTAGTGACCTGATGTAATTTTGAGACAGTATACTTCCATTATTGGCCAGCGTTTTCTAAGAAATTTTTCTTTACCATTAAATTCACAATTTTGATTTTTGTTGGTAAATGATAAAGAGACAATCCCTAAAAAAAAAATATATGCCAGGATGTCTAAATTTTCCTTCACAAATGACTGGATCTCAAATTTCATTTTTTTCTTTTAAGTGGACCCTCAGATTTCAACACTGTCAGACAACTATTATTGGAGCTTTGAAAGTAGTAAATTGTGAAAAATTTATATTTGATATCGAAACAGTGCAAGCTGCTAAAATGACTCGCTAACTTTCTGAAGTAGGCAATAAGTCTGTCCCAATTTCCACTATCAAAGACTACAAGCTCAAATCGATTTACATTATCCAACTAATACCTATTTCAAAATGTGATGAGTATTTGACAACATGCACACACACACAATCATTTGATACTTAATAGACCCAATACCTCCATTACAAATTGAAAAGCAACGCTTATAGTTAAAAAGAAATTTAGGATTAATACCGAATCAAGGCAAAAAAGCAGTGTTTATAATTGAAAAGCAATCCAGAATTAAGGAAAATTGAAAAGAAACACTTATAAAAGTGATGAATGAAGTTGAAATGACCTTCATCTGTAAGAGAACAACTATTTCTTAAAGCTAAATTACACAACCTTTTCAATGTCCACTCTGCCTGCGCACAATGTACCTCACAAAAGATTTACCAAGGAAAAATTTTAAAATCTTTCATTCTAGTCTTGAATGATACACCATTGACCAGTGTGGTTAGTGGATTGACTTAAAAGATATGCCATTGAACTAATGTCTTCTCTATCCCTGTGCGCAGAAGAGATGATGGTAAACCTGCAAATATTAAATATGGCTTAGATAGATGTTGCAAATACGCCCTCCTTCTAGCGCCATAATGTGGATGTGAAAATCTGCATATGGTTAGCATCTTAAAACCAAAATAATCCTCAACATCCCTATGAGATAATGAAACATGTTAGATATGCTAAATAAGATATTAAAACAACAAGAAAAACCAAATAAGCATACAAACAACATGAATTAACTTCATCTCATAGTGGATTGGTGTCACATGTGCTAGTGACCCTTTCCCAATCCTTGATCGAAGCTTAAGATGGTGTAAATGCAATGGAGATGATAAGCAAAATCAGTTCTCAAGGAAAGTGACTTTGCATATACTTTTTGGATGAAATTGTGGAGATTTGTGGAGTGGATAAAATCAGTTCTCAGTTTAAGAGAATGACTTTGCATAAAGATTGTGAAGGATTTGCTCAAAGATGAAGCACCTATTTAAGGATTTTCAAAATGCTAAGTGTTGAAGAGAGGCCAATGTGGGACTAAGATTGGACAAATGAAAGGACACTTGTCAAGTGGTGATTGGTTGATGTATGTGCAAGATTTGAGAAGAGTGCCCATGAGAGGGAAAATTTGAATTTGAATTTGTGCAATGAATGCTGAGTTTGACTTTGGAAGGGGACATGTAAGAGACATGTAAGGCCTCATAAATGCTCTGTTGGGTGTACATGTCCACTTGGGGGAAGATTCAAACTTGGAGAATATTCTCCCTTTATGCCAAGTTGAAAATAAAGATTTTGATAAATCAATTAAATGCAATTTCATGTGCAAGTGGCCAAATCTAGAGAATGCAAGTGGGATGAGATTAGCATTTAATCAAAATTAGATTAAATTAATGATGATTATGTTAGTTTAATGCGGATTAGGCGAGTTTGACTTTTATGATTTAAATATTTTATTTATTTAAATCAGAAAAGGATGAAATGTGATTGGATTTAATTAAATAAATGTTTGACCTATTTAATTAAAGGGATGATGTTTGATTTATTAAAAGGCTAATGATAATGTTTATTTGATAAATGACCTTACGAAATGAGATTATTTAATGAATGGATGAAAGTGATGAATGGGCCTAATGTGAGACCTAATTTGACTAAATCTGATCGAATGCATAATGTTAATTTTGCATGTCTACAAATTTATTTAATTAATTAGTCTTATCTGCTAAATTAAATAATTAAATTTAATTATCTAATTGCCAATTTGATATTCCTCCCATTTTAAATAAATGAAATTATTTAAAATGTCATCACAATCTTAACTGATAGTTCACTTTGGTAAATAATTGGAAAATCAATTATTTATTATTTCACAAAATCCATAATTTGAATGAACTCAATTCAAAATGGAAACTAATCTTCTAAAAATCAAGTAATTGGGCAGATTATTGATTTTTCAAATTTGATCTTTAGTTCAAATCTTATCTTCTTGATTTTTTGAATCTCACAAATCAGGCAGTCTTTATCCTCTTGATTTTCAAAAATCTTTATTTTCTAATTAATTTATCTCATTTATTCTCCACCGTCGATCCAATTATCTAAGATATTATTTTGACCGTTTGATTAATGAATTTTCCCTAACCCTAATTAGGGATTCTCAAATTTAATCTAGACCTTTCATTTTAGGTTCTCGTCATGAATTAATCTCATCCATCCATTCAAAATGGCATTTTCTATAAAATGCCATTTTCCTCTCACTTTTCGATTACACACATAGAAGTAGACATATTATAGGTGTATTACATATTGACTTGCACACTTAGGCTTCTCATTGCAATTATTATTTGTATTTGATCAAGTTTTAGCATTGTTTAGGCATAGACATTGGCAATCATAGTCATAGGCATAGGCATTTAGACATTGCATAAATCCTTCACAGCTTGGTGTAGGACTTAGACATTTGCAGATTGCTCGCACAATGAATATGAGGGCAAAGTATTATCCAGCAAGCAAGAAGGTACTATGGAGGTAATCATGGAGAACTCGATTTACAGGTATAACTGTTTTATTGTTTAATTTCCTTTGTACTTGATAGATCTTTGGGTTTCATTGTCTTTATTGATTTACTGCTAACACTCCTAATCAAACCTAAACGAAATCCTTAGTTGCAAACTTAATAGTAAGAAAGCTATTATCTTAATTATTATTAGAATTTTCTTTATTCATCTTTAGTTGTAATGAGTACATTTTTTTTATTATTGCATCGCGAGCCTTTATTATGATTGTATTTATTTGTACAATCTCTCTCCCTTTTCACCCCCCACATACCACATTCAATATTAGCTTAGGATAGATATGGAGCTAGCTCTCAATTATTAATGATTGTCTTATACTATCCACTGGTTTTATTTTTTATATTGATAAAAATAGTATAAACTAGAGCTTGATCCTTTTATATAATATTGGTGATCTAACTTAACTAGATTGACTATGGAGTCAACTTGAGATAGAGGAGAATTTATCTCTATGTTATTCTTCCAATTCTATGAATATTTGGGGAATGGTGACAATTCCATTCTCTATGACAACATTGTAGCACAAACATACTGACCCAAAATCCATAGATCCCTTGTGTGTTTGTGGGGGAAACCCTTCATTCCTATTTCATGATGCAGCTTGCTTCAGAATCATATTACTTGGCATAGGGTTTTCCGAGGAAATTTCTCATGTCTTAGGCTAAATATTTGGCTACTTTAAATCAATTGCTCACAGTAATGGTGTAGCAACCACTTTAAAGTGGGGGAATACAATGACGACATCTTTTGGAAAATTTCATGGCGTGATTTTTCTTTTTTCTTCTGATGTGTCCTCTTCTTTGTGGTGTCATTGGGTTAGATGTCACCCAAGAGTGTACAATCCATTGTCATGGCATGATGCAAATGAGGCATCCCATAGGTGATCTAACACCCTGATTTGTGCTCTCTTAGAGACATTAGGCACAATTCTCCCTAAGAGGAAGACCATTACATGAACAAAGAAAAACCCCCTTTATAAAAATTTTCACATGACATTCAAAAACATTTTACAAAGAATTTTCATTGTGGTACCTTATCGAAGTTGTTAGGAGGATGACTTCGGTATGGTATGAGGGGCTAATTCAATTCTCTCATTTTCCACCTCATTGGGATAACTCGCCTAGTGGATAGACTGAGGTTCCACTACCCTAGAGTGAGCATAGATATTTTGAGACAAACTCACCTCGTGAAAGACTTGAGGTTCTGTGGCCCTATAGTAAGCAGCATGTGTTATGGAAAAATAGCCATCGCCTCACATTGCGTTGAATCGGTTGTGGTTGATCCTTTATTTTTATTTATCCTTCTTGGCGTTTGATAGGGTATGATCATGTATCTTTGTTATTTCTGCATACTTATGTGTCTTGGATGTCTACTTTTGTGTGAGTTTGGCATGGGGTCATCCTCTCACTAAAGTGGGGAAAAAATGTAGTGATGAAAAAAGTAGCCTTTTTCCTTGCTTGCTTGGATAATTGACATTAAAACAGGATCAATGGTGTCTTGGAGTGGTGTTGTAATGTCTTGTAGAAATTCAAACTATTTTAAGACCTTTATTTAGCTAAATCATGCTTTAATTTGTCCTTTACAAAGGTATTGTGAAGTGTTGTAAGACACTTTCACACTTTTGTGGAACTTATTTGCTTAATTAAGCCTAATGGGCCCCTTTCTAAATAAAATATGCATAATTTGTACCTTGTTTAAGTGTTGTAAAGTGTTTTAAAGAAATTTCAAATTTATCTAGGTGGTCTTAATTCATTAAGGTTAAGTGAAGTTATTAACCCCCTTTTAGGCCTTAATTTTAACACCTCCCGAAGATCTCTTCTGACAATCATAAATTAAATATCAAATTTTTTCATTGGAAAAAAATTGGTCCTCGTAAGCTGAGCTAGGAATCATTCACCCTTGATGGAGAATGGGTCCTCCCTTAAAGGACACCCTCTTTTTAGTTGATCTTGAATGGTTTTTTGGCCTTCTTTCAGCTCCCCGAAGCTCGGTCTTAGAAACTTAGCCAAGACCCATTCGCCTTTGGTGGGGAATGGGTCCTCCCTAAATGAAACCTTAATTTTTAAATTTCATTCTCGTGAGAATTTAATTATCTTTCTTTCTAGATTTGGTGTCGGCCTTAGTTCTTTGAATTTCAAGATTAATCTCCTAATTTAGTCTAAATAAGGTGTTAATTCACATTGTTTCTCCTAGCAAGTTTACAAGACCATCCTTATAGAAAATTAGAGTCTACTAGAGCATTTCAAGAGCATTTTTGAGGCATATTTCAAGTCATTATTGCAACAATTAAAAGATCATATCATCATGGAAAGGTTCCAATGCATCATCTCATATTCATGCTTCATTATCTTATTTTCATCATTTGGTTTAATTACCTATAAGTGGTTTGACTGAGGCAAATCCCCATTCACTAAAAAATCAACAAGTTTGTTATCCTTGAGTGTGTGATTGTAGATTTATAGGTTGAAGAGTAAGATTATCAAGGTTTTCAAAATTGTCAAAGTTGTCATTCAAGGTGCAAGATCACGGAAAGAGCCCTACAAAATTGAATATTGACTTCCAAAACTTGATAACATGGATTTCAAGAGTGTAGACATCAAAGTACAGGATCCTAAAATCAGTTTTCTGAAACCCTAAAAGGACCCATTTGTCCCTGAAGGCGAATGAGTCCTCCATAGCTTAAAAACATCAACTTTTTGGATAGGTACATAGCTTTTGACACTCTAAAAACATTCGTCATATTTGTTATAACAGCTCGGGTCATTTTTTCATTGTTATTTGCATCTTATTTTGCATATTGAAGTGATATTGGATTGGATAAACAAGTGATCTATCTCATTTTTGGGATAGATCCTATTTTCCTTCACATTAGATATACATGGGGAAAACCTCTTTGACAAAAAAGCCCCACACTCCAACACTTGTACAATGTATTATTTAATCATCTAATTACAAATCACTTGCAATGCAAGTTCTTCCAAGAGTACACAAATTTTGATTTTTGGAGCTATTCTGACAACATAACAATACCTACAAATACAACATACTAAAACCACTCCAAGAAATCTAATATATAGAGAAATACAAGTATGAAGGTAGCTTCTAGAGAAAGCTACAAGAGATGGGCATCCGAATCCATGTGGCATATTTTTCTAACACATAGTTGACTCTTATGACACTTGTCCAATGATTCCTTACCCCCCTTACATGGCTCCATTTGGGAATCCCAAATGTGCCCTTAATAGGTACATGATAGATTCCTTACAATGTCATAAAATTTTGTCATATATGACAACTCTTACAACTATAAGAGAATCTATCATAACTGACTAAAAAAGAAGATGCCTCTTACATTCTCTTATAGCCTGTCATAGGTTAAACTTAGGTGCCCACTTTTCGCATGCAAAGATGCCTTCCAACACTTGTCCAACCTGTTATAGAATTTGGCTCTTATGCATCATAATATCATAATAGAAATCTGCCATAAGATCTTCATAAGAATTTTCCATGAAATCATCATAAAATCCCTCAAAGATGTCAACACATGTCAATGAATATCTTCCCAAAGTGGGAAGCTTATATTGCCTTGTGGGGACCACAACATCCATGTTACATCCCATATCACTTCCTAATATACTGAAAACTCACTATGCCAAGTCATAGTAGATGATAAATTAATATGAGCAAGAAATTACAACATAAGAATTAATAAACTAATATTTAATGCTAGGAAGTTGCAAAGGTTGAGACACCTTAATTCCTAATAGTTTGAAGATGAAGTTAACTATTGAGATGAAAAATAAAAAACTATTAATTTATTTAAATACAAATAGATAATTAGCTATCATTAATTATATAATAAACTATTATTTAATTAATGGAAAATTTAGTAATAATGGTGTGATAAATGATAAATAATAACTATTAATTAATAATATGATAATAATATATTAATGTGATAAATGATTAATGAATGATATGAAAATAATTAAGGTTGAGTAATTAGGAGAATAATGTTAGTGTCTACAATATTTAGGTGATCCCACAATAGTGGTTTACAATTTTTGGCCAAACTAGACACTGAAATAATTTTTTTTTAACTAAATCTTCACTTTCGGGCATCGATAGCGGCTAAACTGTGAGGAATTTGAAGATGATGCAAACAAGAGTTTCGTGACATTTTGTTTGTAGATTCTAAATATATTTTTTTCAAAATTTTTGGAATCATTTTGCACTTCTTTTTCCATCTCCCTCGAAAACTAGTTTTTTTCATAAAACAACATTTTTAAAAAAGTGACGCTCATTGTATAACTCATAACTTTTTTTTCATGAAGGATAAAATTCTAATTCTTTCGAATTTAGATTCATAACTCTAATATCTAGTACTTCCACTTGGTTAGATAGTTTTTTATTGAATATTTTTTCTTTAATCAAGTTTCAAAGTCAAACCAATTACAATTCAGACATAGTGCGACCGTATAATGCGTAATTTTTTTTGAATGTAATGAAATTCAATTTCCTTTTCTTGGATCAAGGACTTCAATATCTGGTGCACTCATATTTTTCATTTTTTTTTTATAATCTGCTATTTTTCCATATGTGCAGAACAAAGAGCTTGATTTTCAATGAAAAACCTATGTTTAATAAAACTAAAAAATAAATACATAATAAGACCAAAACATATTAAAATTATATTCTTTGGATATTTCATTCCAAGGACTACTCAATTCCACTTGGGTTTGTGAAGTTTTCGCCATTTTCGTCTTCAACCTGAGCTCCGAAGTGCAAAAATTTAGATTTTTTTGGTGTCTCAAGGGGGATGAGGGATAAGGGGGTTCGAACGAACCCCTAGGGGTTTGAGCGAACCACCCTTCCATAAGGTTATTTTTTTTGTTTTCTGGAGAGAAAGAATTAAAAGGGTTTGCTCGAACCTACTAAAATCAAGTTTTTTGTCATGGGGTCATTTTTTGTGAGTTTTCCTACCTCACTTGAATTATAAACCACTATTGTGGCTTCACTCATTCCCCTCTTTTAAATAATGTTTGAAGCATCATTGTTTCAAAAATAAAACTAGCTAAGAAGATAAATACTATAAATGACATAATTAATGTCAAATCTAAATTTTTAAATACTTTTCTATTGACACCACAAAACTTACTAATGTAGGCATTGTGCAATACCATATTTATTTTTTGTAACCAATATAATTATTGGCATAGATTAAACACTTATATGGACCAAGGAGTGTATGGATCTATGTAGATTGTATGGATTTCAAACTATAATTTTTTTCCATTCCCCCCAAATGCTTATTTTTCTTGCAAACATAGGTGTACTATGCATGCATCTAGAGGAATTATTTTTCTAGACTCAATAGTGAGATTTATTTTTGTTAAAGAGGTATCTATTATAATCACCCCCAAAACCTTAATATGAATATCTCACATAAAAACACAAGTCTAATCTCCATCTAAATTAAGATTTGTAAGAACCCAAATCTAGAAAAATACATATAAGCTTGAAAATTCCTTCATTCTTTTCTTGAAAGAGCATTAACTCAACTATGCACAAGATTCAACTCCTATCAAGAGTTAACAACTAGAAAAGTTTTTCCTCTTGAAACCTAACAAGAAATATCTAAAATCAAATTAAAGTAAATTTTTAGCCATAATAACCATTTCTAAATGATCCCAAGAGATAAATTATACAAAAAAGTATTCATGATCTACAATGTGAATATGAAAATATGACATCAATAGGAAATTAGGTGTAATCTAAGAAAAAACTTAAATGGAAAAAAAATATTCTTGAAAATAACTCATATTATCAATGTATTATCTCATGAATAAAGATTATAATACACTTGTAGAGTCACCATACAAGGATTTTAAAAGATCAAGATCCCTAATTTCATTCAATGTGAATAAGAAAATGATTGTTTAATCATATATCCTAATCCATTCTTGCTCTGCTAACATATACAAATTATAAGATACTCTCAATCAACCTTAGCCAACAATCCAACATCAACAACTACTCATGTTATGTCTTTTGTAGAAATAAACTTACTCAAAAGCACTAAGTGGTATTATATAAATCACGAGCTTACAAAATATTACTCCCTCATTAGTAAATTTCCCCTTTTGGTGCTAAGTTCTCTCAATGTTAAACATTTTATAATGTACAACACACATTGTATATTTATCTCCATGTTACATAATAAACACAATTGGCCCAAATAATTCCTACCCATTTGATACTCATATCCCTAGATTCTCTACATGTGCCACAAATAAATATTAATATTACATTACAAAATTATACAAGTTGGACAACACACCATTTCTAAAAAGTGGCCCACATCTCAACCTTCACCAAGAATAAACTATTTTAGCAAAAGAGGACCCTTTTTTCAAAAACTTAGATGGGTTTGATCATCTCCAAACCTTAAGATAACAATTAGAATCCTTAGAATCCTATGTATGTTCTTCATTACCCAAACCTTTACAGCCTAATCAACAACCCAATCAACCCTATTAATCCAATTTATTAATTCAATATAATTGATCTAATCCAAGGTCTTGAACACATGATTTTAGAAACATACTAATTTAGCAAATATTCCTTGACAAGAACTTCAACACATCATCATGAATCACACATAAATAAGTGGGGTATATCATTCCTACATGTAAGATAGTCATTGGTGATCACATCCTAAATTCCCTACCCATTTCTATCATGAGTCCCATCCATCAAATTCTCATCCTAAATCCCCAAAATTTTCCCTCCATTTAGCACCTCCATACTACTACTAGAATGGATTTGTCCTTATCTTTTATATTTTCCTACTCATTTTAAAATGTTAGCTAATCAAAAATTGAAATGAAAAATAGTAAATCCAATACAAATATAATCAACATAAACAATCCAAAATCCAAAGATTATAATAATAAAAACATGGAGTAAAGTATACACTAAAAATAAATATATCAAAATAGTCCAAAACACATCCAAAACTACATCCATAGTTTTTATTCATAGCCTTCCTACAATCCTTGTTCAATTTCACACAATTCATTCCCCATCTCTACATTTTCTTTAACATATAGTTTTAACCTAAATTAACAATGCTATTATCATCATGTCAATCAATCTTTAGGATTTAGGATGACCAAAAGTAAATTCAACTTTGGTTTTTTGCTATATGTCTTGTTTCTTTCTTACTTTTTTTTTCTTATTTTTCTTTATATTTGTGTTAGTCCATGGGCCATTTTATCACAATGCCTTCATGACCATTCAATAAAAAGTGCATCTCTTCATATTCCTAGTTGGGTTTTTTTTCCTATAAAACACATGGAAATAGTTTCATAATAGTTTTTCCATATGATGGTGCATCCTATCATATACTATATAGTAAACATTAGGCTGCTCAAAGATCTATAATTTATACAAGATCCACAATATTCATTTTCACATCCTTAACACACACTCATTCTTTTCTAAACATATTTCTTCTAGTTTCCTATCCATAATTAATATTTCTTCTTAACCACTCCTTCCCACCACCTTTTATTGTAACTCTCTATTCTATCCCAAGTCCTTCAATTTACTATTTCTCTTCTTGTTTTGATTATCCATCCATATTGTTTATCCTTGGATGCCCTCCCAAGGGGACATCTCATTTCCTATCATAAAACCTAGGCCATCCTCCTGTAGACACGCAAAATTAGCATCATGCATTCAATTAGGTCCATTCATCAAGTAAACCAAGTTCACATTCATCCACTCATAAAGTTAATCAAGTTCATTAAATCCATTCATTAGGAAAATCAGGTTCATTTAATTCAATCTCTAAGGATTATCCACTTAAATTGAATAAATTAACTTTATTTAATTTAAGCCTATCATTCCCTCTTTGATTAAATAAATCAAGACTTTATTTAATTAAATATCAAAATTCATATTTCTCCCTCTTGATTTAAATAAATCAAAATATTCAAGTCAAATGGGTCAAAGCATCTTAAACATCATCTAAGCTAATCTAATCTTGATTAACCTAATCTAACCACCCATCACATCCTCTAGCTTTACTTGCAGCAATAAAGCATTTTAATTCATTTATAAATCCATCATTTTCTTTCAACTTGGCATAAAAAAATGGAATATTCCCTCAATTTTGAATATGAAGACAAGTTGACTTGTCCCTTCCAGCATTGCAATAACTTCTCTCTTTCATGTCCCCCTCTCAACATTTAATTCACAATTTCAAATTTGAATCTCCCCCTCTTTGGCACATTGGCCAAAACTTACACATTCCTCAACCTATCATAATGTGACAAGTGGCTTCATCTCATTGGCCAAATCATTATCCCACATTGCTCTATTTTGAGCTCTCTTCCAACTTGAAAATATATAAATGAAAGGCCTCATTCTTCATCAACCCATCCAAAATATCAATGCAAAGTCACTGTCTTCAATTGAGAACTGATTTTGTCCACATCACTCCATCTTCATGGAATTTTGTCATTTAAGTTTTAGCAAGGATTGGGAAAGGGTCATTTGCACAATTGACACCAATCCAATATAGAATAGGTATAGATCATGTTTGCTTCTTTCATGTTTGTAATTGATTTTTTTATAAACCGTGATGTATTATTCCATAGGAGCACTTATAAATATGCATGGCTTGGGCTACCCCATTATTTAACACCTGAAGGGGAACCTCTGCAAGAGCCCATGAATAACTCTCATCTCAAAAAGTTTTATGCCTAAATCTTTCAAGGTATAAAACCAAAAAATCCAAAAAAATTAGAAAATGTCCTTAAAAAATGGTTACTTCTGTGAAAACCTAGCAAACAGGCATCTTGGTGATAACAAAAAAATCAAAAAAAGCAAAAAATTCCAAACAAAATTAGAAAAAGGATCAAAAATAGTAAAGAGAAAAAAATCATGCTCTAGTGAAAACCACTTCAGTGGCACTTTGGACAAGTACCTTGGTGAAAACCTAGCAAATAGGCGCCTTGTGTAAATAAGCACTTTCCATCCACCAGGATCTTTACGGCTTGTTCTGCATCCATCACATCCAAATCTCCATCCATCACTCATCCACTCGCATCCGCACCATAGCTTGGTCCTGTTTTCGTATCATGATCCCTCCTAGTACTACTCGGCCCATCCTCAAGGTCAGTTTGTCCTACCTTTATCAGAGTAGTCTATTGCATCATGCTGGAGGCATGTTCTCATCTGATTGGATTTGTGCGTATTCTTAAAGTCCTAAATGTTAGAAAATCCAAAAACATCAGAAAATCAAAAAATCCAAACACATCATAACATTAGAAAATCCAAAAAAATCATAAAATCAAAATAATCCAGAAACATCAAAACATCAAAAAATCCAAAAAAATAAAAACATATCAAAAAATCTCAAAAACAGGTCAAAAAGTCATTCAAAAAGTAAAAAGCAAAGTCGTCTTGTCGAACTACGGGTCTCTGAGCCTTGAATGTAGGCAAGGTTGATCTTTGATCATCCTTTGAGACACTTAGGTCAATCCTTTAGGAGTTTGTCATAACAAACTTACAGTTCATCATGTATATCTTCATCTGTAAATTGGTCAAGTCGTTAGTCAAACTACGTGGTCTCTGCGTGTATAACGTAGGCAATGCTAATTTGTTGATCAACCCCCAAGACCCTTAGGATAGGTATGTAGGCTAGTCTCTTGGTCAAAAACTCAAAAAACCCCAAAACATTGGAAAATTGAAAATCAAAACATTTGAAAATCTAAAAAAAAAACCAAAAACAGCCTCAAAACATTGCAAAATGTCAAAAACATCCAAATATTTGAAAAAATTGATCCATCTCATCTCACTTGCACCCACAATAACACCATCCATAATAAACTAACTGTCATCCTCAACCTTTGGTGAAACAGTTAGAAACAAGTCTAGTAGGTTAAAAGTAAAACTCAAAAATGTCAAGTCTTAGGTTTAAGTCAATACATAAACAAGTCGGTCAATTCTTTGTGTTGATAGTCCATCATCCAATTTGTTCCATATCAATCATCTGATAACATCATGTCCTAGGATGAATCCTTCCTACAAGGGGAATTATTTATCAGAAACAACACTTTGGATAAATGAAATGATGTGTCGCCATCCACTATCATGTCCTAGGATGTATCCTTCCTACAATGGGCATTATCTTTTGGCAATAAGTTTTAGTTCTTATCCTTAAAAACACATTTTCCTTTGGTTAGCACTATTGAAGAACATCAGCTTGTTTCTTTACTTTATCTTGGTCTTTTTGACTTATCTCTTTGCACTCATTCCAATAACCTCTCGATGATGCGCAAACAAAGGGATTTAGAGAGATAGGAATGGGGAAAATGCTCATTATCTTTTGTTTGTTGTGCTTGTTGGACGTTCTTGTAAAATAACTTGGTGAATACTTGCTTTGTTAGATATGTATAGAGGATGTTTTGGACAAGTTGTTGACTATTGCATTAATTGGTTATACCTTTCTGTGTTTTGGTATGAGATATTTGAAACTTCTAAAGTGCATCCTAACAAGGTTTCCATATGTTAGGTGTGAACAATAATACTCCTATCTATTCGTCGAGTTAAATTCCATCACACTAAGTACCATGCCATCCTGGTCCTTTATACCTTGATGCATCGTACTTATGCATGTTATCAAACATAAGGTAAGTGACTCTTTTAAAATCCCAATCCTTGATAGGAAAATTATCCATTTTTCATCACCATTTCTCATCATCATATTCATAAAGTTGGCTTGTTGGATCCTCTTGTCATCATCTAATTTCTTCTTTTCTGCATTAATATCACATCATGAATAGTTAATCATCATCACCAGTGCATCCATTATGCATCCACAAACTATCAACATTCTGCATAGCATCTCACATACATAATCATCATCATAATATAGATCTGTTAGTCTAAGCATCTCATAAATCATATATTTACATAAAAAATCTATTGCACAATCATATAGGCATCATCACATCATCCATCTCACATGCATTTTATCATCATTTAAGTTGTTTAGGATAATATAGATTGGTTATTCTAAGCATCTTAAAACCATCTCATTTGCATCATCATCCATTTTGAACCTCTTTATCGCGAGATCAACCCTCAAATAGAATATTTTCGCTTGATCTCTCGAGGGGGCAATGTACTAGTATACTTCTTTCCGCTAGGGCATCCAAAAAAAAATAAAAAAAATTGAATTTTGATTGCGGCAAGTTTATTCTTTGAACCAATGCAACAAGTACATTTCTTCAAAGAGGGGAAAAATGTAGACATGCAAAATTAGCATCATGCATTCAATTAGGTCCATTCATCAAGTAAACCAAGTTCACATTCATCCACTCATAAAGTTAATCAAGTTCATTAAATCCATTCATTAGGAAAATCAGGTTCATTTAATTCAATCTCTAAGGATTATCCACTTAAATTGAATAAATTAACTTTATTTAATTTAATCCTATCATTCCCTCTTTGATTAAATAAATCAATACTTTATTTAATTAAATCTCAAAATTCATATTTCTCCCTCTTGATTTAAATAAATCAAAATATTCAAGTCAAATGGGTCAAAGCATCTTAAACATCATCTAAGCTAATCTAATCCCGATTAACCTAATCTAACCACCCATCACATCTTCTAGCTTTTCCCACTTGCATCAATAAAGCATTTTAATTCATGTATAAATTCATCATTTTCTTTCAACTTGGCATAAAAATGGAATATTCCCTCAAGTTTGAATATGAAGACAAGTTGACTTGTCTCTTCCAGTATTGCAATAACTTCTCTCTTTCATGTCCCCCTCTCAACATTTAATTCACAAATTCAAATTTGAATCTCCCCCTCTTTGGCACATTGGCCAAAACTTGCACATTCCTCAACCTATCATAATGTGACAAATGGCTTCATCTCATTGGCCAAATCATTATCCCACATTGCTCTATTTTGAGCTCTCTTCCGACTTGAAAATCTATAAATGAAAGGCCTCATTCTTCATCAACCCATCTACACTCTCATGCAAAGTTACTCTCTTCAATTGAGAACTAATTTTTCCCATCACCATTGCATTGCATCATTTGAGTTTTAGCAAGGATTGGGAAAGGGTCATTGGAACATTTGACACCAATCCAATATGGAATAGGTACATGTTATGCTTTTAGATATCTTTTAATCCTTGTTGTTGGTTACATTTTCTTAAGCATTTACATGTTATTTCATAGGGGTACTTAGCAAGTTTGTATGCACTAACCTTTCTCATGAAGTCTAAAGGTGTATGCAGATTTTGAAGGGTGATTCACCTCTTATATCCTTTTTTTTTTTCTTCTTCTAGTTTCTTTAAAAATACTATTTCTTTCATCTATATCACCCTTTCAAAGAGGGGAAAATGTAGAGACCTATATATCACCACCCTAGTGTTGTAATCAACCTATTATCATCTCATCAATTAATTTTAACATCCCTTTATCTTCATCATATTGACAAATTTTATCATCATGACATTTTTATCTCATTAACTAATCATCTAATAAACTTCTTAATTTAATCATGTTACATCTTAAGTGATCATGTTGATTAAAAAATATACTAATTTAATTAATCTATCCCATTCAAAAGCACCTGACATCACCCATAATTAATAAATAAGTTAATTAATTAGCTCCTAATTAGTCCATGCACACATATATGGTTAATTAACTAATCATAATTAAATCTTGCTAATATCACCACATATTTAATTAATTGATTAATCATTATTAATTAAGTAATTAGATCTAAATTAATCCAAACACATATATCTAATTAAAAATAATGATTAAGGCTAATTATCATCACCTGTGATTCACTCCATGTTAAATAAGTTAACTAATTATTGAGTCAAGTTAGCTCTAAATCATATTAGTTGAATAAACAATCATGTTAGTTAACTAGTCAATCAAATTACTTAACACTATTAAGTTTGTTGACTAATCAATCAATTGTGTTAACTAGTCAATTAAGGTAGTTAACTAATCAATCAAAATAGTTAACTCTAAAACAAAGCTCTTGTTCCAAATTTGATCAAATGAACCATTGTCTGTTGAGTTTTTATTCTATAATTATGTAAAATCCACAATTCTTATAGTAAGTTGTCATGATATTATAGAAAAGTTTTCATGTTCATTGAACATCCACACTTCACTAAAAGCACAAGCAAATACTAATCACTCTTGATCTAAAATTTGCAAGTATTTAGGATAGAATTTGATTTTATATTAATTTTGAATTCATTGTTTACATTCTCATCACTCAAATAATTTATAAATTGAACTCCAATTACCTTCTAAATTTGAACCATATTAATTTTAATTAAAACAAACTAATATTTTTATCCTCAAAATATTTTACATACCCCTTTATAGTTTTTTTATTAAAAAAACTTAAATCTCAGTCACAATGTTGTTTCCTTTTCAATATAAAATTTGCTAACCTCTGTAACATATAAAATCAACTAACCGCGTTGTTTCTATTTAATTATTTTATATGCTAGTGATAAGATTAAAAGTCGCATACCACTTTCCACATAAAGATTTATATGTTCAACTAAGCTTAGTGTAAAAATATGTACTATATTACTATACGGTTGAAAAGAATTATACATACAATTGTAGCTCTTAGAGTTTATATTATATGGAAAAGAGAATTTGTAGAGCTTCAGACAGATCTATGATTGTTAAAACCTTAATTGACATCAACTATAAGAGCATAAACACACGATTCCAGTTATCTGCATCCGCCTGAGCACTTTTAGTGCGAATTCAATGACTACTGAAATAGTGTTGATATGATGAAGATTGAGAGGGAAATAATGGTGTTTTTCCTACCTTTGATCAATGGCTACAAAATTGCTTTGTTTTATTTCTACGGAAACTATCATGTACAAGCTGAAACAAAATATAGGTGGCTCTGACAGGAAGGCTGCAAACATAATTTCATAGCGGCACATTTGTTTGTTGTGGAAATGTGCGGGCAGAAGTAGGTAATAGCTCTTTATTGCAGGAAGGAGTTGGAGATTCAAAATTGAAATTGAAATTTAACCGTCATAGTGATAGTCACCATGAAGTGTGGAAGAGCGCTATGGTAAAAAGAATGGGAAATGAAAGGTTTAAATGGGCCCACACCAACCACATAAGCGTTCAATGCTTAGAGTGTGCTGGTTAAGTTCAATTGTTAGTTTCTATTAAGAATACCAAAATATTAGTTTATATTTAGATATTTAAGTCAAGTATCAATGGCAAGTTTTTCAACAATGATATCATTTTTATTTTTATTTTATGAATAAGTCTTATGTTTAATAAATGATAACTAAAAATATTAGATTATGAAGTCAAAATGTGATCAAGTTTAGAACAAATACAAGTTTAAAGGTAGGAGAGAGTTATATTAATGAAGACAGGGTTTTCCATTAATAATTTTACACCTTATTTCTATAAAAAATGATAAGAAATTATTCAGATTTCACTAACAAAATTTCTTTAACTATTAAATTAAGTGTGATTTTAAAATATTTTTCATCTTAAACATCTAAACATCATTTAAGTAATGGGAAAGAAGATCCTTCAAGTCAATAATGGAAAAACTTTTTATTTTTATTGATTCTCTTATACCCATTTGATGTGTCTATGTGTTTGTATTCTAGTTGGATGAGTGGGTACACTATCAAATATATAAAAGAGAGAGTTAGTTGCCTATAATAAAAGTAGGGGAAGGAGAGGTCTTTATGTCAATTTTTACCCAATAGTCATCAAACCCAAGAGTTGTTGCCCATATTTGGGCTTTATGTGTGTGAGCATGTATGCTACACTAGCTAATTTACACCAAATCTTTTGATTGCCCATTCCAAGTTTGATCTTAAAACTATTAATATTAATTATTCTAGTTCATTTATTTATTGTATTAGATATGATAACATCATATTTTAATGTTAGCGGATATATAATATCACTAACAACATAAAACACTCACTGATACATATATTGTTGTATATTCAAATCAATCCTTTAAAAATGGTAACCATCAAATATTCGTGTGACTGAACTCTTAATATTAAAAGACCTCTCAAAAAGGTACTTAGTTTCACATAAGGCCTTTGAACCTTTGTCCTATGATATTGAAGACAAATCACTTTCTACTAGATGAGATGTTCGATGATAGAGTTTAATAAACTTTTTTCTAGCATTGAACATTGAATTTCAGGACTACTAAAAGGCATTTTGATGTCATAGTAGAGCAAAGAAAACTTTGTTTTGTTTTGTTGGAGTACTAGAAGAAAATATCTTATTCATTTGATTTCTTTAGCTACCTCATTTGTTACTTCATATTCTTCCATTGTAGTTGATAATGTAATTGTAGGATACTTCATACTACAACTGGGTTAGAACTAAAAGAGAAAACATATCCTATAGTATAATTTTTATCATCTACACAAACCACCCAAATATAAATTAGACTTTCATACAAAACAGGTTCTTAAGAGAAGAATAATAAACACCCATAGGAAAAGTCTACATGTTGATCATTTGTCTCTTGATCCTTGATGTTCCCAATTTTTTTTAATCTATTGTTGATATATATTATTTACCATTGTTTATTGTTATCCTCTTAATCATGTTCACACTTTGTTTTTCCACACATACCTTAAGCATTTCAATTTTTCTAAATGCTTCACCAATTTGCTTAAGTCTCCAAATTTTCCTAAAAAAACCATTAATAAATATTAAAATGTACCTACCCCCACCATTTGATGGAGTATTCATAAGCCCATATGAATCAATATGGATAGTTTCAAGAGATTTACTATCCCTTTAATTAGAATATTCATGTTTAGATGATTTAGTTGTCTTTTATATCATGATTTTTAATTTTCTAGTTCTTTCATATGTTGTTTAAACAAAGTAAATTGTTGTATTTTATTTTTTATTTTTAAGATTTTGAACACGAATCTTGATGCTTCAAATATTTTTTCCATATAATATTTTTTTATGCACATTCATATCCACTTTACCCATTTTCATGCTTACTCACATTTATATGTGTGTCTTCTATTATTGATTCCTATAGTTTTTTATTTTTCTAAAATTGCTTTCATACCATGTTTTCTAATTTGAAAAATTGAAACCATCTAACTTTGTAAAAAATATAATATTAGAACATTAAAAGTATGTCATTGATTGAATGAAACAAACTCTCCAAATGCACAAGTATTGAAGCTTGTGAAATGAAGCCCCCTCAAACTATTTATATTGTGTTACCTTATTTTTCTTACACACATGAATCTTTCCTCTTATCAATATATGCCTCTAGAGATTATTGATACCACCCTTCTATTGATGTTTATTGTTGAAATAATGAGATACATAGATGAGTAGGATCCCATATTTTTAACCCTCAAAGTTTCACTTAGGTATAGCTCACTTGTGATATGCTAAATATAAAAATAAAGTTAATCTTGTAGATAAGATGAAAAACTAAAGTATAATGAAAATAAAAATATATTCCAGTGAAAATAATTAAAACTTGAACCAATATGACCAATGCTAGATCTATTAGAAGATAGATTCACAACATGAATAAAAGAAAGATAGACATTTTAGACTATAATAAAATTATAAAAGTAGGGAAATGTTTTGTACTCACATACTCAATAATCCATCTCAAATTAGCATTATGTCACTTGCATTAAATATATTACATTATGAAATAGTCAATTTTGGCTTATAATTTTATTACATTAATCAACTCCTCATTACATCAAGCCAAAAAGTGTTGTGAGAGAACTAGAAACTAGGTTTGGATATTCTCTTGAACTATTATATCTTCCCATGGAAACATATGATCATGCAAATACCTAGCTCAACTATAATTTTATATAGGCCATAAAAAAGCATATTTTCCTTATGATACTACACATACAATAGTTGATCCCTTAGATTATACTCTTAGAAACTAGGAAAAAACATGGGCTTACAAATCAACCCTTGAATATCATACAAAGGATTATTTATAGCTTTTCTTCAATTTTTTTCTATGTAGGAGAGCAATAATCTGCAAGTCAAAGCAATAAATCTACATGGGGTAAGTGCACCAAGATGGTTCCCAAAAAAGGGGCTTAAGTGGCCACTTTTTTTCTGAAATCAGGAAATACTGACCTTGGACGTGAAATTGAGAATAGCTACACTCAAAATTTTTTGATGGAACAAAAACAAAGACCGCGGTGCTTCGAGTCTACTTTCTAAACTACTAATTTATTTTGAAAATGGTTGAGATTAAGGGGTTCAAAATAGGGACACACACAAATTGCTGTTGTTTCTGTAAGAAAAACATAACATAGCAACTCTTGTGTGACCCGAGCACGGTGGACTTTTTTTTAGTATTTTTAAAATCGCTCTAGTCAGAAGTTAGATAACAGTATGTAGTAAGGACTGGATATTTTCTGATAATTTTTTAATGAATATTTGATTTTTTATTAATTTTCTAAGTGGGCACTTCCTAAAAGTAGAATTTTGGTAGTGTCCCCCTCAAATTTTTGAAACTAAAAGATTTTTCTAAATTTTATTTTTTAAAAAAATTGTAGATGGAGTCTAGTTTCTAAAACTATAATTTATTTCAAATTTTGATTAACGGTTAATTTATAGCGAAAAAAATACCAAACACTGCTTTTTGAAGAAAAACGGACATACAATCAAAAGAAATTATGGATGAAAGGCTTAAGATTTTTAGAAAGTGAAAAAAATTACATAGTTGGAAAGCTAATAAAGAACCTAACATTACCCATGTCTTCGATTTTCTTGATATTGAACC
>VDFB02105785.1:89928190-89946672 GCA_007258455.2 Sequoia sempervirens | reverse complement strand
ACTCCATCTTTGTCTTTGGAGAATGTTCAAAATCAATTTCCAATGGTACCCTTTTTGTCACCTTCTATTGTGATTGGGCATGTTCTTGATTGGTTCATGGCATCATCTTCCAAGGTCTTGGCGACACATGAGAAAATTTAGAGACATTATCGTCCTACATTTGGATTCACTTGCTAATTCTTATCCAAAATGGGAAGCATTCTTGCATTTGTACTTGGTTTTATCTTCTTCCCAAAGGGAGAAATGTTAATTGTAGGCATTGGACTATGTTTTTCCTTCAAGCACTTACCATTTCTATAGGATATTATTCATTATGGGGGCGCTATGTAGTCTCCTTCTTTCCTTCCTATGGGAGGATCATTGATTGTATATACATGATGTATGTAGTCCTTGGGAGGTGTTATTGATTCCTCCATCCATGCATCTTACTTTTATTAACTCTCTTTTGGAGATGAGTTTTTTTCCCATAGGGTTTTCTCCTTTTCTTCATTTGTGAGAGGTTGCATTGCATTTTGCATTGTAAATGGGTACCTAACATGGTTGTACAGCTAGGACCCATATTGCATCTTGAAATTGCATAATAATCTCCTTAAGTTGCACTTAAAGGGGGGTGTTAGAGTAAATAGAATATTTACCATGCTTAAGTTTTACTTAGGAAAATATTATTAGATATTAATTATTTAGGTGCATATAGTTTTATTAGTTATTGTTTGTTATTTCTTTTACCAACTTGCATCTTGCCTTTATAAGCAAGGCCAATGTAAATTATTCTTCATCTCAATTCATTCTTTTTTTACTTTTGGTAAAAGAGCTTTTCTTCTCTCATATTTGTGAAAGCTTATATTGCAAATTGTGCTCTTGGGAGGTGAATTTACACCAAAATGATCACTACATTTGAATGAGCATTGTAAATTCTTCTAGCTTGCATGTCATAGAGTGCTAATAGAACCAATTTATATTTTTTTGGTCTGTGTATTTTTCATTGCATTCCCTCTAGAGCCCAAACAATTAATGAACATGTCAAACTTAACACAGTTGTGAAATCTCTATGAATAGAAGATAATTTGGGTACCCTTAAACTAATTAATAACTCCATCTCTTTCTTAAATGAGAGAAATCATTCAAATATAAGCTTATTTCTACAATTTGCATTAGAGAAGACATAACAAATAATTACACTTTTAGGATATGTAAATGAAGAAAAAATAGATATCACATATATTGAGGATGGGTTTATTTGTTTCTCAATCAAAATATACCAATATCAAAAAAATATGAATATTATTGAAGACCACATCATTTTTTTATTTGATTTAATTTTTCATATGCCATACTTATGGCTCACATTTTAATTGTATAGTTCAAGAAATATTATCTTTAAATTCTGTTGTGACTTGTCTATGATCTTATGAGATTGATTACAGCTATACTAATTATTTGGTTGACTCTTTCAAAAGGATTCTTTTCTATGCATGGTTGGAATCTCAAAAGTAATTAATAATACAATCATGATTGTTTTGGATAAAGTATTAAATGAGTTGCAATGAGTTTTGTCGGCATATAGATTGAAGTTTGTCATAATAAAAATACATATAAATCATAGGAAAAAAATAAATGACTTCTTTGGCTTATTTAGGTATGGGGTATACAAATGATAGTTTTCAATGTCACTTCTGACATAGATGATATGGTGGAAAATCATACTTATAGAAGTTTTAGTCTTAAAAAATAATGAATTGAAATTAAATAAAACAAATTAATTAAAGAGAAGACAAAAAGAGTCTTTTCATTAAACATTGACAATAAAATATGAGATAAATAACTCATTTGTTATTTTGTAAAATATTAATTTTATAAGTTAATGTCAAAACTTTAAAAGAAGAAAAAAACAATGGTATGATGGGTTAGTTGACCTTAGTTTTCCTTTTCATCAATTAATAGAATGTCCCTACCATGAAAAGACCCAATAAAAGTGGTTTATAGAAATAGTTCATACAACTGAATCAAAATAAACAATAAGTTGTTAGACAGCTGGTACACTTACACATCATAAAAGAAAAATCACATGCTAGTTGCCAATAGTGAAATATACAAGACATAAAACATAAAATAAAGATATTAAAGAACATTCATATATACCATATAAATCTAAAACAATTTTAAAATTAGATTTAATCTATAATCATTTTATTCTTAAACATCAACTAATTAAATAATAAAAGAAATTTTCGTATTTTATATATTGTTTTAGTCTATTCTTATCTTGAAGACAGTTTGGGTTGTTCGGCTGAAATGAAAGGGGACCACGAACTTGCTCTTAACGCAGTCACTGTCATCCCTTCCTTTTCCAGTTAGTGGAAGCATTAACAAGGCACGTGAACTGTTTAACAGAATACCTGAAAAAGATGTCATCTCATGGACTGCAATGATTGTTGGATATGTACAAAATAGATTTGTTGAATAGGCTTTAGAAACTTTCAAGCAAATGCAATTGCAGGTGTGAAGCCGAACTCCACAACCTTCACCAGTATCCTCCCTCCTGTGCCAAAATGGGAGCTTTGCAACAGAGTATGGACATCCATCAAAGCATCATCTAAGGAGAATATTTTTCAGATATTACAGTTGGAAATGCTCTCGTAGACATGAATACAAAATGTGGAAGAATATAAAAGATACGTGAACTGTTTGACAGAATGCCTCAATGAGAGGTTATCTCATGGAATGCAATAATTGCAGGATATGCACAAAATGGAATTTTTACAAAGCTTTAGAAACTTTCAAGCAAATGCAATTGGCAGGTGTAAAGCCAGACTCCACAACTTTTGCCAGCATTCTCCCTGCCTGTGCCTAAATAGGAGCATTGGAGCAGGGTATGACACTTGTAAAGAATACACAAACCTTTAAGACACTTTGACTAATTTCATGGGGACTATGCAAATCATCACTGACAAGAATGCCACTCTGGAGCAAGCATGAACAACAATGCTTGTCTAGACTAAGGCAGCGAGAAATGAAGTATCTCTTGAGATTATTTATGTAGAAGGGAAATCAGAACCTAATAACTTCAAGCAGCCACACTCAGCTGTCTCTTGCAGTAGAAAAAGAAATATATCCTGACAATTGAAACATCTTGGATGAGAATAGAAATGTCTCAGATAAAGATGTGTCTCTGGACCAAGAAGGGGAAGTGATGCCCATTGACCTGGAGGTAAAACTTGATAAATAAATCAACTTCGAGGACACCCAACTCACAGCTATGTAGATTAGAACAGATCTCTTTAGCTTCCAAATCATATGTCTTGGGGCATTCTCCATTGCAATACTATTAAGACTTGGGGTTTTCTTCAATGAATCGATCTCCTCTCCGGCAGTTGGTTTTGGACCAGGGCATGAAAGGTCGTACGCACCAGCTCTGAAATTATAAACTGCACTGCTCTGTCTATTTCCACATCGCCTAGGACTCTTCCCTTCATTTATCATAATAGAAAAAAAACATATAACAAAATATTACAAAGTTCCAAAACTAGTGTCAGAGCAAAATGCAAGTCGTAATGTTTTAAAAATGAGTCCAACCAAACCAATCTCTCTACAGCTGCTACTTCAATATATTCCCAGCAAACAAAAAGTGGATCTTAAGAATCACAAAATGTGTTATATCTAGAAGAAATGCAGCTCCAAACGTGGAAGGCATGCAATTTGTTTAGAGACATGGCAATAGAACGTCTTTAGATTGCCTATTAATGTATGTTTTTCAATAAAATAAGGAATGGTATGTAAAGAATGACCTCATTTTTCAATAAAATAAGGAATGGTATGTAAAGAATGATCTCACTATTAATGTACATTTTTTCAATAAAATAAAGAATGGTATGTAAAATAATAAAAATATTTCGTGAAATGAAAAAGTAGTAAGTCAAATTTTAAACAATCTCACTATTAATGTATGTTTTTTCAATAAAATAAGGAATGGTATGTAAAATAATAAAAATATCTAGTGAGATGAAAACACAGAATGTCAAATTTCAAATGACCTTACTATTAATGTGTGTTTTTTAAATAAAATAAGAAATGGTATGTAAAATAATAAAAATATTTTGTGAGATGAAAAGACAGTAAGTCAAATTTCAACTCACGTCACTATTAATGTATGTTTTTTCAATAAAATAAGAAATGGTATGTAAAATAATAAAAATATCTCATGAAATGAAAAGGTGGCAAGTCAAATTATGTTTTAAATTGATATAGAATGTTTAACTTATTTAGAATGTGAAAATTTTGAGCATGCTTATTTGAGTCAAAATCAACGCATGTCATTGGACAATAAGCAAAGTACGAAGTAAAGCAAACTTACTAACGCCTCTTTAAACTACCCAAAAGCAATATTTCATTGAATAAGATTAAATACATATAAAGAATAATTTGATATTCATAAATGAACACAATATATCTTTTATTTAATTATTATTAGTTCTCGTGTGCTTAAACAGTGATTATTAGTTTGTTTTGCAGCCAATCAAATATACGAATTTTGTTACATAAATTTATTTACAAAATATTATTATTTTTATATTTAACTTTTGTAAAATAGAGATGCAATTTTTTTAACTTAATTTTTTTTAAAATTTATTTATCATCAATTTTATTGATCTAAAATTTTTAAGTGATATAAGCAGATTTTTGGGCATGATAGGAAGAAACTTTCGCATGTTTTTCAGGGCAGTTTTTGGGCCACTCGCTGATTTTGGGTAGTGTGCTCACGGAAACAGAGTGAATCCAATCCACGTAACCACTGTAACTCGTGATTTCACCGCATTTACCACGGGGTAAAAAAGCGTAACACAAATACAAGGAACGCAGTCCTTAAATAGAAAAGGAAGAAAACAGCCTTTTCAAATCATCATCGATGTGGAAGTTAATGTGCGGTAATCATTGGCAGAAAACCGTTTTCCTTTCTGAACAGTTTTTAATCGCTCTACTGTGAACAGTCATGGTGGCAGGGTAGTGGAAGAAAACAATCAACATTCAACACGGTAGGCTCTGTGCAGGTTCTTCTTGGTGACCAATGCCATAGCATGTGGGTATGTCTTCTCAGTGCCATTTTTGTTGCTCATAACCAAGTCTCACGCTGCTATCAAGTATGTGGTGTTCTTTTTGTATTTGGTAATGCCTCTGTTCTTTACATTTTTCAATTTCAGGAGAAGATTTTGAAATCTTGATGTGGAAAAATCATAGGTTTATCAAAACAAATTAAGGTTGGAATGTTTTCCACTTAATTCAACACAGTTTTAACCTAGAAATTAATATAAGAGAGAGGGATGATGCAGGTAATGGTGGCATTGGTGATGGCAAGAGCATCAACAGCAGCAACAATCACATATGTTGGTCACAAGGGTAATTCCTACTAACTGGTTACCAATCTGTAATCCTTTTCATAGATTTTGGGATCACGCAGGCGGGGCTTTGCTTGCTTCATTGATTTCAGTCATCCTCTTTATGCTTCTTACCATAATATCTACATTTGAGGCAGAGACAAGGAACGAAAATTCTCTAGACAAGACTCCTCTTGGATTTGTGGTGTTTTTCTTTGAATATCTGTTTTTTATCTAAGTTGAATTCTTTGGTAAGGAAGTAGGTTTTGTTGTTTCTTTTTCCATTGAATTCCATGAAAATACAAGACTAACTTTGCAGTTTAGGCGGCTACCATATAGGCGTTGTTCTCACCAAATATATTCCTGCATGCATTTATCTCATTAGTTTCCATATTTGAATTCGATATCAAAGGAGAATCTTGTCAAAGCAAAATATATATGGACAGTGACGTGGCTGACGAAAGAAAAGAGTCTTCATGATTAGAGAAGTACAATAACTAGATTTCTTGTAAACATATAGGTTTTTGTATGTTACATCTTCAACAAGATTTAGGCTTGGTGGCTTTAATAATTGTGACTTCCAGGTCATGAATTAAACTCAAGGCATGGCTAATGTTGCAGATGGTATATCCTTCATCACATTTCCAGTTTCTCCATTCTTCTTTGTGGATTATATACAATCGAGATAAGTGATTATATCTTATGTTGGGTAAGGGATTATTGCATTCTTCTATCAAATGCAATGATTAAGCATCCAACCTATATCACTTCACCTTGACATTGTATTGTTTAAATAGATTATGCAATCGGACTGTGCTACAGATAACAATAACTTCTAAAATAATCTGTATTTATTGATGCCCCTATTATGCCTGGTTTGACGTCCTTATCTACAATAAAAGTAATAATTAAAAGGAGCCACTCCATGAGGGGCATCAAGCCACTGTAGGCGACTGCTATGGCAAAGCTACTACATTATTTATTTATTTAAATATATATTATTTTTCATGACTTACTGCATCACTCTAAGATGAAGAGGCAAATCTAACGTAGGACCTACAGTTTTAAGAAAAAAGCAGAATAGCCTATTAGAAATAGGCACTACTGCTATTTTTTGTTTTTTTTTGGTCTAAAGAACTGCCCTCCTCCATAGTTTGTATTCTTATTTTTTCAAAATTATCTTATTTGAAACTATCTTAAAATCATAACTCCTCCAAAGTTTGTATTCTTATTTTTCAGAATTATCTTAAAATCATGAAAATTTTACAATGACATGAGAATTTATTTTGTTTTTTCATATGTTCATAAATTAATGGAATAATTATATGAATAATATTAATCTCTTTTGGGTAGAGCTATCTATTTTGTTATATTATGTACATTTTACTTTTTAATTTGTATTTGCTATGACAAAGGACAATATGATGTTTAGAGCAATTTGATAATAATCTTTAACATTAGAAATATATTTAAAAAGATAAAGTATTAAAAAAATGTTTAAATTATTAGATATAAAAAAAATTCTAAAATTAAAAAAAATAGGTATAAAAGAAATATTAATACAAAAAACTATTTAAAAAATTTTAAAATATTAAAAAACTAAAAAATATTTAAAATATTTAAGTTTCTCAATTAATATATTAAATACACAGAAAATAAAATAAATTTATTATTTCACTAAAATAAATTTTTAAAAGTAATATATTTAAAACTACCATATCTATCTTAAAAAAATTATATAACATTATTATTATTTATGTATTTATTATTATATACAATTGGATTATGATTATGATTGGGGTTCAATCAAAATACTAAGATAAAGCTTGGAGTAAGGATTAACATGATTGGGGTTAGATCAAGGTTACAATTAGAGTTAGGGTTTAACTAGAATTAAAAATTTAATTTAAAAAATTCATTAGAGTTAGTGATTTAAAAATAATATAGAGTTAGAGAATAATGGAGCAATCATCATTATTAGTGAATCCTAATTCAACCCTATACCTAATTTTAATTAAATTCTAACCCTAATTGAACCTTTTAAAATAACAAATAAACATTGAAAACAAATTTATTTTGTATACTATAACATTCATAACTTAAAATTTTTATACACAATGTCCAGTTAATTATAAGAACACATAAAATTATTTATAAGCAACTTAAATTTTTTAACAATTTAATAAAATAATTGAAGTTTAACTATAAATGGTATAGAGTTTAGATTTTCTATATCTCTCACATATCAACATAGGTAAATTTGAAAATATTTTAAATTATATAATTTCTAAAAAAATTGAATGAATTTATAGAAGATTATTTTTATTAAAGTGATAGAATTTTAATCCCAATATTAACACTAATTATAAGTCTAACAATAACCCCAACCCTAAAACTAACACTAATAACTTCAAACCTAACTCTAATTTTATATCCAACCCTAAACATAACTATGATTCTAAAACTAACATTAATGAAACCCTAATTGAACCATAACCCTAACCCTAGTACTAACCCCTGCCCCAATTGAACCCTAACACTAACTCCAAGCTTTATCATAGAAAATTAATATTTACCCCCAACCCCAACCCTAATCCTAATTCAATCCTATACCTAATTTTAATTAAAGTCTAACCCTATTTGAACCTTAAACTTAATTGAAGGCATGTTTAGGGTTAGGGTTCAATTAGTATTCAATTTGGGTTAGGGATCAATTAGGGTTACAATTAAATAAGGGTTTAATTAAGGTTAGGGTTAAGATTAGTCTTAAATTAGGGCTCAGATTAAGATTAGTCTTAAATTAGGGCCCGGATTGGAGTTAGGGTTCAATTAAGGTAAGGGTTATTTATTTTAGGGTTAGGGTTCAATTAGAGTTCTCTAGGGTTTTGATACAATTAGGGTTAGGTTTCAACAATACCTAAGGTTACGATTATAGTTCAATTAGTGTTAGAGTTAGGGTTATAATATGAGTTCAATCAGGTTAGGGTTACAATAATAATATTTTCCATAATGATATGGAAAGGAATTCAATTAGATTCATATCCAAATGAACAAATAAGAATTGGTAATTAAGAATTCTCTAGAACTAAAGTTATGACAACAAATACAATCCTTAGCTTACTCATTTGTTCTTGTTACACAATAGTCCCACCTCATCAATAATTTCATTTCTAAATTTTTGAAAAATAAATGTTTTATAACTTTTTGTCATCAATAATTTCATTTCTAACTTTTTAAAACATAACTATTTTATTATTATTATATATAATATAATTTTTTTAAATATATATATTATAATTATATTGATTGTATTATATAGTAGTGAGTGTAATAAACATCATCAATATAATTTTAAAATTATGTTTTTTTATATTCATTTATATTTTTCTTTTAATTATATATTTATTTTATATAATAAAAAACTAATTTATATAATAATATTATAATTATATTTATTATTTAATTTAATCTAATATATATTAAATTTTGATATAATTTGAAATTAATCTATATTTATTTATTTATTATATTCCATAATCATCATCCTTTTAATTCAAATATTATGTATTATTTATTTAATTTTTAATTTTTTTAATATGTAAGTAATAATATTATACTGAACTATAAATAAAAATGCAGGGTAATGCATTACCCTGCCCATTAGTATAATATATAATTAAATTTCATTAGTATTATATAGTTATATTTATTATTTTATAATATAATATATATTATTTAATTTAATCTAATATATATTAAATTATGATATTGTTTTAAATTAATTTATACAAGGTTAGAATAATTAATTAGAGAGGGAGTTAGTCGTATAAAAACTAATATAATTATAACAAGGAATTAACTTATAGGATAGACACATAATTAAATAATTAATATATATAGATATTAAATATCAGATAATATAGATAATGTAATATATAAATTAATGGTTTTATATTTCTTACCTTATTTAGTCATTGGTGAAAGATGTATGAACTAAAAAATAGTGGTCACAATAGTTCTATTTGTATGAATTGATAATTAATAAATATATATTTGTAATAGTGAAATTAACATAACCATGTCAATTAAAAAATGCCTAAACGGGACCCAGAGCAACTATAGAGTATTGTTTTACAGAGTTCTAAATATGGGCGGAGAAAGAAAACGTGTGGAGCTGAGCAATTTCCAGGAGCACAGAAAGAAGGCTAAAGTGTGGAAAAGAATTGAAAAGGGAGGTTTAATCCCGTATTTGGAAAAGCTCCATGGTACGAACGAGGGGATGCTGGACTATTTTGTTAAAAACTGGAAAAATGGTGAGATTGTGCTATTTGGTAGGAATGTTAAGCTGAGTGAGGACTTAATTGGTGAGATAACGGGTCTTTCGACGGAGGGTGTTAAATTCTATCGAGACTGGCGATTCTTTGATGAAGCGATCATTAAATTTCCCAAAAAAGATAAGGAGAAAGCGAAGATGGTTAAGGTTGCCAATAGCTACTTTGATGTTGAGTCCATCAAATCTATATGGAGGAAAGTTTTAAGAGTAATTATGGAATATATCACTGTTGATGGGCGCTTCACCAGAGTTTATGGTTACCACTTTGCCATACTGAACCATTTCTGTCACAAGGTTCGTATATCTCTGCCTTTTTACTTATTTTCTTCTTTGAAGAATTACCTGGATGATGTGGAAAGAAACCCCAGGAGGAATGCTATTATTCACCCTGGTCTTGTTAGGCTCATTTTTGAGCATTTTCAAAATTTACCTGCTTTGCATAAAACTGTTGAAATTGAAGATTTGGATGATGAGGAGATAGAAAGTAGTAGGGAGATCGAACCCCGGGCCCCCCTTGCTTGTGTTCTTGTTGGTCATGAAACCATTGCTCCCCAGTCCCTGTCTTGTCGGAAAACCCTTAAAGATTCAGCCCCGCTGTCTTGTCCTAAATTGTAGCCTCTGCATGAGTTCCCTAGTCCAGGTTTTGCTTCACTGCCCTATCTTAATCCCCAGCCATCTCCTGGATGCCCTACTCCAGGTTTGTCCCCTGGTTTTAAAGGCACCCCTATTACGAAACTTGTTTCGTATTCTGGGAATTCAATGGAAATCCTCTTTGATAAACCCATGGTCAGTAAGGAATCGGCCCCTAGTGCCCCTACGTCTGGAAGATTGGGGAATGATCATTATGAGTCCCCTATTTAGGATGAAATTAACAACAATCGTAGAGATTTTATTAGCCACTCTATGTTTAGAAGCAAAGAGATGAAAATATCTGGTGTTTTTGTCTCCAGCCTTTAACCAAAGAGCTCTGAACCTTTGTCTCCAAAATTCCTCTTCTTCAGCAATTATCTCATGAAGTTTTGTGAGAATCTCATTCTCACTCTCCTTAGTTTCATTCAGGTAGCCTTCCTTCTGAATTTGGTTTTGGATTTCAGAAAGCCTAAGCTGAAGATCATATTTGATTTGAAAGATGTTGCCAAAAGACTCTTTTTTCCACTTTCTGAGATTCATTTTAACTTTTCTTAATTTTTTGGGGACTCTAAATAAGGTAGTGCCCTTTATATTAATATTCCACCAATTCCTTATTTCCTCTCGAAGGAGAGGATGGGAAAGCCACATCTTCTCAAAACAAAAAGGAGTATTCCTCTTAATCTTTAAGTGGTCTGCAACAAAACTAATAGGAAAATGGCCAGATCCAATCCTAGGGAGGGTCTTCAGAGAAGAACAATAATTTAAGAGCCAGACATCAGAAACAAGGGTTCTATCAAGTCTCACCTAGATCAGATCAGACATAACTCTTCGATTCAACCACGTATAAGAGCTCCCTTGTAGGTCCAGGTCAATCAAAGCCTGATTGTTGATGAATTCAAAAAGATCCTCTTTGCTTTCTTCATTGATCTGAGAACCACCAAAATTCTCACCCTGAAGGAGAGGGGAATTAAAATCTCCTATGACAACCCAAGGGTCATTTTGAAAGATATTTCAAAAAGCAGCCAGTTCTTTCCAAAAAACCTTTCAAACTTTTTTACAATTAGGAGCACAAATATTAGACTAGATCTAGCTGAAGTTGTCCCTTGTATGAGTAAATCTAGTGGCAACATGATTAGGACGAGAAAAAAGTGGATCACCTCTTATGATCTTACAGTTCCAAAAAGTCGCAATCCCACCAGAGGTGCCAACAGAATCGCTTCCCTAAATAGAATAGTGTTGGAACAGAGAAATATTTTCCACCTTTTCACTTAACATTTTAGTTTCCTGAATGAGGAGAATATCAGGCTTTTGGTCCTAGGCAAAATTGTGTAAAATATCCTGCTTGTGAGGGTTATTTAGTCCCTTTATATTCCAGGACAATAACTTCATGATAATTTAGGAGAGAGGAGGATTTCAGGGATGATTTTTTGGAAGCCATCCACAATATCTTGAAAGATATTGTGCTCTCTTATCCAAATTTTAGGTCTTCTTCCTCTAGCCAAAGAAATTTCCCCACAGTCCACTTTTTCTCTTGATCTTGTCGAGATCCCGCAAGGGGTGATTTTGATTTTTTCTTTTTTCTTCTTTTTCTTGGATAGCACCTCTTCTCTATCAATATCATCTTGACTATCTGATTCTTTACTAGATTCCCATTCTTTTTTAGAGAAAAATTTTTGTTCCCAGGGGAGAGTATCCATGAGCCCATTCACACAAGGTGAGGAGTTATTTCTTTTGAGAAAGCTTACCTAGCTAAGGTCCAAATAAGTGTCTTTAACAACTTCAATAGGAGCCACATCCGAGTAGGATTCAACTACTGGGTTATTTTCCCGAAGCAAGGACAAAATAAAAGGAATACCTACCTCCAGAGAAAGACCCTGAATAGGAATATCGTCCAACCCTGGTGTCACGGGGTCACGACCAATGGGGCTTATCACTGGGGCAAGAGAATCATCCGCCTTACTTAGGGCTAAGTCCCCAACATCACATTCCTCTCTTTCCTCTTTGTCCTAAGAATTAGAGTTAATCTCCAGTACTAAAACTTGGGGGATCTGGATGGCGAAGCCTTCATTTTCAGCATCACTCAAAATATTATCAAGAGAATTATCCGCCTTGCTTAGGGCTAAGTTCCCAACATCACATTCCACACTTTCTTCTTTATCCTGAGAATCAGAGTTAATCTCCGGTACCAAAACTTGGGGGATCTGGAAGGCAGAGCCTTCATTTCCAGCATCACTCGACATATTATCAGGAGAATCTACTAGCTTTCTCACTAACACCATTGCTAATTTTTCCTCCTGCTTCTTTTTCCATACCACTTTTGAGGCCCTTTTAGGGTTTTCCATTTCTTTTACTACCTCAAGGGGGCATTGCTTCATGAAATGGCTAGATTTTCTACAGTTGAAGTAGGCAAAAGGGATGGTCTCAAAATCAATAGCCTGCAACCAAGAGCCAAGTTTCGAATGGATCTCCACAGAGGAGGGAAGATTTGCTTCCTGAGAAACACCCACACATATTCTGGCAAACACTAGTCATTTTCTTGCTACTGTCATTGGATCAATCGATAGTAGCTCCCCAAAGGAGCTAGCTATCCCCATAAAAACATCCTCATTCTAGTATTCTAAAGGAAGACCATGAAGCCTGGCCCATACCAGAACAGTCTCAAAAATGGAGTCCGTTAGATCTAAATTTGAAGACCATTTCTTAAGTGCGAGAGTTGATTTCCCAATAACCCATGGTCCTCCACTTCTAACTGCCTTAATGTCTTCTCTGTTGGAGAACTCAAAAGCAAAGAAACCTTTTGGGAGAGCTGCAATAGAGACACTACCATTTGTTCTCCATTTATTTCTAACAAAATCCCTGACAGCCTCTATATTTGGCCTTTAGCCCATAAATTTGCCAACTAGGGAACTATCCATTAGAGCAATATTATGATCAATGATCTCGTTTGGAATAGAAATTGCAAATTTTCCAACCGTAGGGCAAGAAATGTTGCGCACAGGGGGAAAATTTGACTTACCATTAGGTTTAACCCCAAACAGAGAGGCCCACTTCTTACGATGCCCTCCATTCGTGTCACCAGACCCCACCACACCTTTGAGGTTATCTTTAGGGCAATCGCCAGCGGACATCTCAGAGGAAGGAACTAGAATATCCTTCCCACCTGGGTCATCCACACGTTTTTTTGGGGAATCCTCTTGTTCCAATTCCTCCACGCTTTTCTTCTTACTCGAGGCAGACTTGTGACCCGCCTGGGCCTTCGTAGATCCATCGCCATCACCCTGCTCAGTACTAGATGATTTGAAAGACCCATTTTTCTGCCCAGACCTCCGCTCCCATCCACGCTTGTGCTCCATTGTTTTCCCGCTCTAGTAATGATATTGTTTTTGAAAAGGAAAAAATAGGTTTTACAGGGACCTGAAACCACAGAGTTTAAACAACAAAATATAACAGAAAAAAGTTCAAACTAGCAAACGGCTGTCCCAAAAAGGAAATGACAACACAAAGAGACAACAGGGCCCAAAAAAGGACCACCCAAAAAACCAACAACAAACACACCCGCACTACTCCAAGGTGTTCAGTAACTCCTCAACCTCCTTTTCAACATCCTTCATATCTTGTAACCCCTGCTTGAGAATTTGAGTCGTACATGACGAAGTCGGGGTCTTCATCTTAATGTTAGCCTGGGTACGAGTTGAAATCCCTTCACCAACATATTTGTTTCCTCCCCTATCCGCAACCAAATCCACGACCAGCGAACCCTTTTTGTTTTTTTCAAGCTTTTCCACCATCGCATTGATGATAATGGTGTTATGCCTAGCAATTTTGTGATTGTTCGCAACAGTGGCCCTAATGTTTTGGTCAATCTTGGACATACTACACTCGATACTAGTCAATCTTTCCTCTGTGATTGCTATCTTTTCCTTGGTAAGGGAGTTTCCTATCCTTCATTCTCTCTACGACTCCAGCTAATCTTCTGCTCCAAGTCCATGATCCTGTTGTTGAGATTAGTATTACGGCCTTTCAAATCATAGACTTCGTTCTGGGTCCACTTGAGAACAGTGAAAAGGCCATCCATACTTTTTTCCTCCATACTCACCATGTCCTCAGGTTTGAGCTTATTCAAGGCCGAATTAATTTCATCTTGAATAGGGGAATCATAAGGTCCATTCCCTCTAGTAATGATATTGTTACTCACACATATAACACTCAAAATAATCGGCAACCGCCACAACCAATCCCACCCTCCTTACCTTTACCCAATCTTCCTAGCACTCCTCGTTACACCCCACACACAAAGGAGTATGATCTTGTTGAACAATTAAAGAATTCTCTTGCAAAGATTTCCCTTTGGGATTTACTTCAAAACTCACCAAATTACCACAACATTCTTCAAAGAGCCTTACAAAAAATCATTGTTCCATTGTTCCTCCTAGTACAACTCCGAATGATGTGGCCGCGTTAATTCATAAGACAAATAAAACTAATCTTGACATTACTTTCCATCAACATGATCTCCCTCCTTTAGAGTTGCAAAAACAAAATGAATCTTTCATGATCATTGCTCGATACAATAGGATAGGCATAAAGAGAAATTTTATTTATAATGGTTTTTCCCTTAATGTGTATAGTGTGACTCTCCTTGATCGATTATATGTTGGCAGGTCACAAATCATACCTAACTATGTATCTATTCAAGGATTTGATAATTCAACAAAGCAACCACTCAGTGTAACCACTTTGCCTATTATGGTTGGGGTGCTTATTTTGCAAACTCTTATTCATGTCATGCCTTATGATCTTTTTTAAAATCTTCTTTTAGGTAGACCATCTATTGATTGCATGGAAAGAAGTTATAATTACTCATTAAACTCTCAACTATTGGAGCCTCCTCAAACTTTCCCATAGGACGTGGAAAATGCTTAGAAATGATTAAATTCCCTAATAGGGTGTGGGAGATCTTTTAGGAAAACATTTGACACTAATTTGATCCATTGAATTCTTCTTCATTCTTATATATTCCTCAAATATACCTTGCAATACCCTATCATACCTAAATCTACTACATTCATGTCCTTGTTAGCTAGCATGTAGGTGATATAGTATGTCCATGAATTTTTATGTCTTCTTTTTTCATTTTTCTATCAGTCCTCTTTTATCTCACTACTAAGTCCTCACATAAAAGAAAAGAAAAACATTACTTCTTTTTCTCATCTAAGGCCCCTAAGGTTTAAACCCCTTAGATGCAAGGATTCAAAGCACATCAACCATGTGGTACAAATGACTAAATCCCAAAGATGATCTTGTAGCAATGAAAGAGTTGGAAAGGTAGAGAGAGCTACACTGGTGACTCAGAGAAACTTCAGCTTTCAAAAACAAAGCCAATTAGGCTAGCAGACATGTGGATCAGGACAACATTTAAGCGGAAGAGGAAGAAAGATGACTAGAACTCTGGAGGCCCACCATACTGGATTTTGATATTTAACCATGAGAGAAAAAGAGAGAGTTGATATCATGTATCAAAACATTAAGCATGCATTCTTCCAGCCAATGGATAAGGAGATGATTACTTTTCTTCATTTTCATTTGCATAACCATATCACGGCGTGGGAACCATGAAGACCAAGGATGTCCAGTTTTATGTGGAGGTAATGGATTTGGTCCAAACTTTAGGAGGGGCAAGAAGGTCAATGTATGATCTTGATGAATGATAGAAGAGGGGTTGGTCAGACAAACCAGGGGCACCTAGTCATGAGTAGGGACCTATAGGTTAGATTGGTGAAGCAAAGCACCAAGGAGGTCTTACAAGGAAAGGCCTAGAGCAGGTACATACAAGGAAAGGCTCCTGCCTGCCTGCTCCTCTTCCTCTATTTGAACCTCCTTGAGGTCCTCTACCCTGGTTATGTCCACCTCTTGTAGATGTTTCACCTCCATGCTCTATGAGTTTTGAATCTCCTTGGTTTCTTTGGTCATTGCCTCTACCTTGGTAGCCACCATGCTGTCCTCTTTGATCTCTTCCTTTTCCTTTGCCCTTAGAAGTCTGATCTAACTTCCTCTTACTCCTCTCTTCAATCTTTAATGCCAATTGATAACATTGGTGCACTGTTTTGGGGCTTAAGAGAACCATCTCCTCTTGAATGTTCCACTTCAAACCATTGAGATACCTTGCCACCTTGATACTTTCATCCTTTGTGACATTGGACCTCATGCAAAGTCTTTGAAACTCCTCAGTATAGGAACTCATCTCCTGATCTCTTTGCCTCAAACTCTGTCTCCTCTTATGCAACTGAATTTCATAGTCTTTAGGTAGGTATGCTTCTTTCACCTTGGCAACCATTCCCTTCCAAGTAGAGATAGGTTGCTTGCCTTCCTTCTCCCTCTCTATCTAAATGAATTTCCACCAAGTTAAGGTAGAACCTCTTAGTCTTGATTTAGCCACCTTTACCTTTTGGTTGTGATGGCTTCCCATCACACTCAAAATGGTTTTCCATTTCCCTCTATCAATCCATAACTAAATCAGCCTCCATCTTTCCACTAAACAATGGTACTCCTTCAAGTGTTTTTCCACTCAAAGCCTTCAATGCTTTCAAGAAGGGATCCTCCTTCAATATAGGGTCAGGTTCAGGGATTCTATCCTCCTTTGAAACCTCTTCTTCTTTTGCTATTCTTTCATCAAACCACATAACATTCAGTGCTTGCTCAAGTTGGTCTAACTTTTCTCTCAATACCCTATTGTCTTCGTCTATTTCTTCAACCCTCTTGGCCAACTCAACATTTTTCACCATGATGCTAGAACCACTAGACTCTTTCTCTGACATACAAGATCAATCCCAAATATTTTGCTTGCTCTGATACCAATCTGATAGGGAGAGGGGTTGGAGGAATCAATCACTGATTCCTGCTATAGGCCTTTCCTTGTAAGACCTCCTTGGTGCTTTGCTTCACCAATATAACCTATAGGTCCCTACTCATGACTAGGTGCCCCTGGTTTTTCTGACCAACCCCTCTTCTATCACAAACTCCAACCACCAAGTCCACCTTGGTTCATTGCCACAACTCTTCCTTAGCCTTTGCACTATACTAAATACCAATCTTCCTCAACACTCCATCAGCTCTTGCAGGGGTAGTGATAAGTCTTAAAAGGCTTCAAACTATCCTCCAAAGGTGTTTGAACAACCTCCAAGACTTCAACTTCCCATCGCTCTCACCAATCCTTTAGCTAGGGTTTGAAAGGCTAGTAGCCCTTGAGCCCCTATTAGGTCTCCTTCACCTACAAAACAGGTTAGAACTCACAAATCTCAAAAGGACTTCCCACTCTTTTTCCAAGGTTCTTGGTTCACATGGACAAAACTCAAAGATTCTTGAGGTCTCAGCCTTCCACTGTCTGTACAAAGCTCAAACATGAAATGGAGCAAAAACTAGGGTTTTAAGCCTTCCCTTGACAGTTAGCAAACTTCCAATTTTTTTACACACCAAATGGAGGATGGAATATCCTCCTTCATGTAGTAACAAAGGTAACACATGATGTTCACTATCCATTTCCTTTAGATGCAAGGATTCAAAGCACATCAACCATGTGGCTTAATTTATATCATAAGTTGTACCATGATGTTCACTATGCATTCCTCTACTCTTTCAATTGTCAAATGTGCCACTGACTTGTCATTGATCACCATCATATTCTCTTTTTCATGATTATTTTCTCTATCATCTTTGGTATAAACACTTGACTATTATATTTAACTCAAGTGAGGAAACTTAAAAATCATAATGATAGGCCAAAGAAAGAATATTCAATCTTTTCATGGTAAAAGGAGACCTCAATTTAATCACTGTCATCCTCAAAAGGTTAATTCCATTTTCAAACATTTATTGCATATCTTAAAATATGACAAGCGTTTAATAGGGTTCGTTTTGAAGAATAGGCCCATGACAAGTTAAGCCCCATCATTTTTATTGTAGATTTGTATCTTTGTTGGCTCTTACTCCATTCCTTGCAGCGATTGATGCTTAGTTTTTCATGCCAACTTAGTTGGCTGCTATCAAAGCCTTTTGACTTGATCATCTCTTCTTCTCCTTATTGGTTGTCATATTTTTACATTGTGTTTTTTCGGCTTTTCACTTAAAATTCCCGGTCCTAAAGGGTCTTTTGT